>PVKZ01000449.1:0-154530 GCA_004027375.1 Macroglossus sobrinus | reverse complement strand
CCACAATTGCAAAACCGAGGCTGTGCCTAAGCCCCCAGCTCTCAACCCAAAAGGCCCCTCCCCTCCGAGACCAGTCACCAAAGAGCAGTGGGAATCTGAGCAAACCCTACCGAAACTGTTGCTAATACTGACAGGGACAAAAACTGAGAGTAGAAAGTGTGATTAAATATCTACCAAAAAAGTAGAAAAGATATTTAGGCTTTATATAAAACAGGAATCCAAGAAGCTTGGATGCCACCTACTGGAAACCAAAATAAAAATGTCTTTTTTGCCACAAGTTAAAGAGAGACCTTTATATAATAAATCTTTCTGAGAAAACAACAGAACACATTTTCATTAATTCTCAGGTTCAGAAATAGCCCTTTAAACACTATGAACAACCAAGGTGACAAGGCATCTCAGAGAAAAAGAGAAAAATCACCAGAAAATAAGCTTACAGACATAAAAATATGTGACTTAAGTGACAGAGAATTCAGGATGGTACTTCTGAAAAACTCAGTGAGATCCAAAACAACTCGTCAATATATTGGAATTAAATAAACAACTAGATGATCAGAGCAAGGAGACTGAAAACCTCAAAAGAAACCAAATAGAACTTCTGGAGATAAAGAACACACTGCATGAGCTGAAAAATAAGATAGAAAGCTTGGGAAATAGGGTCGACCAACCGGAGAAAAGGATCAGTGATGTCAAAGACAGAAATCTAGAAATAAATCAAAAGGAAGAAGAGAGAAACTGAAGGATGAAAAATAATGAAGGAGAAATACAAGAACTATCTGATACCATCAGAAGAGGAAACATAAGAATAATGGACGTTATTAAAGGTGAGGAAAGGATCAGGTACTAGAAAGCATTTTCAGACAAATAGTGGACAAGAATTTCCCAAATCTAAGGCATGAGCTGGAGCTTGGAATTTGAGAATTCAACAGAACACCCAATTATCTCAACCCAAAAAGACTTTCACCAAGATACATTGTATTAAAGTTATCAAAAATCAATGGTAAACATAGAATTCATAGGACAGCCAGAGAGAAGAAAATGGTAACTTATAAAGGAAAACCCATTAGATTATCCTCTGACTTCTCAGCACAGACCTTACAATCCAGAAAGGAATGAAATCAAATATTTAAACTATTAAGTAAAAGGAACTACCAGCCTAGAATAATGTATCTACCTAAGCTCTCCTTTAGATATGAAAGAGAAATTAAGACTTTTCCAGATATACAAAAATTGAGGGAATCCTACGCTACGAGGCCTGCACTACAGGAAATACTGAAAGGGGTCAGCTCACCTAAAATAAAATAACAACAACAAAAAATGCATAATTAGGAGTAAAGTAAAGTACTATCAGGCAAATAAAAGCAGAGGAGTGCAACCTTTACTAAGAACAAGGCATTATAAGTTAAATAATAAGAAGAGAATGGCTATAACAAGATAGTAATTAACATTCAGCATACATAGGGACCAACTGAGATAACAATGACTGAAAAGGGGAGGATTCAAGGACCCAAATTTGCAAAGGGAAAAAGAGATAAGGCATACACAGAAGAAAATAGATGATTGTATATATATAACTATCCTTTTTCATATTCATAATGGTAACCACACACCAAAGATTCAGAAGCAAAGTATATAACATAAAACAAGAAGAACCAGAGGCAAAATCCACAAAAGCCAACCAAAATAAAGAAAACAGAAGTGCAAAGACAAGGAAGAAATGGAAACATCGAACTACCAGAAAGCAAAAGATAAAATGGCTATAAGAAGACCTCATATTTCAATAATTGCCCTAAATGTAAATGGACTGAACTCACCATTAAAAAGGCACAGAGTTGCAGAATGGATCAAAAAACAAATCCCAACTATCTGCTGCCTCCAGGAGACACATCTCAGCTCCAAAGACAAATATAGATTCAAGGTGAAAGGGTAGAAAATTATATTTCAAGCAAATGACATTCAGAGAAAAGTGGGAGTAGTGGTACTAATATCAGATGAAATAGACTTCAAAATAAAAAAGGTGAAGAAAGATACTGAGGGACACTTCATAATGATAAAGAGAATCATGCACCGAGAAGACATAATATTTATTAATATCTATGCTCCCAATCAGGGAGCCTCGAAATATGTGATGCTATTATTAACAGAATTAAAGGAACAAACAGACCAAAACCTCACTGTCGGATATGGACAGATCATTTAAACAGAAAATCAATAAGGAAATAACATCCTTATACGACACATTAGACCAACTGCACATAATTGATATATACAGAGCTTTCCATCCCAACACAGCTGCTTATACATTCTTCTCTAGTACACATGAAACATTCTCAAGAATCGACCACATACTGGGACACAGAAATAGTCTCAACAAATATAAGAGGGTTTAAATTATACCAACCATATTCTCTGATCATAATGCTTTGAAACTAGATCAACTGCAAAAAGAAATCAGGAAGAACCACAAATACGTGGAGATTAAACATCATGCTACTGAAGCATAACTGGGTCAGGGAAGAAATAAAAATAAAGATCAAGAGATAATAGTAATGAATGATAATGATAGTACAACATATCAAAACTTTTGGGACATGGCAAAAGCAGTCATAGGAGGAAAGTTCATATCATTACAGGCCTAACTCCAAAAACAAGAATGAGGCCAAATAAGCAACCTAATGTTTCATCTTAAAAAACTAGAAAGGGAAGAACAAATGAGGCCTAAAGTCAGCAGAAGAAATCATCAAAATTAGAGCATAAATAAATAAAATTGAAAACAAAAAAAAATAGTAAAAATAAATACAACAAGGAACTGGTTCTTTGAGAAGGTTAATAAAATTGACAATCTCCTGGCTAGACTCACTAAAGAAAAAAGAGAAAGGACACAAATAAACAAAATCAGGGATGAAAGAGGGGTAATTACAATTGATATCACAGAAATATGAAGGATCATGCAATAATACTATGAAAAAGTATATAATAACAAATTTAATAACCTAGAAGAAATGGACCAGTACTTAGAAAAATATAATCTTCCTAGACTAAATCAAGAAGATATGGAAAATCTAAATAGACCGATCAACAGTATGGAAATTAAAACAGTCATCAAAAACCTAACAAAAAGTAAAAGTCCAGGACCAGATGGCTTCACCACTGAATTCTAACAAACATTCAAAGATTTAATACCTATTCTCCTCAAACTCTTTCAAATAATCAAAGAGGAGGCAATACTTCCTAACTCATTTTATGAGGCCAATATTACTATGATACCAAAACCTGGTAAAGATAACACAAAAAAGAAAACTACAGACCAATATCTTTCATGAACACAGATGCAAGAATCCTAAATAAGAAACTAGCGAACCGAATACAGCAATATATTGAAAAGATTATACACCACGATCAAGTGGGCTTCATCCCAGGGGCACAGGGATGGTTCAACATATGCAAATCGATTAATGTGATACACTATATAAATTAAAAATAAGAATATAAATTTAACTATATAAATTTAAAAAATAAGAATCATATGATCATATCAATAGATGCCGAAAAAGCCTTAGACAAGATACAGCATTCATTTATGATCAAAACACTTATCAAAATTATGTTAAGTACCTTAACATAATAAAGGCCATCTGTGACAAACCCTCAGCCAACATTATACTTAATGGTGAAAAAACTAAAAACCTTCCCTCTAAGGTCAGAAATAAGGCAAGACTGTCCGCTATCGCCACTGTTATTCCTTATAACATTGGAGGTCTTAGTGAGTGCAATCAGACAAGAGAAAAAAATAAAAGGCATCCAAATAGGAAACAAAGAAGTCAAACTATCACTATTTGCATATAACATAATTCTCTATATAGAACACCCTAAAGATTACACAAGAACACTACTAGAAATAACAAACGAATACAGTAATCTCTGGATACAAAATCAACGTTCAAAAATCCATAGCTTTCTTATACCCTAATAATAAAGTAACAAAAAAGAAGTGGAAAAAATAATTGCTTTTGCAATTGCAACAAAAAGAATAAAATATCTAGGAATAAATTTAATAAAACAGGTGAAGTACCTATATAATGAAAACTACAAGACCTCATTAAAGACATAGAAGAAGATATAAAAAAAATGGAAAGATAGTCCATGTTCTTGGATTGGAAGAACCAACATAGTTAAATGAGCATATTACCTCAAGCATCATACAGATTTAATGCAATCCCCATCAAAATCCATAGGTATTTTTTAAAGAAATTGACAAAAAAACTCATCAGGTTTGTATGAAAGCACAAAAGACCCAGAATAGCCAAAGCCAGCCTTAGAAAAAAGAATGAGGCTGGAGGCATCACTCTACCCAACTTCAAATTATACTACAAAGCAACAATAATCAAAACGGTATGGTATTGGCAGCAAAACAGACACACAAACCAGTGGAACAGAATCAGGAGTTCAGAACTAAACCCATATTTATATGGGCAAATAATTTTTGACAAAAATTCCAAAAATTTACAGTAGAGAAAGGAAAGCCTCTTCAATAAATGGTGCTGGGAAAACTGGAAGGCCACCTGGCAAAGAATGACACTAGACTGTTGTCTATCACTACACACCAAAATTAACTCAAAATGGATTAAAGACCTAATATAAGACCTGAAACAATAAAATACATAGAAGAAAACATAGGAATTAAACTCAAGAAACTTGGACTTAAAGAGAATTTTATGAATTTGACCTCAAAGGCAAGGGAAGTAAACGCTAAAATAAATGATTGAGACCACATCAAACTAAAAAGTTTCTGCTTAGCAAAAGAAATCGTCAACAAGATAAAGACACAGCCATCCAAATAGAAAAATATATTTGCAAGCAATACCTTCAATAAGGGCCTAATATCCAAAATATACAAAAAAGTCATACTACTCAATAACAACAACAACAACAAAAAAAACAATTCAATCAAAAAATGGGCAAAGGACCTGAACAGACACTTCTCCCTAGATGACATACAAATGGCCAAAAAATAAATGAAAAGATACTCAACATTGCTAGCTTTTAGAGAAATGCAAATCAAAACTACAATGAGATGCCATCTCACACCTGTTAGAATAGCTATAATCAACAGAACAAGTAATAACAGATGTTGGAGAGGATGCAGAGAAAAAGGAACCCTCATACACTGGTGGTGGGACTGCAAATTGGTACAGCCACAATGGAAAACAGTATGGAGGTTCCACAAAAAAACTAATTAATCTACCGTATGATCCAGCAATCTCTCTTGTGTTTTTACCCCAAAGACTTGAAAACTCACAGTGGCCAGGACATGGAAGCAACCAAAGTGTCCTACAATAGATTATTGGCTAAAGAAGCTGTGGTACACATATACAATGGAATATTTCTCAGCCATAAGAAGAGATGAAATATTGCCATTTTCAAAAACCCAAATGGACCTTGAGATAATCATTCTAAGCAAAGTAAGCCAGACTGAAAAGTTGAAAATCACATGGTATCACTTATGTGTAGGACATAAGCCTAAAAGCAACCCATGAACAGGACAAACAGAGACTCATGGACATGGACAATGAGGTGGTATGACACACCTAGGCTATATGGTATAGCCTATTGCTCCTAGCCTCCATGAATAGAGATGTAGGCTGAATATAACGGAAATATGGAGGAAAAAACTTGTTGAGTAAGGTGTAAATCACCATAATAACTGTTAAGAGACAATAAAAGGAGGCCTGAGGATCAGTAGAAATAAGAAATTAAGATGGAGAGAAAAAAGAACACAGGGGGTTGTCATGGCAGTATAGTTTTGGCTATTACATGTTAGAGCAATGGTCAGATTGAGAAAATTTGTGATATTTATTTTTTTAAAAAAAGGATGCTTAACATGAAAATGGTGTAGAACTGAGGGCTTAATATTTTTATTTTGACTTTGAAATTTTTTTTGTGGGTTTTATCGACCCTATCTGAGACACAGATAGGGTATTTTCTCTCTCTCTCTCTCTCTCTCTTTCTCTCTCTCTCTCTCTCTCTCTCTCTCTCTCTCTCTCTCTCTCTCTCTCTCTCTCTCTCTCTCTCTCTCTCTCTCTCTCTCTCTCTCTCTCTCTCTCTCTCTCTCTCTCTCTCTCTCTCTCTCTCTGTCTCTCTCTCTCTCTCTCCCTCTGTGTGTGTGTGTGTTTGCGTGTGTGTGTGTGTTTATAGTTAAATTGATGGCATAAATAGAAATTATTTATGCTTTACATAATTACAACCTGAAAATATTTCAAAGTACCAGGACAGGTTGGCTTCACATCACCACAGACAGCTTTTACTAAAGTGCAATGGCTCTTGATACTTGTTAAGGAAGCTCCTGTGGACCTGAGTCTTTGTACAAACTCTTAAGACCTCAACAAAAAATTTACAGCAATGTACTCTGAAGACCATGAGGCTATAGCTGGGAGAGCTGTATCATCTTTAGATTTGTAGTGCTGGGGAATGGTCTCCTCTGTGCTGAAATAGATCAGTGGCTGGTTGATCAGGATGTAATCTGTGTATTCAAAATCGAGGTTCTGTGAGTGGGAATCCATTACCAAGTCTTAAAGATATTTCTCCCATTGAGAAAAAATTTCCTTCTCAACTTCCATCTTTTTATTTTTACAGAAAATCTAGCTTCATTATACAATGGAACCACGATTGTTTGTGCAGTACATCACTGACTGAAACATAGCTATGTGGCATATGACTATATTTGATAGAATCCTCATCTTCATCTTAACTTCACCAGCTACCATTTACACACACACACACACACACACACACACACACACACACACAAAAGCTCCTTTTAATCATTTACTTAAGTCATCATTACATCTCTGAGTGTGTCTGTATGCATATCTATCAATCTATACCTAACTAGTTAGCTAATTTCCTTCTCTCTCAATCTCTTTCATTGCAAACTGTCCACCACTTGTAGAAGTACGGTGAATATAATGTGACTTTTACACACTTCTACTCAATTACAATTATTCCCCTATGACATTGTACTCTCAATACAGTTACATTATTCAAGGTCTTCTTCTCCTTTATATCTCTTAGGCAATTAACCTGATGACCACTTTCCTATGAATACTTTTCATTTCACTGTGCTCAACTGATTCTATTATATTTTGCTTTAATTCTTCTCTTTCCTTGACTTTTCTGTCTTTCCTTAGTAGTGGTACTTTTCAATTTTCTACTCATTCTGACAGGCACTTATATGGCCTTAATGATTACATATATTCTCCAAACCTGTGCCATCTACTAAATTCTATACCTCATTTAATTGCATAACACTCCCAAAGTCACTCCTCAAAATCTTAGAATCATTTTGATTTCTTCCCCTTTTTCCTTTCACTAAAAACTAAGTGAGCTATTTCACTTCTATCTTAGCATCATCTCATTACTCAATTCTTCTTACCCTCTCCTTTTGTCCTTTTGAAGGTACTATTTCTTCTAAGTCATGTAATTGTAGGAGTTTCCTCCCAGGTTTTTCTAACTACACTAACTCCTGTGTATAAGATCCTACCACACTGTTGACTCCATTGTTCAAAATTTCTTACAGGCTTTCTATGACATAAACCTAGATTTCTAAATATGATGCTAAAGACTCAATCTAGCTTTAATCCAATCAATCTTAGTCTCCAATTTTCTCGATCACTTCAATGTTGTTAGTCAACCTTGGTACAATCTTCAACTCTAATTTTATTGTTCAAAAATGTGTCCATGTTTGAGAGAGCACAAGTGATGTGTCTTTTATGATCTACTTTCCCTGATCTCCACATAGAAGTAGTTTTTCCTTCCTAGTATATAAATTATTGCCTTCTTTTCTTTATAGATATGCAAAATGCAAATCTTATTTCATGTATTATTTTATGTGCAACAGAGAACAAAAATTACGTTATCATTTTATCCCTTAAAATACCTAGCAAAGCACCTATAAGAGAACCTCTATTTAATTTAATTATATTGTTATGGGTTTAACTCATATGACTTATTGAGATACCCCCATGAATATCTCTAGTTTCTCAAAATTCTCAGTATTAAATCAATTAACCAATATTTTGGTAATATTATCTTCTGTTGTAACCTAAAACATTGTTGGTAGTTGCTCAGTATAATTTAGTGTGCCAAAAGTTCAGTTGTTCTGATTCTCCATAGACTGCCTAGACAGATGGTCAACTGGCCAGAGCCCAGAAATGCTAGTTTTATCTATTAAGGATCATCAGAACAGCTAATACATTTTTATTGTGCTGGTTTGCTGACAAATTACAAATATGTGCAAATAACTGTATTTCTTAAGGAAATATATTGGGAGAAATGAAAATATTTTAGAAATTGAGAATCATGATGTCTCAATTCCTTCTTAAATTGTGCTTTCTAGCTTTATTACTTTTACTTTAAAATTGTTAGTTAAATACTTTATTATATGGAAGGAGTCACTATACCTTGAAGTGTTTCAATTTAGTATTAATTTTTAAAATAGTAAATTAGAAATTGTGTGATAAAAGGCATTTATATCACACTAAAGTTAAATAACTCAGTCAGTCAGCAAATAAGTTCTCATGTACCAGAGGCAGGTAATACAAGAATCCAAAATGAATTCTATTCTCAGAGGTGATTCTCTAGCATGCTTGGAGGAGGCCCTGAGGTTACATCAACTTGGGTGAAATTTTCTATTTTGCTGCATATAATTTCCATAATAAAAATAAAAGATGGAAGAAGAGAGAGAGAAAAAGAAAAAAAAAGAAACAAAAGATTGTATAATTTTGAGAGATAAAGTTTTAAATAAAAATAAATAAAATTTCATTAATTTTAAATATTCATTTCAATTTGGGCTTTATTTTCACTATCGTGAGCATATTCACATGTGAGTAAAGAAAATATCAAAACAATAATCTGATTCAAGAAGACTTAAAATAACCATTTATTTCTAAAGCACTAGATGTTTGAAATCAAGGACTTTTATTAAAAGAATGCCTAAATTCTAAAATGTAACTAGTCTGATTGTACCAGCTCACTTTCTGGGATCATCAGAAGCAGTTATAACAGTTATATAGAGAGTTATATAGATTTTTTACATTTGACTCAGGTCTTCTCTCCTTCACTTTACTTGTGAAGATAAAGCCCTATTTTAATATCATTATGTCTGAAAGTTTCTTTAAACATACTTTGAATGAGATTGCCCATATTTCTTTACACTAGAACACAGCAGTAAATCCAACCACTCAATTTATATGAAAATATAAGAAATGATATTGAGTAACTATCCAGAGATAATTGTGAGTTTTAAAATAGTAGCATTAAACAAAGACAATAACATTATAGGAAATTCTATTCTCTAATATCTACACTATTTTTTAGATATAGTACAGAATAGGGGGAAGAAAACAATACTACCACCACATCTCCTCCAAAAGAATATTATCTTTTCCAATAGCATACTGAAAACCACAGGGTGAAAAACTCATGGCTATAAAACTGAAAGTTTTTAATCCTGAGAATACATGAATTAGGATTATTAGATCAAGAACATTAAGTAGTATTTTTAAAAGAACATTAAAGGGGTATTAACTGGTAATATTTTGTGTCTGTAACCTAAAAGCAAATTACATTTACCTTTTTCCATCATCTAATATATCCCTAAACTTAGAAAAAAAATATGATTTTCTTGTTTGCATTCATTTTTTGAATTAACAATTAATGAATAATAAAAACATTCTCCTCAAATATTGTCTAACAAATATTTGTGAGTTCTTGACATACATTTTTCTCAAACTTATCTGATTGGTCCTAGTGCTTATCTTTCTCTCATAATATTTTCACAGAATTATCTTTTTTTAAATTTGGCACTGTATTTTTTTATGTCATTTCAAATGGTTTTTTAGAATCATGTGGAACATACCTAGGGAGGGAGAAATTTTAAAAATTAAAGGGCTTTCAGTAGGACTTGGAAGGGCACTGGGAAGAGCAGAAAGAAGCTACTGGACTTTGATGAACTAATGTTATCAGATGAAAATGTTCCTTGTATGTCTGAAAAAACTAAATTAAAGCATGAAGAAACCATTTCAGCTTACTCTGACCTGACTGCTCAATAGAGTTGCATGCATAACAGTTAAGTCAACCGTCCAATGACCTGTATTGATCATCAGGATGGCTGAACTAAATGGTTCCGCTGAGCCGTGAGGATCTGTTTGCTTGGACATAGATAGTCACAGCAAGATATGCACGGGAATATTAATTATGAAGACAAGCAAAAAGCAAGAGAATGCATGCCGAAAACCCCCACAGAAAGCAGCAGTCTCATTTCACGCAGAGTTCTATAGCACACACAGACGCTCTCCTGCTCACTGACCACAGGCGGAGTTGTTGTCCTGCTGTTTTATGTTAATTAGAGAATAAATAAGTGGCCAACTGTAGTCTGTGGGCATATGTTGGTCAACTGTCTCTGTCTAATTAGGTTGTAAGCCCACCGGGCAGGGGCCTCATTTAAATCTATGTTCTGGAAAGCACTTACTGCCTTTGTTGAGGCCTAGTGAATATGAGAGACTAGGGCAAATGGCTACGGTTTAATAAGCAAGAAAAAGCTTTTAAGAATTTGTTTGTTTGTGTGTGTATGTTTGGTATCTTGAAGAATGCTAACTAAGTCTTTTGGACAAAGAACGCAATTTTACTCTTGATAGACTAATGTCTCACAGGTTGCTCTGTGTAGTATAACAAACATTTATGAAACATATGTAAAAATTTGTACATAATTTAAGAGTTATAATTTAACAAAATAAATTCTATACAACTTCACATGCATAATTTTGAAATTATAAAGAATATTTGCAAATGTAAAAACATAAACGTCAGATGTAATATATATTAGTTTAATTTGAGCACCAGAATGTTTATACCTTATATCGCATGTGTGCATGAGTATGTGTTGTACATGAGTGTGGGTGTATGCATTTGTATTTATATAATGCAAATGTAACCTATGGGTGCAGTTAATAACACACAGAGGTAACTAAATATTCAGACATCCTTTTAAATGTCTAAGCAGTGGGTATTCTCTATTTTATATTTTTGTTTTGTAGTTTAGGGAAGTTTCTTTTCTCTCGCTGCATCTTCCAATGCCTGTCACTCCATCATGTTTGCTGCTCTTAGTATTAGAATGGTGGGGATAACTGCCAGCAGCAAGAAAGTAGAAATTAAAACACACACATTCATATATGATTTTTGTGTTTAAATACTATTTCTGTTTTAGATAGACTCAATCATTTATTCTTTGAACTCTTACAGCATTGAATTATATACTGTCTTTCATTTACATGTGTGTACATGTGCATGCATCTGTCTATAATACATCTTTTTCCTCAAGATGCTTAAGATACGTAAGGATAAAGATCAAACCTTATTTTATTTTATGTTTCCAGAATTCCTTCTCAGTGTTAGCCAATGTAATTTCATACAAATACTTGATGGTTGATTGGAACTATGTTTACTTACTGTATATTTTATAATTTCTACATTAAAACAAATTGGATAATTGCAGGAATAAACTGCTTTATGTAATTTATTATAAGTATTAGTATATCCATCATAAAGAATGAATAGACAGTGGCTCTGGCAAAAAGTATCTGGTTTAAAGTATTTGCTCATGTTCATTTATCATTGAATAGATAATTAATGTTTTCCATGTACTGATATCATCAAAAAAATTGTTTAGAACACCTATATTTTACATTCTTTTCCTTAGTTTTAAAAAACTTGATGTTTTAGAATATAATAGAAAATATATGTTGGTCTTCAGGCCATAACTCATGTTTTCTCCCACAGATCTCTCATGCCGCCCATGGGAGGCCCTCTGAAGATGGAAGGCAGGCATTTGTGGATACTGGAGAGCAATGGCAAAGATGGTTTATAGTTTGACCAATGTCCTCTTTTATATTTGTAGAGAATAAAGTAGGGATTTAGAAATTATTAGATCAATTTATCCACTTAGGGACTTCTTTTAGTACTGTGTTCTTTGAATTAGTTACCTTCATATGTCAAACTAGCCTGAAAATGTATCCACACACTGCTTGTTCCCCTTTACATCTGAAGCTCTCATTGCTCTTCCAATAGTTCTCTGACTCTTCTTCCTTCCTTCTCACAGTGAAACCCCGGACTCTCTAAGTAATGGCTTAGACTCAGAATAATTCTAAAAAAAAGTGGTCAAATCTCCTCATAAATAATCTTTAGAAACTCCAAAGTAAATCAAGAACCCAGTTACAAAAAATAAACTCTTGCCTCATTTATGTCTCATTCTGCTCTTCTACACTCTACCTTCCATTCTCTCTGTGTCACTTCTTAAAATTGAGCTTTCTTACACTATGTTTACCTTTTTAAAAAATCTGACTATGTTTTGGTGACTTTCTAAATACAATCATCACCTTCTATAAGTAGAGGCTTCTATTGTCTCTGTTGATCTGCTCTCAGGGTGTGTAGACTGGTAAATTCCCACAACTTGATGACTGGAGTGGAGGTGCTCATTGATAGGGCACCTGCTATCAGCTATAATCCTGCTGGGGTTTGCAAATTCAAACTTCCCTGGCAACCGTAATATTTTTTTCTATTCTCATGTAGAGACAGATATATGTTTACTGCTTTGCCTCAAGCTTTGTCAGTCCTTCATTTTCTTTTCTCCTCAATTAGTAAATCTTTGTTACCGGGTGTCGTTTTAATGTTTCCTTAGATAAAATACTTGCCTAATAGATGTGCCTTTTTCAATCAACAAAAATATCAAGAGTCGATCTAGTGCCAAGTCCTGGATGTTGCCTACCTACCCTTCTTGTAATGTCTGTGCCTTAAAAGAACTTCTCAGAAATCCTTTGCCTGTACCATCCTTTTGTGTATGTAATTGCCCTCCACCTATGATTTTTTTAAAATGTCCTCTCAGAAAAAAAAAAAATGCTTTCTAAAATCTAGTTTAAAATCCACAACATCCATGAATCCTCTAAATTAAATCAATCTTTACCTTCCTCTTCTCCTTGAAAACTCTAACAAGATGTCAATCAGTGTTTTTGTAAACTTGTAAGCTACCTCCCCATTTAAATATTATTTTCTATATATTGATAATTAAAATTATCATTGCAACTTTAATTTACATGTGGCTATCTATATACCAGATACTTAGATAAGCACTATGTATTCATTACTTTATTTATTTTTTATAATATCTATTTGTTGTAAGCATTAGGTTCATTTTTAATGCAGAAAATGAGCATTAGAGAGAATAAGTTCCTGACCAATGTTGTCTAGCTAGTAACAATAGAGCCAGATAATTTTTTTTTGCTTTTTTGCTTACCATTTGGTAACATATTTATGTTGTTATCATTTGTTCCTCCTTCATTAGAGTGTAAACACTTAAGGCCAGAAATTTTTAGATATTTTGTTTTTTGTTGTTTTTTTAATAATAATTTTTTAATTACAGTTGGCATACACTATTACATTAGTTTCAGGTGTATTACATAGTGATTAGAATTTATATAACTTATGAAGCAATCACCCCAATAAATCTAGTACCCCTTTGACACCATACATAGTTACTGCAATATTATTAACTATATTTCTTGTGCTACATTTTACATCCCCATGACTACTTTGTAACTACCAATTTTGTACTTATTAATCCTCTCCCCTTTTTTACCCTTCCCCCAACACAATTTCTTTCCAATCTAGCAAACATCAAATTGTTCTCTGTATTTATAAGTTTATTTCTATTTTCTTCATTTTGTTCTTTAGATTCCACATGTAAGTGAAATCATGAAATTTCCATTTGTTTTGTTTATTGTGTCTAGAACAATATTTGACCTCTAGTAAGTTCAGTCACTCTGTTTCTCTGTTCCTATCAATCTATCTATCTATACAGCTAGCTAAAACAATGCATTATAATATAAGTAAATTAAGTAAATTTTACTAAGTGTGAGATACACATGTGTTTTATCCTTCAAGGCCTGCCTCAGATGCCAAAACTGAGCTGTGCATCTTCCCTTGACTTTCTACCCACTTTCCAAACTGGAAGTGATACTCTTTTTCCAAATACTCGTCCTTTCATGGCACTGACGTCTTTATAGTTCATTATTATCTGTCGGTCTAAGTACAAATAATTATAAAGTGCTTTTTAACATAAAAAACTCCAAATTTAAAGGTTTTTTTTCAGTCTTAAATATATATTTATTTTTATTTTCTTCGACCTGCCCTCGGAAAGAAGAAAATGAGACAAGAAGTGCTACCCAGCAGCCTCACGTGTACCTAAATTTCCAAAAGTCACTTTTTAAAGGAGAAGGCACCAGTAGCTAGTTGGGACATGACTTTATTTTCTGTGACTTCACGACCACTTCACTGGCAAGTGCCAGGCATGTACCTCCTCTCCAGAAAGGTGTGGTTAAGTGTAATTGGTGAAAAGAGGAAAACTATTATTCATTGGATCAAAGCAACATGGGACTGACCGTCCAGGGTGGAGGTCCCAACAATGGCCAACAAGGTGTTCCCGTGAGCATGCAGACTTCCCCCACATCCACCTCTGCATATTGATTTCTCTTGTATAAATAGATGGAAAAAGTAAATGAGATCTATTATATTTTATATACATATGCTTGTAATTATTACATATTACATATAATATATATTTCATAATATAATGTATTACATATTATATTGCATGTATACAACTAATAAATAAGGAAAGGTGTATGACATGAGATTTACAGTCTAAATTTCTCTTTTAGATAAAAAAAGAAAATATTTAAACCATATTTTATCATTACTTTTGAATTGTTTCAAAAATTTAAAAATTTAGAAAAATAACATAATCCACTGTAAAGTATCTAAAAAAAAATTATTTGTCGATAGTAATTGAATAGACCAGAGATATGCTAGATCTCTAAAACTTAAATGAAATCTTGACAGCAACAAGAATTCAGATACTAAGAATATGAAAGTGTGAGCACTTTTTATTTATGGGTACTAATGCCTAAAACCTCTATGGCACATTTGAGAAACTTTTTAATAAGCTTTTTTTAATTAAACAAAACTGGGCAAGCATCTTCTTTATTACATTCTCAAAGGACTGATTAAGGAAGATACAATCCTGAAGTTAAATCATAAATTTTATGTTGTTAAAAAAGAAGTTAGCTTGACAAAACCAAATATATTTCCATAATCTTCTGGAATTTTTAATGTTCTATTGAGAGGTCTAGGTTTTTAAAATTATTTTTAAACATTCTGATTATTAATTAAAATACACATGTCAATGAAATCAGTTTTGGAATATATTTAGTGATAACACACTTTTATCATGAGAGAGTTTTTATTTTAAAAATATGGATTAAAAATGACACAATTATAAATCTTAAAAACCACATTCATGGTTAACAAGAAATAATTTTCCAATGATTTATTTAACAAAAACTAATATAATACTGCAAACTGTTAAAAAAGAAAACAACAGTTCCATTGAGAAACAAAAATGACTTTCTTTTCTAATCGCTAAGGCAATATTCACAAAATATCAAATATATTCAGAAGGCTAATTCAGACAGATGTCATGATGAGGGTAGAAGGGATTGTTTTTCATCTTTTAAAATTCTGGTGAAGCCACAATTGAAAGAAAATAAATTTGCAAGTATAAAAGTGATTAAATCATTTTTGTCACCTTTATTTTCTTTTAAAAATAGTTTTCTTATGTAATGTTTAGTATGTCTAAAAAGACAAGGTATTTATAAAGTATATAATAAAACCAACACCATGACCCCAGTTTCTGATTTCAAATGCACCCAAAACAGCCTGCTAATGCTATTTGTAGAATATCTTTCTCTTTTATTTATTTATTTATTTATTTATTTATTTACTTACTTACTTACTTACTTACTTACTTACTTACTTACTTACTTACTTATGAGACATTTTAGGATTAGGGACAGATACTTGTTTTTCCACAAGAAGAATGTTTTTTTCCTCAGGTAACCTATCCATCAAAGAGAATAAACTTCAAGCCATGAGGTAAAAGTATAATGGGGCAAGTAACTGAAAAATAATTGGCCAGATTATTTTAAATTTCTGAATGGCTCAAGACTGAGACTCTTCTTCATTCTACCAAATTTCATTTTTTTTCCTATTGATATGGCTGGGAAAATGTGCTCAGAATCAAATTTATTCAGTCCTTAAATATCAAATGAATTATTTCTATATGCCAGGCACTGTTGTAGGTGGTCATTATATAAAGAGTAATAAATGAGAGACAAAGCCCTCATCCTCGACTAGGAAAGAGTAATTGAATGCTTAGAGTCCTGAGAGATATACGATATTTAAAAGAAAATAAACAATTGAATGTTTTTATATCAGTTGAGTTAATAAAGTAAAATATAAAACGAGATGACATAATTTATAATTCTCCCTTTTGCCTTCTCTTTCCTTCATACATAGTATTTTTCATGTTTACTCATAAAGAACAAATTCAATGTTCTTTATAGGTGAAAGAGCACTTTTTCCTTGTTGACCAAATATATAATCTGCAAATAACCTCAGAACTCTGAGAAAATTTGTTACAGGTAAACTAAATCTGGATATCAACAGTTTTTTTACACTGATTTTCAGAAAAGTTGGTAACGTTGTCTAAGTGAAATATTTTAAATGACTTGTAAGGACCGTCTAGAGGAAAATAAATAGCCTCATTTATTCCTGGATGCTGATCGATTTATCCTTGAGGCAATGATATTAGTATGTCCCCTCTATAGATCTTCCTAGGTGATTTAGCATATATAAAAAACAGTATGTACTTTTCTTATTGATTAGACTAAGCTATATTAAAAATCAGCATTTCTAACCAGTTGTTTTAATCCAGCAAAAAATATACTAAAATATCTCTGTTTAAAATAAAGAGGAATTAGTCCTCGTCAACTACTCTTTATACAGAATAGTTTCGATGCCTGGTGAACAATGGAATAATTAGGCCATCTGCTGGCAAGTGACAAATAGGCAAGCTTTATTCAGCCAAACCCAACTAAAGCCTCCCCAGGGGCACTTTAGGGACTAAGGAGTTGATTAGCAGAGGAGTATTTTTTCTTTTTTTCTTTTTTTTTTTTTTTTTTTTGCCGTGACCAGATTAATCAAAAATCTTTCATTTTAAATATTTTTAGTCACGGTAATTTAACATCATGACTTAAATCCTTTTAATTGAGGTATACCTAGGGGCTATGCCACTAGGTATTGTAACTCTACTGCACACATCATTTATGTACTCAACTAATATTTATTGATGATCAGCTATGTACAAGGCAGCATTTTAACATTAGGGATGCAACAATATGTATGACAAATACTTCACTCTCACAGAACAAATATTCTAGATGGACAGGTATTGAATTAACTCGTAACTTTTTAATTTTAATAAAAATAATTTTTTTCTAAAGAATGATTAAACTGAGCTACAGTACTTTGTAGAAGATGCTACAATATTCAATTCAATTTCTGAGAGAGAAAGACCAGAATTCTTAAACCTTTGTTCTGGAAAATACTAACTTATTCTGTCAGCCAATGTCAACCAAATTGAATAAATGGTGCTCAAATACACTTCTGAGAATTTTTGGCCCTTATAAATTTGACTGACTTTAATTCCAGTGATCTTCCCAAATTGTAGCAATTCATGGAAATAATAAATTCTGTAACCAGAGAATTTTCAGCAGACTTTTCTTAAAGCAATAGAGACTGACTCTCCTTTTAATGTGAAGGACAGAACAGGACATTCCAGCCTTGAGGTATCTGCATTAGGTCATCCTGAATATAATTTATTGGTGTTACCACTAAAGCTTCTGCTAGTACCACAGAACCTGTTTTTTAAGTACCTCGAGGGCTTCAATTTTCTGAGTCTGCCTTGCATGCGCGTACGTACACACACACACACACACCCTTATAAGTTCATTTCTAGTTCATAGGATTTTATAGCAGAAACAAATTATCCAATTAATACCCAAATTACCTAATTAATACTGAAATCACTCAGTTAATATCAATTCTGAAACAGTTTCATTTAGCTGCTGTCAACATTTTTTTTTTCACAAGATTCTTTACATTCTAGTCCCTATTCCTATTTTTCTCCATAGGTTTCATTCACAAATAATTCATATTCCAGCCATAAATTAATAATCTCTTTTATTCATTCATTGAAATTGCATTAAACTCATTGCAAATCTTTATTGTTTGATTGCAACGGGCTTGACTCTCTTTGGGCTACTGTAGTCACCACAATATGCTCACCAAGAGCAGAGAGAAAAGGAGATAGGATCCCCCAGGAGAATTTGTTTCTCTAGTCACATTTACATATTTAAAAGAATTATTTTCTAAGAGGTAGTAACTTCAAATATGTCCTGGACTGTGCCTGAAATCAAGAAATTAGACCTATGGGGTTTTTATTTTTAGTGACTGAGGTACTGAGGCAGAAAAGATAACAGCCACCAGAGTTATCTCCTTAAAACAGATATGTAGGACTTTGAATGTCCCTACATTGCCTATAAGAATGCAGGCAACTTTCTTTTGCAATCTTCATGCGTCCTGCCTATCTTACTAGCTGGTCCAAGGCATGCTAGCAGGGAGAGAAATTCTTCACAGCAAACGCCTTAGACTCAAAAAGAAGCCTTAAAAAATGTATCTGACGACAAGGCAAGAGCATCTGGCCTGGTGATCACAGCTGCAGTGGCGGAGAGTGGAGAATGGGAGAAGAATTGCATCATGGGAAGAGCCAGAATCCACCCAGTTTAGTGCAGTATAGCAGAGAGGATCAGAAGTGTTTACATTACAGGAACTAGGAACAATGAAGCTGTTTCAGGTTGTCAGTTGAATTGCTGACACAGTTAGAGTGTGACTTTTATTGTCTTTGAGGCTACTGCTCAATCTAAACTATGGGAAGAAGAGCTCCAATGATTAAGAGCAATGGTCTACATCTCATGTATTTCCTGATGCTTTGTACTATTCTAGACATATGTACATTCTGTTGTTAAATCTTTCTAAGACTTTGAATAAAAGTTTTCACTTCTCTAAGCCTCACTTTTTCTGTTGGATAGAGGTAATAGCAAAATCTATCTTAGAGTGGTTTTAATACTAAAGTGAAGCAGTGTATATAAATACATTTTCTGTTCTTTAAAATATCATACAAATATAAAGTATTAAACATGGGAATGCAGTTTTGTCCTGTGATTTCATAATATTAATATATGCGCCTGTATATTAACATTTTAGTGACTAAAATAGAGTACCAGTTATTGATATTCTTCATTAAATAAAGTAACATATTTTACTATATGAATATATATATATGTATATATATATATATATATATATATATATATATATATATATACATACACATAAGCACATATCACCCCTCAGAATGTTATTTTTAGTTTGAATTGGGAAAAAATGTGGCCCATAAATATTTTGATGTTTTCTGACTTTTCTCACATACACAAAAGTTGCTTACCACTCGTCTATAAGACTAAGTTCAAAACCATTAGTAAGTCCTATAAGATAATTCCAAGTTAACCTACTTTTCCAGTTTCGTTTTGCTCACTTATTCTTTCCATATCTTACTGTGCCCCAATCCAGTACGGTCCCCCAGGTTTTATCCAACTTATGTTCTAATTTTCTTCTGTGCTTCTGAACATGGCAATGTCTTATTCTGTTTAATAAAAAGTTTTTGTCCTTCAGGACCCAATTCATGTCACTTTCTCTGTGAAGCTACTTCCAAATTTCCTGTTCGTAATGGAACATCCTCTTCTATGTAGCCTTTCTTATCATTATTAAACATTAATTGTTATTTTAGAAATATTTAATATAAACAATTTTATTTAAATTAAACTTCTCAAGGGTATGAATATTTTTATGTATATCCTTGTATCCTTGTGCCTAGCCCAGTGCCTTGCACTATCAGTGTTACTATTACTATTACTACTGTGGTGATTTCTAACTACATACATATTTAACTCATTAAATGTTTAAATATGAACCTTAATTTTACTTTTTCTCTACTTTTTTGTACAGTTATGAGAGGAAAAGAGGAAAGAAAAAAACTGTAAAGAACTTATGGTTGCCAAGTAAAAAGTCTTCCCCAAAATACTTTTTTTTCTCACTGGAGACACAGAGCATTGCCCCCATGTGCTGCATGCCACTGCTTCTGCTTTCCAGTCGAGTCTCTCCCAAAAGGACTCTTGTGAAGGCAGAATAAATAGACCTTTTCAGTATATAGAAAGGGATTACTGAGAGTGAAGGGACAGAGAATTTGAAGAGTTGTCATGGTTAGGGGTGGTTAACGTTGGCCTTGAGGCTATCAGTCACTCTAAATGGAGGGTCAACTAAGACTAGAAAGGATCATTAAAATTACTGACATAGTGACTGTGTTTCTAAGGTGCAGCCCATTAAGAAACAAGATACTTCAAGCAAGTGGCCAGCTTGTGTTCAGTTTTGAGAAGCAAACATTGTGCACAGCTCTGGAAGGGAGCACAGAGAGCTAAGATAAAGGTTAGTTTTGCATGGAAGAGCAGACAAATTCTTGCAGTGCGGTAAGAGCAGAATGTGCAGATACCAGATTATGCAAGCAGAGGGGAGAAGACAATAAAGCAGTGTCTAAAATTGCAAAAGTCAACAGACTTATTAGAACAAAAAAAAATTATAATGTTTGTTAGAACTTTGAATATGGACTTGAAAAAATATTTTTGCATATAGAGTTTTCCTAGAGGCATTAAATGTTACAGAGAAAAAAAATATGACTACCTGGCTAAGACTAAATTTAAATACCCATGGGTAGAATATTTTATCAAATATAGATAAAAGATATTTGCAATTAAATAGTTTCTAACTTGATATGCACGTGAGTAATAATGAATGCTAGTTAAAAGTTTGGCACAAATATATGTCATTTACTCATAAAGTGTATTGAGTTTTTTTAATGGATTCCAATTGAAGAATCAGGTTTGTATTTTATTAGAAAAGAAATGTTAGATCAAGAAAGAGTAAAAAATTGCACCCTTAAATGTGATTTTGATGACTACTTACTCACACTACTACCTTTGATTCTTTGTAACAGGAGATCTGTACACAACAGGTAGTATATACCTGATATGAAGCCAGGTATATGCTTGCTTTCAGTCCACCTAGACTGCAAAAGTATGGTGGCTGCATCACTGGCATTGGAACTTTGTGCTTTAAGTAGGAGTCTCAACTTAAAAATACATAGTATAGCATATTATCCCAAATGGTTCTAGATCAGGTTATTTAGAGGCAGAGTCAAAACAGGGACTCAGGTACAGAAAATTTATTGAAGAGGCACTCAGAAGAAAAACCACTTTGAAAGATTCTGCAGGACAGGGAGAGGAAAAATGTGGTCTCTTATGAAATCTAGAGTTAGCCTGATTCACTGGGGTAAGAGTGCTGAAGTATATTTGGTAGTTTGCCCAGCAGAGTTGCCCTGCCTTAAGAAAAAGAAGCCAGGATTTTCTACCCCTTTTGCCCTGCATATGTCAGACAATGGTCTTGTGAGAACAGCAATGCTGTGATCTCCCAAGCATACTCAGGCCAAGGGCATTTCTCTGGACATAGAAACCCACTGAAGCATACTTGAAGCACCTGTAACATAAGCACAGCAGTCAGCGAAAAGAATCTGAGCTGAGCAATCCCAAAGCATCTACTATCAAAATCCAATGTATGTACATCACTTTAAGGAAACATTTCTATTTGAATGTACTAACATTTAACCCCTATGTAGTAACCTTGTCATAATTTGCTTTTAATTTATTCAATAAATATACATGTAGGTACATAATAGATGATCAATGATAGATGATAGATAGATGATTGATAGATAGATAGATAGATAGATAGATAGATAGATAGATAGATAGATAGATAATAGGTAGGTAGGTAGGTAAATAGATTGATGATAGATTGATAGATGATGACAATGATGATGATGATGATGATGATGATGATAGATGATAGAAATGATAGATTGATGAATGATGATAGACAGGTAGATAGATTGATAGATAAATGATAGATAGATAGAAACACCTACTATGGATATATGTGATAATATTTAACGGTTTAAATTATGTTGCTATAATGTTATAACCTGGTTCTCAGCTTAACAAAATTATTAATATAGGATTCTTGTCTCTTTGAGCTACATTTATATACTTCTTTTAATCTGCAATGTGAAAATAATTGTGCTCAAAAGGAAATGAACAAGACAGGATATAAACCTTAGAATAAGGTTTTTTTTTTACAGTGTTAAAAATAAATATCAAAGAAATACCATCAAGGTTTATAATTTTAGTACCTTTCCATTACTGTTCCTGTCACTGAATGTTGTGAGATTAGAAGTCAAGATCAAGTCCTCTTTGTTACTCCAGTCTTTCTTGATAAATGGTCTTGTGATAAATGTCTCTTAAGATGTTAGGGCCAGCCATTTATACATTAATTAATAACTATGTACTTTCTTAGAGAAAATGAAACTTTACAAATCACATTTCCATTTATTTTGGTGCAATAAATTTAAGTTTAAATTATAGGAAAAACTATTTCCCAAGTTTAATAATTTGTAATTTTATTTTTTAGTTTGATTTAGTTTCATTAGATATGTATTATTTTAAGAAACCTCAAAATTTATATTCTGGAATTAGGCAGAATATAAATTACAAATAAGATATCACAAGATAGAAGAATGAGGCCAACTGAAGCCTCATACTCTTTATTCTTTGGCATTTGTAGAACTCTGAAGAATACTAGCTACCCACATTGAAAACTAAATATTCTAGACATCTTCCACTCTTTCCTGAGCCAATGCTTACTTATTTTTCAGACTTTATAATTGTGTTTATTCAGATAACCCATCCAGTTTACAAATGTGAAACAAAATGTCAGTTATAATGGTGAGAGGGTTAGATATGTTTACTTCAGATTAGTGTCTAATTTTAGTTTAAGAAACAGTCTGGGAAAATTGCCACCTGTCATTGGAGTAACACTATTCAATACTCATTTCACCAAAAAAAAAAAAGTATTTATGTGTTCTTACTACATGCACATCTCCATGAGGTGCACATGGGTTACAAAAGATAAAAGGCTAATGCATTAACTACCCTGAAATCCTAAAGAGAACTCATCATCTAGAAGAATCATATACTGATCTAGCCACAACTGCATATTGTGAAAAATACAAAAGAGGAATATTTTTAAATGACACAAAAGCAGAAGTTTTGGAAATAATGTAGTCTTCTGGAGGAAACCAAAATTAAGAAGTTTTCATAGAGGTCATCATTTTCTCTAAGCCTTAAAGTATGAGGTAAAGAAGTAAAAGTCATAAGAAGTAGAATGAGTGAGAAGGTTGTAGTCATCAGAACTATCTTTGCATAATTTTATACAGGACTGAAACTGGTGACCCAAAGATGTTGAAGCAATTAAGTTTCTGAAAGTATAGGGGTCAAAGCATTTTCTGAGATATAAATACCAGGAACTAATAGTTTCAGTTTCTTAAGACGCTGTCACACAAAGTTGAATTATCTTTGACTATTTTCAGACTCTGAATTCCTTTTTACACAGTTTAAAATTCTAAAAGTTGTGCGTGACTGGCCTAAGTTGAGTCAGGTACCCACCCTTTTATCAGGGAAAGGATATGAGTCCTCGATAAAAAGTTCCATTGAGACTACATCCCATGGAGAATGGAAAGATTTCCAAAGAAAATTGAATGTACTCTATATAGAAGATGTAATCAAGAATTAGAATAAAAGACACAAACATCTAAACCCCTATAAGAAGCCAGATCAGTGCAAATGTTCTTTTGTCCTATATCTGTCCCTTGTCAAATATCTTAGAAATGTGAAAGGATACTGGGGTAGATAAGTTGAATAATTTATCTTGTCTATCATTCCCCATTTTGAATCATACTGATAGAAAATTTGTTAACTTCTACAATTAGAAAAAGTCAGCAAAGGATGAAAGCTACAGAAGTATTTCCCAACCATTGAGATCTAGAGGGTTTCTTCTCTTCCTTTGGCATCTTAATGTATTGTTAGTGGGAAGGAAAGAAAAAACACGAGCCAGGTTATTATAAACTATATAGATACATGCCAAACATTGCTGGCACTCTTTAATTTTCTTGTTGAAATTAATTTTCCACCAACATTTCAAGGAAATGAGTGATGATCAAATCAGCAATTTTGACAAGTTTTTTTTGTTTCTCTCTTCTCTCTCACTGCTTCAAAAGAAGCTTCTTCCTCCAGATAGTTTACCATCTCCTGATGTCTGGTAGAACATTTTATTATTTAGTGTGTTGGAGTTAAAATGATGTTATAAAGAAGACTACAATGTAGCACTGCATTTGTACATGTCTTTTGCTCTAATGCAGGGTCATGATCCTACAGAACAGTGGCTGTATCATATTTCTAAAGATATCCCTAGGGTCTATGGATAGTAAGCACTTCATAAACATTTTAATAACTAAGTTATAAGCACAGTAGATATTATTAGAATTGGCTTTAGTATTCTTCATTTGTCAAACACAATGTCAAATAACAAGACTATCAACAAACAGTCCTGAGCTGTACAAAATAAAAGATGATGGGAGAATTTGTGTGCATGATGAACTTAAGTGTAATAATCACCTATTTAAAAAACCAAAATAGATGCAATCTTAATAACAAGATATTGTAGGAGGAAAAACAACTAAATAGCTTGTAACAATCATATTTTTAAGGCAGTGTGGTTCATAAGGTATAGAAAGTAAGAAGAGAAAATAGAGAACTGATGGGCATTATTAATTTACTCACAGTTGGAAATAAAAGGGTATTGCAATCTTTACAAAAATGTCATTCCCTATATTTATGAACCCAGTATTTTCAGATATTTGTATCTATTATTTGTTAGATTCCCTAAAATATGCATTATACCATTCATGATATTGCTTTAGAATATTCCAAGGAGAGAGATCATGGTCATAGGTATTCGAACCATTTATTTTTTTAATCTGTCAAAAAAAAGGATCTGATCCAAATAGTATGCAATGTTGTTTGTCAATAAAGTGGAAATTGATTAATTTAAACTTCATATTATCTGTTATTTTCCCCTATTATAATAACATAAAAATTTATTTTAAAAGTCATTCATTTAATAGTTATTGAATAAGTACGGAATTCTAGTGATGCTAGATATTGGAGGATTATGGTGAAAATTGTATAATTACTTTCTTCAAGATGATCATAGTAGAGCAGCTATGAAAAGCTATCTGATAAAGAAAGGAAAGCAGTTCTGCAGGGCTAAAAACAACAGGAAAGTGGTGCATACAGAGATTCAGTCCTTCTTGGCCTTCATCAATTCCATACCAAAGAAGATATGTGAGAAGCTAGAAGAAGAAGTGAAGCAACTGAAACTTGACATTGGTGTCAGTTGAAAAGCACATATTATTCATATTGCTAATCAGTAATAATGAATTTTTAAAGGGTGGTCATTTTAATATACAAAAAAAACATGGAAAACATACAAATAAATCTGTTTTTCAAAAAATAAATACTATGAAGAGAATAAAAATAGTCTTTACCAAAATGTTTAGGCAATGTTTAAGAATTATTGGATTTTTTCAGAACATTTTTTTTTTACCAGTGTCAGGTTTTCAGTGTATAAACCAATTAAAATTTGATGTTATCTACTCTAACAAAAAAATAGATATTTGTAGTATAGAATAGTTCTCAACTACTCTAATATAAGGCAATGGACAATACAGAGACCAAATATAAAAATTAATAGGCCATATTGTTTCCAAAACATTTGTGTTAGAGTGTAGATCATATCAGGTCCACCTTAAACTTTTTAGTGGTTTTGTGGGTTTTGGCTGCTTGACATCTATTTCCACTATTTATGTTGAAGCGCTATGGTTTTAAATTTAACATCTACTTTACCCCACTCTCAGTCCCTTTCTTTTTGTAGCTGGGTCATGTATTACAAAATGATTGGTATAAGAAGAGACATGTAACAAAACAGAGCCAATGAGAGCTAATTTCACATATTTTGTGTCGAAATCTAGAGAAGGAAAATCTTTCTTTTCACTAAAAGTACTATGTTGGCATAAATTTGGAACTTCCAGGAGTTGACACTCAGAGGCTTGGAATGTTGACCACAAAGGAAGGAGAGGAGTTGAGAGATAGAAAGTGGATCTCCCTACATCATATGAGCTGCTCATTTTAGTCTTTCTTGTCTCTACCAGTTGTCCCTTGATTATATTTCTTTTTGCTTCAGCCATTTTGAATTGAGTTTCTGCTATTCACAACCAAAAGATTGCTGCCAAAGACAGGTGTTTTAAAAATGTTTAAGAGCTAGATGAAGCCAGGGAGGAAGAGATCTCTTATAAAGCAGAGAAAGAGAAAAAAAAATGAAGTAAAGTTACTCACTCTATATACAGCCTCTAAACAACAGAATTTGAATCCTGGAAACTATTATGGCCAAAACATTTGGTGAGATTCATGATAGTATTTCCTAGTTTGTTGATTTAGAGTTCTGCCCAGCATTCTATGTTCATGAGCACATAATACTTAGATGACAGCATAATGGAGTAATTATAGCTCCAATGTGGAAATCATTTTTTAATGCTACCACTGGTGTTTACTGGGCTAACCTTTTAAATTTTTACTTCTCAACCTTTCAAGTCCATAATATTGAACACAACGGGACTGATAAAGACACAGTAGTGCTGGGAGGCCATGCCTTGGGCTCACTCTTTAACAATTCTTTCACAGATGTTAATTTTCAGAAAGTTTTTCTTCTTTCATATGACTTAAAAAATTATGAGTAAAAGTCATGCTATGCTTTTGAAGAAAAAGTTTTAAGTACAGATTAAGAGTAATGACTACATTTTATTTATGTGAGTACTAAGAAAAATTAGTCTTATTACAAATTTCAATGAAGTCCTGTGCCTGCTCTTAAGTCAGGTTTGAATTTATTGCAGTCATTTAGTAATTCACATATACTAAAATTATCAAAATTATTACATGTTCCATTACTTTCCATCTATATTTCAGAATTTGCTGGAACATTTGAAAAACTTTTATAAACTCATAAACATTAAAGATATTTATTTTAAATTTATATTATATACAAAAAAATCTTGAAGCTAGCAACAAAAATAATTTTATTTGTTCACATATTATAGTTAAAATACAGGTACTTTGAATCTTTGTCTTATAAGCAATAAAATTTATTTTGATAATTATTTTTTTAACTTTTATTTTTTTAATTAGAGTTGTCATTTACTGTTATTTTATATTAGTTTCAGGTATAGAGTATAGTAGTTAGATATTTACATCATTTAAAACTGATCCCTCCAATTAGTCTAGTACCCACCTAGAACAATACTTACTTATTACAATAGTATTGACTGTATTCCTACACTCTGTTTCACACCCCCATGATTATTTTGTAACTACTGATTTGTGCTTCTTAATCCTTCACCTTTTTCTCTCAGCTTCTCAATCCCCATCTCATCTGGCAACTAACAGTTTGTTCTCTGCATCTATAAGTTTGATTTTATTTTGTTTATTTATTTAGTTTCTTAGATTCCACATATAAATGAAATCGTATGGTATTTGTCTTCCTCTATCTTACTTATTTCACTTAGACTAACACCATCTAGGTCCATCCATGTCATTGCAAATGGTAAGATTTCATTCTTTTTTATAGTCAAGTAATATTTCATTGTATGTATCACTTCTTTATTGTCTATCAATGGGCACTTAAGCTGCTTCTATACCTTGGTTATTGTAAATAATGCTGCAGTGAACACAGTGGTGCCTATATCTTTTAGAATTAGTGTTTTGAATTTCTTCAGTTAAACACCCAGAAGTGGAATTGCTGGGTCATAAAGTAGCTCTATTTTAAATTTTTTTGAGGAACCTCCAAACTGTTTTTCATAGTGACTGTACCTATTTTGATAATTATTTAATGAATGACTGCTATATGCCATCACTAATCTAGGTGCTGGATATACAGCTATTGACCAGTCCCACAGAGTCTCTATTCTCATGTAAGAGACAAAATGGATAAGCAGTCAGATAAATACACAAGACAGTTTCAGTGCTTTGAAGAAATTAAAACAGGATGCTCTAATAGAAAATCAAATCTACGACCATGCTACCCTGAACAAGCCCGATCCCGTCTGATCTCGGAAGCTAAGCAAGGTCAGGCCTGATTAGTACTTGGATGAGAAGCCACCTAAGAAAACCATGTGCTATAGGCGTAAAAAAATAAAAATAAATAATAATTTGTACACTGACAAGGTCCTTACAATCTGTGAAGTCAACCAAGGGTTGCCTCTCCTAAGGAAAAAAAAAATCAAGTGAAGGTGTCTTTCTGATAAAGTGACATTTGATCTTAGATTTGAATCTTCGTTATGCTATGTTACAGGTAGAATCATAACTGCCAATACTATGGAATGTAACAATTTGGAAATAAGATATTTAAAGTGATAATTAAGGTTAGATGAAGCCATTAGAGTGGACCTTAATCCAATACGACTGGTGTCTTTATAAGAGGAGATTGGAATACAGACAGGCACAAAGAAAAGACCACATAAAAACACAAGCAGGAGAGGATGGCCCTCTAGAAGTCAAGCCAGAACAAATATCCCTGCTGATATCTTGATTGCAGAATTCTAGCTTCCAGAACACTTGAGAAAATAAATTTCTATTGTTTAACCCACCTCGTCTGTAGTTTTTTGTTATAGCATCCTTA
The DNA here is from genome assembly GCA_004027375.1 of Macroglossus sobrinus. Taxonomy (NCBI): domain Eukaryota; kingdom Metazoa; phylum Chordata; class Mammalia; order Chiroptera; family Pteropodidae; genus Macroglossus; species Macroglossus sobrinus. Next base: position 125,730 of record PVKZ01000449.1, on the reverse strand, counting down.
GCAAACTCATACATTCTACTACAAAGGCATTGAAATCTTGGGAGTAGGAACATCTGCCTTTACAATCCACAATCCTAAATTTTGGCTCATATTCAATTTCAAATTGCAATCGGTTACATAAAAAATAGAAATATGTATATTCTCACATATATTATATTTAATATTTCTAAGCTTCAAATTTTTTACTGTAGCTTGTAGTAAGTAACAAAGGAGCCAAATTAAAGTTGTACTTCTTTTCAGTGTCATATCCACCCTTTGGTAGAAATATTAAATGAAAACATAAATAAAAGTCAAAAAGGCATGTAGTAACAGAAAATACAAAGGTCAAGATATATTTTTTAAATTTTTGAAATATTTACAAAAATATCAAACTACTATGCAATATTAATTATTGATACTATAACTTTATGTCATATTTGAATTGTTAGCATTAAAAAGGTGTGAAGGTATGTGTTGTTGATATGGAAAGAATTAAAAAGAAAATGGCTTCAATGGGAAAAAAAAAGAAACTCTTTACATTTCTACACATGCATATAACTGTGCTTGGGGATGCAAGATGCACTTTCTATTTTTCTTGTAATGCATTCATGTTTGTATTTGTTTTAATTGGTCAGATTTTTGGGTTGCAAGTGACAGAATTCTATATTGATTTAATTTAAACAAATCAATTGATAACTGAAATAATGATGAACAGAAGGGAAATGACATTTCCAAAATGAGAACCAGGGACTCAAATGCTATATAGCTTCTCTTATGCTTGAGTGTGGGATTTCATTGAGGACCAAGAATTTCATAGAGCAGGGAACTTGACCAAAGGAAACATTTGGATTTATTCCATATGTCTCCATAACCAGATAGAAAAAAGCTCTTCTCCACTAGTTATTATTATAAATAATGTAGGAAATGAGTCAAATTAGATTACCTTGGTCATGTATCTACTCTTGAAGCAAATATTGATGGATGAGATATCTTTAGCTTAGTGTTTTTATTTTGCAGGGGGAGGGGTGTTAAACAACTTGGGAGGGTTGCTTTTTTTACTTTTTTTAAAATTAAAGTTGATATACATTATTATTGCTTTTATATTAATTTCAGGGATATGACATAGTTATTAGACATTTACATTACTTGAGAAGTGATCACCCCAATAAATTCAGTACCCACTGACACCATACATAGTTATTACAATATTATTTACTATAATATTCCATAGCCACTATAGAAAACTGTATGGAGTTTTCTCAGAAATTAAAAATAAAACTACCATATGACCCAGCAATTCCATTTATGGGTATTTATCCCAAGAAATCCAAAACACTAATCTAAAAAGACATATGAACACCTATGTTCATTACAGCATTATCTACAGTAGCCAAGATATGAAAGCCACCTAAGTGTCTATGAATAGACAAATGGATAAAGGAGAGGTGTATTATCCTTCTGTATGTAGTACTTTACATCCCATGACTATTTTTATAACTACCAATTTGTACTTCTTAATCCCTTCACCTTTTTTCACCTATACCCCTAACCCCACTCCCATCTGGCTACCATCAAAATATTCGCTGTATCTATGAGTTTGTTTCTTTTTTGTTTGTTCATTTGTTTTATTTTTTAGATTTTATATACAAGTGAAATTATATGTTGTTGTTCTCTGCCTGACTTATTTCACTTAGCATAATGCCCTTGAGGTCTATCCATGTTGTCGCAAATGGCAAGATTTTATTCTTTTTTATGGCCAAACCATAAACCACATTTTCTTTATCCATTTGTCTATTGATAGACACTTAGGTTACTTCCATATCTTGGCTATTACAGATAATGCTGCAATGAACATAGAGGTGTCTTTTCAGATTAATGTTTTAGATTCTTTGGAAACCCAGAAATGGAATTGCTGCATCATATGGTAGTTTTATTTTTAATTGTTGAGGAAACTCCATACTGTTTTCCATAGTGGCTGCACTAATTTACAATCTCACCAACATCCTTGCCAGCACTTGTTATTTATTGATTTATTAATGATAATTATTCTGACAGATATCCCTGATGATTAATGACATTCAGCCTCTTTTCATATGTCTATTTACCATCAGTGTGTCCTGTTTGGAGAAATTTCCATTCAGGTCTTCTGCCCATTTTTTTAATTGGATTGTTTGGGGGTTTTGGTGTTAAGTTGTATGAGTTTTTTTTTTTTAATAGGAGTTTTATGGTTTCAGGTCTTAATTTAAGCCTTTAATCCATTTCGAGTTTATCCTTCTATATTGTGTAAGAATGTGGTCTAGTTTAATTCTTTTTGCAAGATTAATTGACCATATAAGTGAAAATTTATTTCTGGGTTCTCTATTCTGTTCCATTGATCTGTGTGTCTGTTTTTATTCCAGTATCATGCTGCTTTGATTACTATAGTCTTGTAGTATAGTTTGATATCAGGTAGCATGATACCTCCAACTTCATTCTTTCTCAAGATTGTTTTGACTATTTGGGGTCTTTTGTGGTTCCATATATTTTTTTAAGATTATTTGTTCTAGTTCTGTGAAAAATGTCATTGATATTTAGATAAGAATTGTATTGAATTTGCAGATTGCTTTGGGTAGTATGGACATTTTAACAATGTTAATTCTTCCTATCCATGAGTACAGTATATGCTACCATTTATTTGTATCTTCAATTTTGTTCCTCAATGTCTTATAGTTTTCCAAGTATAAGTCTTTTACCGCTTTGGTTAAATTTATTTCTAGATATTTTTGATGCAATTGAAATGGGATAGTTTTCTTAATTCCTCTTTCTGATAGTTTATTATTGGTGTATAAATGTGCAACTGATTTCTGAATATTAATTTTATATCTTGCTACTTTACTGAATTCATTTATCAGTTCTAATAGTTCTGTGTGTGTGTGTGTGTGTGTGTGTGTGTGTGTGTGTGCGCGCGCGCGCACGCGCGTATGTGTAAAATTTTTAGGATTCTCTATATGTTGTATCATGTCATCGGCACCACTGATTTAGCCTTAATCATTAGTTTACCCTTGCAATCAGAAAGGCAAATCTTCAACCAGAGGGAGAATTGAGAGGAATAAGTAGATTAAAAATTAACTCCATCCCTCCAGCAGATGTAAACAACCGGGAGACATAGACCATACATTGCAGTCTTCACCATATTTATACACTGGTAATGACCCAAAAGAGTAAGAATCTTATACATAATCATCTGTTAATAATTGTTTTACAATAAGTTTGTAAGTTTTTAAAATTAATTAGTAATTAATTAAAATGAGGGTAAGATTCAGATTAAAACAGAATGAGGTTGACTTTTTTAAAAGTTTTATTATAACACAGATATTTGTTGGGTAGTTTGTTTCTTCATTTTTTTAATCAAAAAAAAACATGATCTGACTTTTTAGACTCATAAGTTGGGAAATTTTTGCAGAAAGTGAAAAATTAAAATAAAATCTAATGAACTTCTGAAAATTGCCTTTTTATTTCTTTTTGTATACTACTTTACAGATTATTGTTCAAAGATACTTATTTCTTTAAGTGATAACACAGGGGAAAAAAAACATGACCAGAATTTTAAAAGTGTTTAAAAAATACTTCTGAATGTTTTCCAAACACAAGCCATCATGTATTAAGCTTATAATATATCTGATAAGTCTTTAACTTCTAATATCTATAAGGTGAATGGCATATAGATTGCTAGAAAACTAAACATGAAATAAATCTAAAGTTCTCATCCTATTGTTCCATAAGGCTTTCCAAACATAGTCATATACTAAAGTAATTCAATATTGATTATTTAAACAATTATCTGTTAAGGCTCAAGAGATAGAGGAATTTCCAAAAATAGATGTGGAAGATACAATATGTAACCTCGGTGTGATGATAATCTAAATGGCAAAGAATGGCAGACATGAAGTGAAGTCACTTTACTGAAAGAACCTGAAGATCTTTTAATCAAAGTTCTCTCATTTTACAAATGAAGAAAACTGAAAATTTCTGAAAATGAAGATATAGAAGGAACCACAAGTAGTGCAAGCTTTGAAATTAGAAGTTTAAACTCTCAGATAAATGCTAAGACCACTTACCACACCATGCCAACATCGATACTGATAGATTTTGAGCTTCGTTTTGCTCACAGACAAAATAACAAAGCATTCCTTATAAAAAGCATAACGTTATTAAGTACACAAGCATTTTATAAGGACAAAGAGCAAATTTAAATGCACATAACTTTAGTGGTGAGGACATCAACATAAGTGAAAGATCATCATAAAAACAAATTACTTACAAAGGGTTCACATGTTTATTGCAAATCTTCAAAATGCCAAATCCTTACCTCTCTAGATAAGAAAAAGGAATTGGGGACAATATAATCATATTAAAATCAACTTTTACCCGACTCAGCCTTGTTAACAGAGTTTCCTCTTCTCCACAAATACTTTGTAATAAAATTGCTTATTTATTTCCATTTAATCCAAATAAATTTCTATTTTACAAAATATTTTTAAAGAAAAAAAGATATCACTGAGAAACAGAAATAGAAAAATAACTGTAAATATTACTTTCTCCTGCTTTTATTCATTGTCTTACACTGGGCTCTGGAAGAATCATTTTTTACTTTAAAATATCCTGAGGTCCTGATCTCTTGAATCTCTACTCTAGATGGCATTCTTTTTTTTTTTACCAACTTTCAGCTTAATATAGTAGTGCACTGACTGTCCATGGCTATCAGTCAGAGAAGTTCCACACATCCAGCTGGCCTTTGACAAGGCACACATTCGTGAAGGCACTTCATGCTTGCCCTCCTTACAGCCTGATGATCAAGGGCACTGAGGAAATATTTTGCTAGATTACATAAATTCTTTCTTCAAAATTATTCAAATCCTATATATTTCCAATTGTCCCTGATATTTAGGTAGCCTTCACATAAATATGGTGGATACAAAGTAAATTTAAAATATATATATTTTAATAACAAAATGTATTTTCTACTGTCAATTTGATAAGCATTGTTCAAAGTGTTTCACATGTTTAATTCATTCAACAGGCAGCATAGTATGGTAATCAAGAGCCTGGCTTCTAACGCCAGAATGCCTAAGTTTAAATCACATGTTTGCCATGTGCTACTGGTATGGCTTTGGATAAGTTACCTCAGTTATTAAAAGGTATTAATAAGAGCAGTATTGAACCTATTGGGTTGTTATGAAGATTATAATAAATATTTATAAAGAACTTTGACTACCTATTGGGCCATAGTATGAGTATGTTAAATAAAATTGTATGAGTATGTTAATTATATGAGTATGTTAAATAATGAGTATGTTAAATAAAATTTTAATTTTAAGTCTGTTTAAGTAGATTTTGTTACTTTACTCATTTTGTAGGTGAGAAAACTGAGGTAAATATAGTCAAATAGCTTGGTTAAAGCTACATAGCTGGTAAGTGGTAGTCACACTTCTCTAAATGTGGTGCCCTACTCTGTGTGTGTGTCATCTCAGAAGTGGGTAAGGTAAAATAAATAATATTTGAAGATGGCTGAGAATTTTTCAAATATTTTTAAAATATTTTCAAAAGTATAAAAATAGCACAGAATTTTTTCAATTTTTCTAAAAATTAAACATCTAGTTAGTAGCTAGGTAGGTGTCAACTAGAAAGAAAGTTAACAAACAAACCGAAATAAATCAGTTAAATTACCTAAAATCAAAGCTACAGAAAACTTTTGACTTTGGGTGGTGAGCACACAATACAGTATAGAGATGATTTATTATAGAATTGTATACTTGAAACCTACATAATTTTACTGACCAATGTAACCCCAATAAATTTATTTTTTAAAAAAGCTACAGAAAACAATACTATATTTAAAATATGAAAGATGGCACATATAAAAACAAAAACAATAAGAATGACAATTAATTTCTCATTAGAGATAATTCAAGTGAGATAAAAATAAAAATATTTGTATAAACCATTAAAGAAAAACATCATTGAAGAATTGTATATTCAGTGAAAATATCCTTCACATAGGAAGACAAAATATCTATATTTCAGATAAACAAACATAAAAGAATGCTTGCCAGAAGATTTATACCCAAGAAATGTTAAAGGATATTCTTCTTTCTGAAGAAAACTGACACTATATGAAAACCAAAAAGAATAAAGAAATTTACCAAAGAAATAAAGAACATCAAACATGGAAATTTGTGAATAATTAAAAGATTTTTCTCTTTTATTTTGTAATTTATAATAAACAATTGACTAAAGTAAATATAACAATGCAATGCTCTTCATCAAAAGACAAGAAGAAAAAAACAATGATAAATATAAAAAAACTCATAAAATGATAAGTGTAAAATCAACTATATCAAAATTGAATAAATTGATCATTCCAAATTATAGTAAGAGATTGCTCTACTTTATAAGATGGTCAATCACAACAATATGCTACTTGTAAGACTTGAATTTAGTTATAATAGTAAAAGTATTGTATGTGATATATGATGCAAACACTAACCCTAAAAAAGTCTGAAGTGATTATCTTAACATCAAATGAACTATATACTATAAGACAGAGTTTATAGATGAGAGAATTTTACAATGATAAAAAAGTCATTTAAGTCAGCATCACTGTCCTCATAAAAGAATGAGGAGTGTTTTCATATGTCATATAAAATTAAGCAGAAATAAAGCATTTAAAAACTATTTTAAACATTAAAAGCAGTGATTAAAGAGGTCTCTGAAGCTAGACAGCCACATATAGATTTGGATAAGACAAGAATGGCATGAAACATGCCAAGAGGCATACAGAATGAATCAATGACTATAATTCCAGTTAAGGCTATCAATAGTTCATTAGCAAGCAAGGACTAAAAGTTGATATTAAAAATAATTGTCAAGAACTACAACAGATTTGAGATGTTACTTTATATAAGCAAGAAAGTTAGGCTATCACATTTTCATAGATGTTGGCAGAAGACATGAGACTATCAGGTCAAAGACAAAGGATTTTATTACTTGTGGAACAGTAAGCAGCATGAAGTTCATGTTTGCACCATGGTCTCTGGCCCCACAGTTCCCATAGGGGTGATGCAGAGCAGACCAGGTGCATCTTGTGCACTCAGTAGATTTATGTCACAGCTGAGAAATCCTGAATTTATGAAACATCAGTGTTTAATAATGGGCTGCAAGAAAATATGCCCAATCTTTGTCCAAAGGGAGATATTTTTATTATACCAAGTGGACAAAAAACTCTGCCCTCTGCTCCAGACAGTGAAAGACAAAACCTGCCCTCTGAACTATCATCTAAGGCTATTTACTATAGAAATAGCCTTGAAAATATAGTCACTGATGTCCAGAAATGTGAGAGACTCATGGAGAGAATGTCTCCCTACAATAAGTATAGAAATAGATATTAAAGCACTAATAATGCTCTTTTATAACAACTTAATTGACATTTTTTATTATGAAACGTAAATAAGATCATTTTCAAAATACTAGTTTTAATATCTTCATTAAGTACATTGGGAATTATTTTTATAACAAGGAAATATAAAATATCTATTGTTATATCATTTTATACTCTCCTAGGATTTCCAGTTAATTTAGGAATAGTAGAGAAAAGAGTTCACTTTTTAAAAATCATGTAGATTGGTTTCCAGTATCAGGCATGATAGCTGGGATCACAGTAACATGGAGATCCATGTAAACTGCAATGGTGAGTTGAGCCACGTGTCTCAAAAATTTAGAAGTAAAAAATAAAGGTGTTGAAAAAACAATTATTGTTTTTGTGAATCACTTATATTTATTAATTCAACAAAAATTTATCAGCTTGTGACAGACACTAATATAGGTGCTAAATAAAGAATTGAGTGCCACAGCCCTTGTTTTCATGAATTAAATATTTTAAAGGAACATACAAAGAGCACACAAACTAATAAATGGCTTGATTTGCTTCAGTGTTAATCTTTGAAGATAACGAAGATAAGGATTTTGGTGCTGATCATGTATCACCACTAGTGACGATACAGACACAACAGAGCAGACACAAAAGAGATGCCCACCATAGTCCTTTGCCATTCACATGTTCTGCGGGGAGCAGGGGGAGCCTCCCAGCTGACCCCTTTCCACCAGCGCTCTCATTCTTGACATTAGGAAACATTTCTTCTTCTGAGCTCTGGTGTAGGTAGGTATCCTCTTCAGCCAGGCCTGGGAAATGATGTGCAGAATAAATGTCCAACTTTTACTGCTAAGATTTGATGTGGAATCACAGCTGCAATGATATATGTTTTTTTATCAGCACTTGCATGTTTTTTAAAAAAGTGCACACTGTTTTATTATCTGTTTTATATAAAATGTATATTTTAAAAAACTAGTGACTAGGTGGCATTTTTTATTATAATGATCATAGATGGGAAGACTTGAACTCTAAGAGAAGTTTGAATGTGTAAGATATTTTTGGTAGAAATCTGTAATAGCTTGAATGCAAGGAAAAGTTGTCTTGGGATTTACCAAATGTTAATTAGAAGCTTCAGGTACTGCTAAACAAAATAAATAAATAAATATCATGATTTTCCTAAAGTAACCTGGGAGGGAACAAGTGTCAAAATTTAATTATAGACTAGGAAAGGGATTATCATACAGTTCTTTCTTCATTCCTAGAGGAGTAGCCTAATGTCTACACTTTTTTTAGATAGCTCAGTTTTTTATTACAGCTATTAGTTCAAATCCTACCTAGCCTACTGTCCATATAATTCTATTACATGAAAAACTGAGATTTAATACTTTAAATTTCATACTCATTAGAGTAGAAGAATTCTCAATAAGAAATCTAGTCCCTGCATCGACCTATGGAGAAAATTTCAAGTAACGTTGCTGTGCACAATGAAATTCCAGAGGCAGAATATTAAAATTAACACAGGAATGATAGCTCAAACCAAGTTTTTAGTACCACTCAATTTCATAATAGATTGATACATAATTAATTGCACTTAATGTGCTAAGGAAAGTCTATGTCAATCACAATATTTTATATAATACCATTCTTAATATACTTGTTCTTGAACTGACCAACTTGGAAAATAGACAGAAAACATTCTAACTTCTTTGCCTTCTCTTAATCACGGAGTATACTTTCTCTCTCTGTCTCTCTACCTCTCTGCCTCTTTGTCTCTCTCTCCCCACCCCCATCTCTGTGTGTGTGTGTGTGTGTGTGTGTGTGTGTGTGTGTGTGTATATATATTGACTTAATATATTGACTCAATATATATATATATATATATATTGACTTAATATATATATTAAGTCAATAAATAGATACAACTAGAGAATTTGGAAGAAACAATGAGTGGCAAAATCTTCAAGAACAAAATAAGAATTTAAAAATACTTATGGAATAATGAGAAGTAAAGAGAGAAAGAAAGATGGAGGGAGGAAATAAAAAAAGAAAAAAAGAGAGTGGAAAGAAGGAAGAGAAGTATGGTGAAGGGAATAAGAAAACAAAGAAAGAATGCTTTCATTTCAAATTTTTGATTCCTGTGATAATGATCCATGATGATTCCTAGCAATAAAAATTATGTAACATCACATATGTGACCAAATTCTGCATTTAGATAGGTCAGTTCTGCTCTTGGTCATGAATAAAGAAGGAGAAAAAATAAAATGAGAGAAAAATAAATCCTATTGGTGAGAAAATAAAGCTGAAATATTCTACACTATTCCTCTGAGATATTAAACATAAAATATAGTATCTGATAATGGATTCAATAACAATTTATTTTCAGAACTCAATTTTTTTTAATTTCTTACCATTGAGACTACAGTTTTGGAAATGCACTACTTCTCTGATTATATTTTTACAGAATGCTGAGATTTAAGACTCTTCTTAGCAGCTAGATGGAAGGAGAAATAACTACTGATTTGCTCCAAATGTCCACATATCATTCTCACTCTTAGACCTGGACACAGTTTTTATAGCCTTGAAAAAATGTCAGAAACATCTTCTGTTAGATATCAAGGCAGTAAGTCTTCATGGTCATGTGAAAGATTAGGAGAGCTGTAGGAAAGAGCAGGGCTGGAATGTGCTTTGAAGCTGCAACTGTTCAAGGTGAGTGGTGGCATGGGTTACTCAGCTTCCTGAGACACACCTCAGCCTTAAAACATTTACAAAATATTTTTTTTTAAAAAAGTAAATAAATTTGTTGTTGTAGAATAGACTCTATTTCAGGTTTAAAGAAAGAAAAAAAATGTTTTCATGTCTTTGTGTCAGGTTTGTTGAGGAAAAGGTAGAAAAATACGTACTCTTAAGAAATTGTGAGTTGTCTGTAGGGGAAAAAAATGTAATAATTATCTTAATGACAAATACATTCTTTGAGCTTTCTCTAAACAGCAAAACCTCAATTATCAGTAGTGGCCAATGAAACAGCAGACACTCCCTGATGAAAGTCAGAGTGTAACTTCCTTTATCTATTTTTGATTCAGAATAAATGGGACAGTGAATATGGCTTGAGTGAAACCTCTGTAGTAAATTGGTTGCTTGCTTCCCCACCCCCCAACACATTCCAGGATTCCTTCCAGAGAACACAGGCAAGGAAATTAATTTCCCACCGCCACAGCTGTGATTTTCTCTCTATCCCCCCACCCCTTCCAACTCTGACAGCCCTCCTGTCACATGTATTATGGAGATTGAAGGAGGAAATGAAAAAGAGGAAAATCATAGATTTGCCTCAGAGACTTATGATCTTCTAGTGCCATCTATTGCTGCTCTCATTTCTAACTTTCATAGCTAATTTTTTTAAGCTTAAGAAATTTGGAACCTCTTTATCTTAAATGATTAATTAAAATATTAAAAGGCACAAAGCCAATTGCATTCTCATTTAATATATAGTGACTTTACCAATACTTTTCTACTAAATGAAATGAAGAAAACAATACTCATCTACAGTCTTGGTTTACAGTAGAACTAAAACAAGGTAATCTTAGTTCTGTTTTGTTCTGTTTCCAAAAAGCCCTCTTCCTTTTAGATCTATCAGGATAATCATCTCAATTTTCTAACCTGAGAGAATAAATTAGTATTTAATAATTTTATCAATATTGCCTTTACCCAGGCATCTCAGAACATTGGTGAGGAAAAGTATGGAAACTGTGGTATCTTATTTTCTTAATTGAATTTTTATCCGATGTTACCTAGAATTTTGTTGCAAATAAATGTCTCTCTTCTTGTGTATACAAATTTTGCTAGCACTAACATTTTCTTTATATAAGCAAAGAGAAAAGTAGAAATGAATCACCACTTGATGGTTTTGACCGCTGTGGTGGGGAAGTCTGTTGGGTAAGAAACCCCACACTACCTTTGTATGATAACATTTTTTATTCTGAATTCTAACATAATTCTACTGCATAGACAAAGAGATCACTGAATTAAGAACCTAAATTCTGGGTTCTAAGAGCAAAACATAGAAATGTCATTTATTTTCTGGGTTGACCTGCTAATTAAACATTAAAATAAATTGACCCTCCCATGTAGAATTTATGTGTTCAAAAGATATATTTCTGTCACCACATATTTGACCCCTATAGAAAGATATGCATTCCTGAACACATGCATTCTACAGGGGAGCTCACTTTATTTTAATGTTTAATTAGAAGGTCAAGCCAGAAAATAAATGATATTTCCATGTTAAATCTAACTATGGGAGGTGAACATATAATGTAAATATATATATGCCTTTCTGTTAAAGTGTACAGCTGAAACTTATTGGATTTTGTTAACTAATATCACCATAAAAAATCAATCAATCAATTAATTTATTAATTTTAAAAAATATATCTTGCTAAAGTTGTGCTTCTTACTTCCTAGTTGGCAATGTTTTGACAGCATATTCTGATCAGGTTAAAACTGATGATTCTGACTGTTGATAAACTGCAAAAGACTGAGGAAATATCTACAGTGATTCTAAAAATGACAAGAGAAGTAAAAAAAAAACACTTTCTTATATTTTTAAATATTATTCTCTCACAGTTTATATTTTTGTTTACCCTTGGTTTGTGTTTGTCTATTTGTTTGTTTTCTTTAAGTGACAACTGAGGGAGTGCATTCAGGATTACCATGGCAAAGAATATACTGAATAAAACAGGTGAAGAAATCACTGGTCAAAAAATAATTAAGTATTTTTAAGCATCTGATTGTGTGTGTGTGTGTGTGTGTGTGTGTGTGTGTGTGTGTGTGTGTGTAATTGGGAGGTGTATTCTTAGTAATCTTCTATTAATTATATCCTCCAAGTAATTAAAACTACCTTGAATTGCCAAATTTAGCAACTTTCTCTCCTTTGTCATCCTTCCTTTTCTTCCTATCAAACTAGTTGAAAGAAAATATTGTATTCTTGCTTAAAATCCAATACTTGAAACATGTTTCCCTAACCCAAGCAATAAAACCATTAAAGAGACATTTTGCACTTTTCTCCTTAGAGAAAAGCTAACAAGATTGAGACCAAGAAGTGGAAATTGTTTAGAAGTAATGGCTATCTATTATGCTGCTGTGGCAAGAGATAAAATAGAATAAAATGCACATAATTTCATTAAATACCTCTGACCTCAAAGGGAAACTCATTAGAATATAAAGGGAAAATGGGTCAGCTAAAGGGAACATTGTTTGATCAATGGTTTTATCACAGAACCAAAAGAGGGCACTCCTCTCCTACAAATGATAGCACTCTTTAACCGGAAATGGCAATTGATTGGATGTTTCTTCAAATAAATGAACACAAGGAACTTGCTTCTAATGTGTCATAATAATAGTTATTCAGCACATTTTAATAATAAGTAATGAACTGATAATCTTATAATATCAAATAAAAAGCAAAAATGTACAATTACCTTTATATAACGTTAGTGGTAGCTCAAGATGTTAATCTAATTTATTTTTCAAAAATAAATTACCAGCCTTTTCCAGGACTTCATACTGAAATAAGAATCTAGGAACAATATAATTTTCTTGTATTTATTTGTTTTTCTTATTTGATTAAGAATAAAAGTCATGACTAATTTTCAAAGTTAACTACCACAATAAACAATTTAATTAAAGACAATTTTTAGAATGTGAAAAATTATATGAATGAAGTCACTTCAAAATGGATTTGCAGCCTGCCATCCCAGCAGAACTGCTTTGCACATCTTATTCCTCAAAACCTTGTAAAGTTTAAAACAGGCAAATAACATTTGGACTGGACAAAACCAACATATTATTCCAAACAATCGTTTGTAAAGTTAATAGGAAAGCAGACATCCTGACTAAGAATTGAAAATTAAGGACATTCTCTAAAATTAGTACCATCATGTATAGCTTGAGAATAACTTAGCTTATTTGCACCTAAAGAAATTCCTTCCTTGGCTTATTAGCAGCAACAGAAATTCTTTCCCTCTATTTATATAATTATTTTCCTTTCCTTTCTCATAAGTACCCCTTGCCTTCACTTCATAATCGGAACACTATTTGAATTTCTGCCTGAATCAGTGTTTCCTAGAATTTCAATTCTTTTTGATCTCAGATAAATATTTGCCTCTTACTTCAGTCTTTATTTTTAAGTTAACAAAAACATTCTGCAAGAAACCCTCTCTCACTTGTTCTTTCTCTCTCTCCCTCTCCCTCTCATTAGTTGGATAGATAGGTATGTATGTACATACATTCTTACATGTATGTATGTATAAATATGTCATGCATAAATATATGTATATATACTGACATGTGTGTATCTTTTTATAAATTATAAATTTTTATGAAGACATAATATGTTAGATCCACCAAAAAAGATAAAATTATTTTATTTTTTCAACTAAGAAACATATTTCACACACATTTTTGCTATTGGTCATCGCAATAATTCTTGAAACTAGGATTGTTATCACCCCTAATTTACAAGTAAAAAATCTGAATATTAAATTAATTTTCATGTCCTTAGTTTATTCAAAACTTTTAAAAATAGAATAAATGTATAATAAACAGAAAAAAAAATATGTCAGTTAAGAACCCAACAGGAAACAGATGGAACACTCAAATCAGAACTCAAATAAATTTATTTACAAAGGGTCTAATTACAAATGAGTGGATTATATAAATAGAAACCAACAGGGATAGTGTAGAAACCTTGGGTACCAAGAAATCTGTAAGAAGTTACTGATGAAATGGTTCAGAAAGAGCCTCCCCAAAATGTGTTACTTTGGCATGTGGATTACTTTGAGCTGAAGTCAATCAAGGCCCAAAAGACTCAGAAGAGTTTTTCACCTCCTACTTTAACAGCCTAAAAGAATAATATAGAGAAGACCTGGCCCAGAAAAAGAATTCTCACTAGCGATAACTACAAAGAGTATTGGCTAGCTCTGGTAAACTAGGGGGAGCCCAGCAGAGCCTGTTTGCTCAAAGTTCTCTCTGTATTCCATTATTAATGTGTGACCTGAAAAACTTTTATCAGACATTTGCTCTTTTTATCTTTCTGTGAATCATCTTCCTTCCCTTTAAATTCCCAGACCCTACCTCTTTGTCCTTAGCTCAGCCTCAATTGCTTGACTATCTGGAAGCCTCTTCTGACTTTGTGGGGCTCCTGTACATACATAATTACATTTGTTTTCCTCTAATTAATCTGTCTTATGTCAATTTGGATATTTGATCAGCCAAAGAACCTAGATGCAAAGAAAGGAAAAGTTTTCTTTCCTTACACTGGAACAGAGAAATAAGTCTTTATAAAAAGTTCCTTTAAGGATCATGATAGTTCCAGAAAGTGAGACAAGAGAATAAAATAAATATCCCAGTTCACCTACCTGTCTCACTCTGTCACTTTAGATTTCCCAATATTAGCCTAACTCAAGCACTGATATATTTTCTAAGGGATATCAGGCTCCCAGGCTTTAGAGCAGAAGTGTGGAGAGTAGACGTGAGAAACAAATAAAAGATATCCAGCACAATGTTGTTTATCAAGTGCCAACAGGTGCTGGAAAAACTGTTAGAACTTTCATTAATGTTATCTTATTTAATCCCTAAACACCCCTGCAAAGCTAATAATCATATGCTTTTTTTGCAGAAGTGTAAACTGTGACTTAAATACATTATTTATTTTGTTTAGAGTCATAAGTCTACTGAGTGCTAGAGGAGGCATTTTAAATTAGATCTGTTTGACTAAGAACCCTTTTTAACATTAGTATCATGAGTCAAGACTTGGAATTAGAATCCTTTGGATAAATCCTACCTCAATTATTGAATAATTGTGTGAACTTGAGCAAGTCACTTAACTTTTAAAAATGTTGTCTTTATTTGTACAGTAGAGTCGTTATTTTGTACCTCATAATTTTTTTGTCAGGTTTAATTTAAACATATGTAAAGACAACTAAAATGGTATACTAGCTAGTAATCAATAGAAACAATTTACAGTTGAGTAAAAATGTAAAGTGTTATGATTACACCTAATTTCGATCCAGAGACAGAAATAATTTGAATTAATGATATTATTATGGGAATGGAGTCAGTGAGAAATCCATCCCAGGGACAACTGATAATATATAGTGGATCAACAGAAGAAAAACTAGAGAGGTTAATGAGTATAAGGACTTACAGATATACTTCTTCCATGGAAGTCAACATATGGTCTGATATTCAAAAGTGTGTTCTAAAGAAACGATTTTATTATTTTTATTATTTTTATGTGCTGTATTATTTAATGCTATAAAAAAGCTAATGAGAATATAATTTAGCAGACTATTATTTAAGAAGAAAAATCATTCTCATGATGATATTTTACAGTGGGGATAGGAAGTATTTAAAAACTAGATAATTATTAAGCAGAGAGAAATGAGAAAGATACATTTAAAATATATATACTTCCATTTCCAAACATGATACAGTAAAAAGATCCAGACTTAACCTCTTTCAAAAAAATAAAATACTTGACACATGTGTTTATAGACATTAAACAATGTTAACAAAAATTTCACAGCTGAAAGCTTTTCTAAACGAAGATTATTGAGTCATGTGCTCGCCAGAAAAAGTACCAGGTCCTGAGGCACACCTTGGAACCACCATCAAACAGGTCTGATATCCTGAAGTCTATGGGATTTTTATACATTATGTTCTGAGGAAGAAAAATTGTTTTGAAAGAATTTACACTGGCTACAGATCAAGGGGCGGGAAAGAACAATGTGGAGGCAGTTCTAGGTTAGATGCACAGTCCATAAGAAAAAAAATTTACTGCTTTTGACTGGTCACGGACAAAAGTCCTGAAGTTCATGCATCAGCAAAATGAGGTGGCATCTGGTGGTTGGATTCTTCTTTTTAGATCATCACTTGGAAGCTGATTCAAAGCTCCAACATACATTTAGGAATGTGAGCAGTTTATTGTTAGTTGGTCCACAGCTGTTAACTGGTTAATTATTCTTATCTCTTTCTCTCACTTTCAGGCTATCATAATTGAATTTATGACATTTCAAAGTTTTTCTTGTCAACAAGAATCAGCACAAGTCTGTGATCCCTGAGAAAAGGAAAACAATATGAGCTCTGCAATAGCCCCAACTATGTGCCTGGAAGCAACTCTGATGCAGGACAGGAAGAAAGAACCAGAAATATGCAAATCCTCTTGAACTTTAGGTTAGGAACCAGGATATTGTCATTTCTGCTTCATCCTACTGACCAAAGCAAGTCACATGGCCAAGTTGAGATTCAAAGGATGTGCATAGACACTATCTCTTTAATGAAAAGGACCACAAAGTCACCTGGCAAAGAATGTGAATCAGGGAGGTACAGAGGATCGGGGTCATTAATATATCAATATATTTAATATTTCTCTGTGACTTTTGTTTATAAATTAGTTTCTTTGTTTTATTTTTATACTTAGGTATGTTAGTGTTGATTTTTACTGTGATTAAAATTATCTGTGTTTATTACATTCATTAGATTTTTACTGGTGATCTAGAATGCTCTTGATTTTGTATGTCAATAGACAATTTTTATTAATTTGAAGTTTTAATTGTATATTTTTTCGGGTATAGATAATATTTTCTATTAATAAAAAGAATCTTATCTACTTATTTTTCATTTCTATACACGCATTACCTATTCTTATATTATTGTTTTGTTTATAATTTTAACTACAATACTTTTACAGCGTGCCTTCTTCCCCCATATTATTTTAACTTTTTAAAAATAATACATAAAAATGTTAATATTGTTTAATTCAATGTTTAATTCAAATTACCAAAATATTTTATCAACATTGGTATGCTTTATATTTTTGTATCTAATTACATTTCTCTGTGTTCACTTTTTTCTCTTTAATACTTTTTTCCTTTTCTTTATAACTTTTATTTTGATAGGATTTCAAATTTATACCAAGTTGAAGAATAAAAGTAACTCCTATGTACAATTTATCCAATACTCCTTCAATAGTTTTTAATAAAGGTCTCTGCATTATAAATGTATTAGTCTTTATATAATTGAAAATATTTTTATTTTGCTTTTATTTCAAAAAATACTGAAGCTAGGTACAAAATTATTCTTTGACAGCTTTACTCCCATCCTGCCTTTAAATTTTAAGATATTATACTGTTGTTTGCTGGTTTCTATTATTATTAATGAGAAACCGATTTTCATCAGTCGTGTATATATTTTTTAATTGAAAAGCAACCTTTTTATAGATTATAATATAGTTTTTCCTTGTCTTTAATGATATAACATCTTACTACACTGTCTGAATAAACATTCATTCGTATTTTAACAATTGAAACAATTTCATATTCAGGGCACGTTTTCAATCTAAAAAATCATAACTATCTTCAAATCTGGAAACTTATCTCTAGTACCATTTGTACATTCTCTTTTGTTTTGCCAATGATTTGAATAGATTTTGGAATTTCTCTCTCAATCTATCCATGTGTAATTGATTACTTTGATAGACACCTACACTTTTCTCATTTTTGCATGATTTTGTTTCATAATCATTTTTAAAGGAAATTTTAGCTTTATTTATTCTTCTAAACATTTTTAAAACACAATATCTTCAAGATATTTGTATAAAATAAATTCAGTATGGAATAAATAATTATTCAGATGGGTGATTTCATTGGGTGTCTTAAGAAATAGTTTTTTGAGAGGGCAGGGGGTCCCCTCATGAAAATTTGTATTATGAACTCATTTTGAGCAGAAGCTTTTTTTTTTTTTGGTCACTCCTTCCCTTAACAATCAATTTTAACTGTACAAATGTTTTGTGATTACTTCTTTCCAGGCCTCTAGTTTCCTGAGTCAGAATCAGCTCTAATAATTATACTTGGGTATTATTGTCCCATGGGGATATGGCAGATCCTATTATAGAACCAGTGGGTGATTGGCTCATTTCCTGGTGTCCTGGTGTCTGACCAATGCCTCTCTAGAATCACAGCTTTTTATAAAGGTGGAACCATTACTGGTGGTCAAATCTATTCTTTCAAATTCTTTGCATGTGTGGAGAGAGCTGCACCCCTAGTCTTTGAATTAAAATGTTAAACGTGGCCCTATTTCCCGAATTCACACAGAGAAAATTGGTTCATTTTAACCCGCAGTAACTAAACTTGGCAGCTCATTATCTGCTTCTGAACACAGAAGTCAGCAGGCCCGTAGCTTTAGGACCCACATACAGTTCTGTTTCTATTTAGTTTCGATTCACAGAAATGCTCTTATCTTATTTTTGAACCTGGCTGTAAAGTTTTGTTTAACCATTTTTATACTATTTCCATTATTTAAATAAGCTTGTAAAAGAAATAGCTATCAAAGCTTTAAGTGACTGTGCCATTTTAATCCATATAAGGAGGATTTTTGTTTCCTTATACCCTGAGTGTTAATAGCTTGGCACACTTCTGGAGTCAACCGCAGGACCTTGAGGACAAAGTTTTACAAATAACAAAGAAAGGAGAGTAAGGATACTTAACTCCAAAAATACTACAGTTTATAAGCATTTCAAAGTAAACTTTTTGAACAATAATACACACATATAAAAGTGCATAACAAATAAAAATACATCTCAATGAATTTTCACAAAACTAACATATAAATAACACACAGATCAAGAAATAGAATACTACTACTATAGTATATAGTTCAGCAGCTTTTCACATTCTGTTTAGTCTCTCATCATTTTCATTAACATGTCTGCTCAAGCCTTTCCCCCTTTTTAATGGCATTGTTTATCTTTCTATTATTGATCCATGGAGATTCCATACATATTCTAGGCATAAAGTCTCTGTCAGATGAAGTTATTGGAAATAGGTTCTCCCTTTTAAGTTTTTTAACAGTGTCTTTGATGAGTAGGAGTTTTGAGTTTTGAATTTTAGTTCCGAATTTAGTCCTAAATTCCAGTTCATCTTTTTTTATGGGTTACACCTTTCACATATTAATTGCACAATCCTTGCCCAGCACGATAGTCACTAAAATATTATCCTATTTTTTCCTTTTAGAAACAGTACAGTTCTCACTCTTACATGTAAGTTTAGGAAACATTTTGATTTGATTTTGTGTAAAATATGAGATATGAGGTTAACATTTTTCCCTTTATTTATACAGTTACTTTAGCACCATTTGTTGGAAAGACTTTCTAAGTCCCATTTCTAAGATATCTTTGTTAAAAATGAATTGTCCACTTAGATGTGAGTCTGTTTCTGGCCTCTCTTTTTTGTTCCATTAAACTACATGTCTGTCCTTAGGCCAGTGATATACTGGTTTGATTATTATAGCTTTACGGTAAACATCGAATACAAGTAGTGTGAATTCTCAAAAGTTTGTTCTTCTATTTCTAGATTGGTTTCACTCCTTTAGGTCCTTTACATCTCTATTTTATTATAATTAACTACACTGACTATTGCAACCATTAGTTCGGATAAAACAAATATTCCTATTTATCCCCGGGATACAATAAAATGATTGCATTTCTGGCCCTTAGCAGTAAGTGGAGTTCTAAATCTAATTCTGTTCTATGAATTGAGAGTGAAAGGGATGCTGATATTTCTGGTCTAAATATTTGACTATCAAGTTAAGACCTTCCAGATCTATCTCATTTCCTTCTGATATAGTTACCAAGTACATTTCAGTTGTAGCAGCTCCCTTAGCCTGGGGCCCTAAATGGCTATGATGACCAGAGAACACTTGACTTGAGATGTACATGTTATAAGAGAAACAAATTCACCCCTCCTATATTAAATGAGTCACATTTGGGGGTTATTTGTTACCACAGTGTTATGTGTTCAATCCAGACTTCTACAACTTCTTTGCCTACCAACCTCACCAATATCTACCCTTAATAGAGATTCTACATTTTAATGATTTATAAAAGTCTGGAAAATTATTTCTGTCGTGTGTTCATTGTTTCAAAGGAAATAAAATGTGTAATTAATCTTCCTAAACTACATTTTTTTAACCATGTTCTGCATGACATCAAACTGGGGATATATTTGCAGCTATTTCTCTTAAAGACATTTGGCAATTTAAGAAAATTGATAAACTCTATATATTTTTGACCTTTCTTAGTGAGCAAAAATAATAAAGACCCATAGGAGACCCTGCAATTAAAAAGCTGATTTAATTTATTGAAGCAAAATGTATCTGAGTGACGAAGAAATCCTTCCATAATAAAACACAACCATTTTTCATAATTTGAGAAAGAAAGTTAAAGGCACAGCATCTGTAGCATTTAACTCAACAAACACTCTGATATTTTTCAAATATATGTTACCAATACCTTTTGAAAGTTGCTTTCAGAAGTTTGCCAGCTTGCAGAAAGAGTATCCCATGCTCAGTATTATGATGTCCTGTCTCACCTACCTGGGTGTAACAGGAGCTCTTGTTCCTTGCTGATACAAAAAGGCAGTTATCAAAGTTATCAAAGTTTCTGGGTAAAATAAAAACCTAAAGTTTAAGCATTAAGGAGTTAGATATGACTGATTTCAAAGTTTTGACTCTTGACCAGTGCCCTCTCTCCTGAAGATTTTAGCAAGCTAATAGTCTTATTTATAATTTGGAGTCTGTGGTCTGATATCCTACAATAACACTTATACTTCCTTTGATTAACTTTGGAACAACTTTATGCCATTTAGAAAACACCTAACAAAAAATCCTGCTGCCCTAAAAAATGTCTTAGAACATCCTTTATTTACTGACCAACTGACTGGTACAGGTGATTTAACAGTGGCGAAGATTATACAAATCAAAAGTCTGTTTTTACATTTAAAGTCATGATCTCAACTTCTCCACTGACTTTCCACATCTTTGATTTTACCAGAGACCTCATAATTAGTCACAGATATGTCTTCATTCAGTAATAAAGGAAAGATAAAGTAGGTAATAGCCAAAAAGTTTAAGTAAAGAAAGTATTTCACAGCAAGAGAGAAAGAATAGAAAGAAGATAGAAGAGGGGAATGAAATGTAATAAATAGGATTAAAAGGACAATGAATAACCAGGAGAAAAACTGGCCCTTTAATTTTTGCCACCTCATGTGTTTTTCCTCCACTCTTACAGAGTTCTAAATGTGAAATTTCTGAGTTACAATGACTTTGACTTTCAATGTGCCCATACTCACAATCTAATTCAAGGAACATTTGTGGTACACATAGTAAATGGTTAGAATGGTGCTGGATCTAGAAGATTTTTTTTTTAAAGACTTGAAATAATTCTCCATAAAGTACAAGGATATAGATAAACACTAAACAATGTTCTCCAAGCCTTGTATCTATGATGCAAGTGGAGTCACATTAACTGAAATATATCAGATCCTTCTGTTTCATTCTGCAGGACCTCTACATCTCTTTCAGATTTTTTTAGAAATTTTAATTTCACATGATTTTATTATTATTCATTTTGTCTTCTTCTGCTTCAGCCATCTGGTACCTACATTTTGAATGCGCATGTGGATCATTTACCCAGTTGTTATATCCCGGTGGACCTCACAGCTGTAGGTGGGTGAGGTGTCAAGTGAAATGGCATTCATCATTGCACAAAAATGGGCAGAATTCTCTCTTCCTTGACTTTGTACCACACTGTTACCTACACCTGAAGCAAAATTTGTTGCTCAAAGTCTGGTCTATCCACCCCTCCTGCCTCCATCTTTGATCATGAAAATTAGCATAGCTCTTTTCTCTGCAGGCTTTAGAGCTAGTCACTAGAATTGGGTAGAGAATAAATGCCATGCTTTTGTGGATTCCTTTTTGTTTTCATAGATTCCAGGTAATGAATGCAAATATGTTCTCAGCAAGCTCTAATTCTTTAGTGAATCCATTCATGCAAGTAGATGACTAGATGATTTGTGCCTGGCCATCCTCATTAGAAACTATAAACATCTGAATCTCTGTATAATCTTAACTAAAATGACTACCCAAAAAATAAGTAAATAAGAGGAGCTGAGGCACAGAAGCCATTCTAATCCTATCAGGAGATCTGTATACCTGAAGATACATATACGGATACAAATATAAGTACAGCCTCTCCTTTTTGCTATACCCAGCTTATTGTCATTGAAAATGCAGAATAAGTTGGGAGATGAGAAGGAATTCTGGATTGTTTTTCAATTATCATCTTCCTTTTGTTTCCAGGTGACTGCTGTGAGAATGGGTTCACCACAAGTAAAAGGATCTGGATAGGGTACCAATAGTAGAGATCATAGACATCTTTTACCACAATAATATAGATCTGATTCATCAGTTTGAATGACTATTAACATACATTATGTGAATTAGCCATAGTGATCATTCTCAGTGATGGACACTGCAGTTGTTTCTGTATTATGATAAAAATAAATATAATCAACAGCAATATTGTTAACTGCAGATCCCTTTTCTTCAGTATATGTTATTTGAAATAGACAGCTGGTTAATTATGTATAATCACATCATATTCATATTGCTAAGCCACTTTGTCCACAGTTTTATTTGTATTTCAATGTAATAAACTTTCAAAGGTAGAGTTAATTATCTTGTTGAGATACAACTTTATTACCTTGATATAGTTTGCAGGATAACTATTAACTATGCTTTTGGAGAATATCATAGTATTAATATTAAAATTTTAAATGCTATTGAAATAGAGTGAAATGAACTTTGCTTTCTTTAACCTTACTAACAAAAATATAAAGTCACTTTGAGAAAATCACTGAAAATCTGGATTAAAATATCTGTATTTCTACTATAAACAAGTGTTTTAACCTAAAAAAAGGTAGTGGACTTGATTTGTGATTTGCTCTTTTCAATAAAATTGCGTTATTTTCACTTGCCCTTGGACTTGGTATAGGCATTAGCTACATGACCATGTCCATTGAGACTCTACTGCTCTATAGAATAATATAAAATGCTGACATAGGTATTATTAAATGAACATGCCCTGTGTATACAAAATGCAATTTATGTGCATTTTCATGTGCATCTTAACCCAATTAAAATCACGTTGTTCCATTAGGACTGAAGCCCATGAAGTGAGTGCTCTGGGCTGTGCCAAAGGGGCTAGGGACCGGCACTGATTTTTCCAGGGCAGAACTCCAGCCCTCTGCATGACAGGCCTGTGCCCTCTGGCTA
The DNA here is from genome assembly GCA_004027375.1 of Macroglossus sobrinus. Lineage (NCBI taxonomy): Eukaryota > Metazoa > Chordata > Mammalia > Chiroptera > Pteropodidae > Macroglossus > Macroglossus sobrinus. The sequence continues at coordinate 102,179 of PVKZ01000449.1, read as the reverse complement.
AGTGAAATCCCAGCTGAAGAAAGCTTCAGACTCAAAAAACTCAGATTAACTTCCATACCCAGGAGAGTGAACAGCTGATGTTATTCAGTTTGCAAATTGTGACAGTAATAACTTATTTGTGCAGCATATTTTATGTACTTGCAAAAGGTATCAATTTTATAATTCTAACTTTCATGAAGTATATAGGATAGTTATTATTACTTTCTCTTTTTCGTGTTTTTGGAAATAGTTTCACATATTTCTGACTTATTATTCTCAATCTCTTTTGTCAAATTCTCTACTTTTTTGGTGCCCAGGCTATCTCACAAATATTCTTGTGAGAAATCAATACTAGTAAACATTTACTAGTACTGGAGTTCTAGTAAATTATAATACAAGACCTCACCGAATAAGGAGCTGAAGTCTGATAAGAATGGCAGGCAACTGAGCAATGTGATAGAAACGTGTGTAGGGTGTTTTTAAAGGCAATAGTACCATGTCCATGAGTAGTGGAGGTGTAAGTACTTACTCTTTGTAGAAGATAACAACTGAGCCAGTCTTTTAAGAGGGAGATAGAGTTTGTCAAAGTGTGGAAGACTTTTGAGACAGAACAAATACCAGGTGCAAAGACATGAAAAAGTGAAACCATATGATGTAAGAGGAGTCCAAGCATCCTGATAACAGTGTGAAGTCTAAGGCTCAGAGACTGAAAATGAGGCTGGTATTTTAGACATTTCTAGGCCTTTGAGGGATGTATATGACAGAAGATTTTTAGCCTAGAAGAGAGCTTATCACATAAATGGGAGTTAAAATTATAGTTGAATAAATGATTACAAAACTAACAATTGTTTAAACAATTGATCTTGATATAATTTGCAAAGCAGCACAAATATACCATTTTAAAAAGTCACCTACATTGTTTTGATCTGCAATGACTAGGATGTTGAAAACAATGACCAAATTTTTTATTTCTCTTGGATAACCATTTTGTAGAATAATCTTCTCTGACGGATCACTTATATTTCTAGGAATCTCAGAGCTGAGGCTTTATAAATAAATTAAACCTTCATCCAAGATTTCATCATTTGCAATCCCATCAAGAAAATATTTACATGAAAACTTATAACTGTATGTATATTTTAAATTTCATTCTGTTATATATCTTAATAAAATTTTTTATTATTATTACTAAAACAGGAACATCACAATGAATTTGAACTGGTCCATAAGCTCTAGGTAGTTTGGTTGCTATTTTCGATAGCTAGGGGAATATTTATGCAAATCTGGCCTCAGGAAAAGCTCTGCATATTTCTTAGTTCTATAAACTCAAGTTAAAAACCAATCTTGGGCTATATACGAAAGTAGAATGCAAAGACATACATTAATACACACATATTCAGAAAAGCAAAATGTTTAAATGTAAAGCTCATTGGGAGGAGAAAAGACCCTTCCTCAGGAGATATTCAGTAATTAAATTTCTCTGATGCAAAAAAAGGACAATATTCTTCTTGGCTGTTACAGAATGTGAAGTCAACTTTTCAGTCTGCATTTACTCTATATTAACATTTTTTGTGTATTTTACAGATATTTTTTGAGTGTGCAATATTGTGATTTATAAGAAATATATATTTGGTCATTCATTTGAGCAAAATATATTTCTTTTATGTATTTGGTCTTTATCCACAGTTTCTGCTCACAGCTTTCAAAATCCTTGAAATTTCCTAGGTAATGAGAGCATAAAGGTGTCTTTCATTGTGCTAACAAAGTGACTTTTGAAATGCACCTGAAGATGGAGACTGGTTGCCAGGAAAACCAACCAGGCGATTAGAGGATTGGGACTTTCAGTCCCACCCCTTGTTTTCTGGAAAGGGAAGATGTTCTTGAAGTTGAATTAATCACTAATGGCCAATGAATTAGTCAATCGTGACTCCATAATGAAGCCTCCATGAAAACCAAAAAGATGCTCTTGGGCATTTTTTCAAAGAGCTTCCATGTGCCACTGTTCTGGGCCCCAACTCCACAAAGACAGCGCTCTTATATTTGGGACCTTCTCTATGTTCCTCTTCATCTGACTATTGATTCATATACTTTAATAGCCTTTGTAAGAAATTGGTAATCTAGGGAGTAAACAAGTTTTCTTGAGTTTTGTGAACTATTCAAGCAAAATAATTGAATATGAAGAGGGGTTTTTGAGAACATCTGATTTATATAAGCAGTTGGTCAGAAGCACAGATGACAACTTGAAATTGCCACTGGCCTCTGAAGTGGAGGGCAGTCTTGTGGAACTGAGCCTTTTATCTGTGGCATCTGATTCTAGCTCTAGGTAGATAGTGCCAGAATTTAGTTGAATTCTCAGACATACCACAGGTGTCCTTGAATTTCTTGTTGGTATTGGGAAACCTATATATGTAGAGCCAGAGTGACTCCATCTTAGATACAAACCCTCCATTTTGAACTTAAGTGGAATAACAAGAAAAACCACCAACTGACTAAGAGTCACCCCACCCAACAATTGGCCAATCAGAGATCTGTAAGTCCCACCTGCCAAGTTCGAAGCTTAACCAATCCTCTTAAAGGTTAAAATAAACTCACCAAACCTGTAACACCACTGTTGTACTCACCTGCTTACGGTTTTATCCTTTAAAAACCCTTTGAAACTGTAATTCGGGGCTGACATTGCCACTGCTGAGTTAGTGTATCGGTGTTCGGCCCGGGCTCCAGCCTGCAAATAAACTCCCTCTTGTTCTTACATCGATGTCGGCTCCTTGGTGTGCATGGAGACTCAAAGTTGGGTATAACATATATACTATAGAATTGGGTCCCAAAATCCTTTAAAAGTGTTCACAGGTTTTCTTGTTCTTCACTAGGGTTTTCCAAGTTGTCACTTTTCAACAAATGTCTCTTCTATTTCACCTTATCTATTTTATATCTTACATCCTAGTATGGTAAATAAATCAAAGAAATAGTAATTAACTTTGTGCTGATAAGCTCTCCGAATAGTGAACTGTAAATTTGTCAATCATCTGAAAAAAATATATAATTTCCATGACTGCAGGGTGGCCATAAAATCTATATTAAATAGTCTTAGAAAAGTGGTTATTAACAGTTTGGGCTATGCAAATGTCTAAAAGTGTTTATATTAAAGTTTTTGATATATAGGGCCACCTTGTCTTATATTTTATCTGCTTCAGTGATAACAATTATACCCACGAATATTAACACATTGGTTGAATAATTTAGGTTATAATCTACCCTATTTTGTTTCCATAACACTATCCTAAGCCGTCATTTTCTCCCTGTAGCATAATGGCAAGCTCATTTCTCTCTGCCTGGTACTTGAAGATAGACATTTATAGGATTTATTGCTCATTTCCTTCCTATTACTATTTGGTCTGTATTTTTGTTCTTAATCTTCATTTGTTTTTTGTGTGTCCTTCCCCATTTGATGTGCAAATCTAGAATGCTGTGTTTTTTAATCTTCCCAATGAGCTAATTCAATACTAAACCAGGCGTCTGTTTGTCCTTGTGGTTTTGAAATCTTCACTCAATAAAGGAGCCACGCCAATTATTTTTTCAATCCTAATTATTTTCTCAGTTTTTTCATCAGTTTCCTTTTTTATATTTTATAATAATAAAAACGAGTCAGAACAACACTCATGCTCTTTTCCCAAAAATTCTCTGAATTGGTGTGTAAAATGAAAGTTTCTCTTCCAATGTCAGTCCCAGCTTTCTTCCTTTCAGTTTTCAGTTTCTTATCACTTTTTCCATCATATTCTTTTTAATAGGTTTTCATTTCTCTATGATAATTCCACCAGAAATTCCAGCACATCTCAGCAATAATGAATACACATCATGTAGATACTAGTTAAACTAAAATAACCACAGGTTTTTTAAAATTGAGAGCCACATGAAGAAACATCTAAATAAACATCATTATTTACATATATATATAAAATTGTGAATATAATAATATTATTGGAATTTGGGTGAAAACTTTAAAATATCTAGTTTTATAAATGTACATAATTATGTCAACTTTACAAATAATCTTTCTGGTTTAAAAAATAAAACCTAGACTTTAAACGGTTTGCTAATAAAGTCAATTTTTTGTCATTATTCCATCATTTTTAACTATTTTTATATAATATGCTGAATTTTATATAACAAAATATATTAGGCTCAATGCAGTATGGGAAGCTAAGATAGTCATTATTGGAAAAACTGGTATTTTTTCTTCATGTTTATATCTCTCAATGTTTTGGATTGAATACTTCAATTGTATCACATGAATTCAGATTTTTGTTGATTGCTGTTAAACAAAAAATTTTAATTTTCAAAACTTAAAGTCTTTTTTTTTGGCAATATATTTTTGGACTTCTCACAAGTACGTGTTTTAGATAATAAGTCCTGCTTTATTTAATCAAAATATACTTTTGAATTAATTTATTCAAACTTTATAACTGTGTTCCAGCATAATCCCCACTTTGACCTAGTTATTATTTGTTAGTCTTGTTTCTAAATGTTATAAAAAGTGTATTATAGATTTTAAAAATTAGATCTACCTAAAGGTTTAAGAATTTCTTTAGATAGTAATTACATTCTTTTTATTTAAATTCTGGTTTAAGTATAGCTTGCAAACAATCATTGTTTTCCCCAGTAACTGAGTAGGAAATGACAGTCTCTTTTTCTTCTAGCCACCTGATAGCTGCTATTGCAAAGTCACAAAACTATCAAAATAGAAAAGGTAGAACAAATGTGAGAGTGAGAAAAGAGAACAAAAGAGAGTGCTCTGACAAAACTTCTGATCCTTACTAAGAAATAAAGTATAAATTTATGTACATATCCACATTTTCTTTACAATTTCTTATAAAAAGAAAATCTTTCTGTCACAAACTGGTGTTAGTAAACTAGAAAGAAATATAATATTAGATGGAACCACTGAAATTCTGGTTTCATTATAAAAACAAAATATATTTTCAAAAACATATGTCTTGTAATTATAGCCATAAATTTATCAAACATATACACAACTAAACCTACATGCTAAAGCAGACCCCAATCACAACATTGATTTCCCAAGCTTCTGCTTCTTTATGAAAATTCTCTCTTGAGAAATTTGAAGATGAAAGTAGCATTGTCCTCTGAGCATGGCAGAAATAACACAGGGCTGAGAAGATGCAAAGACCAGGGACCCATCCTTGACCTGCCATGTACTAACCGTGGTGCCTTAGACTAGTTACCTAACCTCTCTGAGCCTCTATTTCCTTACCCACTTACAGCCGTGTAGCAAGGAGGTTATGAAAGTCTTATTTTTAAAAAGGGTTTATTAGGACACTGCTAAAAAAAAAAGTTTGTCTTGGGGCGTGGAGTCTAAACCACCAGCAGCTCGTCTAGGTAGGAAAGACATATCCATTATTCTTGAGTTTTGCAAGTACTTTTTATACATCAAGTGTGTGTCTTTGTGGGGAAGATGTGTTTCTGAAATGATTTATGTTACCTATGTTACAAAGAAGATAGGGAAGGTAAGGGGTGGAGGCGGGGCTAGTTCTGGGACAGGCACAGAGTTCAAAAGAAGGGTCAGCTCCTATGAATTAGCTGTGGGCAGCAGATTGAGAAGTTCATGTACAAATTAGAAGCGAGGCTCCTGGGTTTAATAGCACCTGTTTATTCTCTCTTTTAGATAGTCTTGGAAATAGCCACCTGGAAATTAATTTTAAATTCCAACAGATATACAAGAATATGGGCAGCCTTTTGCCTGAGCCGGTCCACAGCTAACAATAGGCAAACTGTTCTTTTTTTCACACTCTGCGGCCGCTGAAATTGGAACACCTCAGAATTTTTTTCTTGTCATAACAGTGTTGATAAATTTCTAAATTGAATGATTCACTGGATGGTACTTGGCTAAATTTAATAAAGTATTTAGGAACATTAACATTCACACTCAAAAATTTGTACTGACCTCAGCATGTTTTTTGCCAAGAGTACCACCTCCTCCACAAGTTCTCTTCTTGTAAAAAACAAACAAACAAACAAAAAACAAAGCTGCCCTTATACATATTAGCATACTCTACAGTCAAATAAGAAGAAAGAGGAGGAGAAACTTTATTTCTTATAAACTCAGTGATTACTTCTTTGGGGTCTTGTTTTATTTAATGTTCAGATTCATCACTGTTCTACCTAATTCTTTAAACTTCTAGGTGGAATTTTCCTTAATCAGAACTGAATGTGTTACCGAGCTGAGCGAGAGTTCATTCGCCCACATGCAGAGACCGAAAGAAAAGTAGTAGCAGGAGAGGGCAGTGGAAAAAAGAATGTATTAAGACTGGCGCCAATCCAGAAAATAAGTGAGCTCGAGCCCCCAAATATCTGACTCCCCGAAGGTTTACAGGCTTTACTGAGCTTTTGGCTTTACTGAGCAAAAATCACAAGTCACCATGAGTAAAGAGTTTGGAGTCGTGAGTGGTCAAGAGTGAGGTAAGGGCACTAATTCGTGGTTTCAGATATTGAGGTTAACTTCCAAGTCTCTTTGTCTTGTTTCACAGGACGTGGCCAAGGTTCATTATGCTTTAGGGCTAAGGAGCTGAAACACAGTTTAAGGGATAATGTTATTTTTAGCTTAAGAAAACCCATTCTTGTGACCATTAGTCAGGGCCTGGTCGCTGTGTCTTATTGCCTCAGAGAGCTAATAAGTGTGAGGGAAAAGGTTGGGCATACAGGGCATGCTGGGAAGAAACTGATGAGTTAGGGTTACATGTTAAATCAAAATCATACAGTAAATCAGAACCTTCGGTTTCAAATGTACTTATCCAATTTTACTCTAAATTGTATACAACCATTAAATGAGTCAAGTATTTACATCCATCACTAGAGCCATATTCAGTTTCTTATTTTAAAGAAACTATGAAAAGCCAAATAATTAGGGTATTTGATAAGCCAGAAATTGGCCTGAGAGAGTTGGCCTAGTAAGTAATGTGATGTTTATGCTTAATGACTTTAGGGTGTGTGTAGTGTAAACCCTGAAAATTTTTTGTTGTTGTTTTTTGTAATGCAAATGCATGAGGTAGACTTTGATTGCTTAGGCTTCCATTTCAAAGAGGCATCATTTCAAAGATGGATGTTTCAAATAACGAATATTTTGTTGGCCAGGTGGCTAGACCTGACCATTGGCCTACAACATTTGCATTTGTTTTCTCTTCCCCACTTTAAATTCCCATTCTTATGTTTAAATTCACCAAGAGAGTGAGCTTATGAAACCCTGGGCCCCCACCCTTGACCCAGTAAAACAGAACTCCAGGCCCATGTGCATGCAGTCTCTCCCTGCACCCTCACTGTGTGGGCCCAGGTGTGCTGTGTGATTCCCAGGTTTTGTAAGTAATAAACTCATATCTTTTCAGGTTCTCTACAGTTACTGCTGAAAGGCATCATGCAATCATAAGAACCACGAATGCTGGTCCAGCCATAACACTGCTTACTAGTAGGCTGAGACCAGTACAAAACAGTATGAGAGTTGATTCCTCCATGTGCATTGAAGAAATATAATGTTAAAATATATAATGAGATTGGATATTTTCATCAGCGTTTCAATGTAGTGTTTCTCCTGGAAAGTACTAGGAAAGAATTTGAGAAAATAGCACTACCACTATCATCACCAACTCCCCATCTTACCTTACTCTAGTATATGTGTGTGTTTTTAATATATTTCCCTTTAATGGACCTCTTTACTTATTAGTACAAATTTTAAAAACATGATAATACCAATTTATTTGAGTTTTTTGTATAGAGATTATTTTTTGTAATGTGTTGTATCTTCCCTTACTTGTTAATGCCTTCTGTTGCGGTCCAGCCGAAGGTGTGCAAGGCGTTGGTGCGGGAGACAGTCGACTACACAGCTCAAAGGCGGTGTGACACTGTTTCGTTTTACTGTGATTTGAGTCCAACTTTTATACTTTCTATTTTGGCATTTGATTATACTTTGTGGTTAAGATAGCAGAGAGTTAAATTTCCATGGTTAAGCAAAGCAGAAAATCTTATAGAATATATTATTATTCATAATTAATTAGTACATTTTTTTCTCAGTTATTGGAACAGAACTACCTGATGGAACAATCTAAACTACTATAGAAAGGAGGTCTTTCCATAGTAGGCACAGGCTTATGAGTAAATTTCTTATCTTTTACTAATTTTTCTACTAACTGCATGAAGATAGGAGTATAAGCTGGTTCTAGTAATTCAGCTTGTTGTAATTTATTCATAATATTTTTAAGAGGCGCGTCAAAAGGAATTTCCATTAATAATTGTTCAAATAAAGGGTTTATGCATTCTGAATTGTCAGGGTGACTGGAGCTGATTCCTTACGTGGGGAATTTACCATGTTTTTCTCAGAGCCAATTTTGAAATCCACTTGTACAGCGTCTACACTTACTAGAGTTTGTGCTACCCAAATTCCCCCTATTAATGGGATCGTTCATAAGAGACCAATTATCCCTAAACACATACCATGTCCTTGTTCTTGACGATGCATTTCTTGAAGCATCTGTCCCCATCTCTGGACCTTGTCACTCAGTAGGGTAGAAAGAGGACGCAGCAGCCTTCCCATCCCCCGCCCCCCAACTTGATCCATTGTGTAACTGTCAGACATTTGCGGTAACTTGGGTTGTTGTAAGAAATGTTCAGATTTTTAGAGAATTTTTATAAGAGTTTGTTTGAGCCAGACTGATAACATGCCAGGGAGCAAGATCTCAGATGCTCCCAAGAATAACAGTTTTGCACCTTCTTTTATCTATTTGATATTAAAGAGGGAAGGTACATGCAGGTGAGAGAAGTAAGGCCAGGTTTAATTGCAGGAAAGTTAACAAGATTATGTGCTTTCTTGAGGGTTACTACGGGCTTCCAGGGGTATTACGTCTGGTATTTCAAAGGTGTGTTATTAATCAACTTGCACAAGAACAATGAACAGGGCTGGCTTAAAACCTTCTACCAAACAGTTAAAAGCCTGGGGTGTGACTATACAGCATGACCTGCGCAGTCAGGAATTTATGAACAGATCACCCTTTGAAGTTGCTTTCCGTAGAATTTTTTTTTCATTTACATTTGTGTGTGTCAATCCTCTAATAACAATGAAAATATTTTTAAATTAAGACTGAATCATTAGACTGTAACATTGGCACACATGTATGTGCCTGAAAGTCGTTTACTGACAGAATTAGAAAAATTCTCCTGCCTAAAGCTACCCGCTAGTTGCAAATCTTCCTCACAGGTGAGGCAGATACTAAGTGTTTTCAAGAGCTGGTTCCACCATCAGGAAGCCTGGACTTTTAGATCAGCTCAAGGTCTTTTGAAGAGAGATGTAAAGATCTCACACTTGTTTAAAGAGAAAGGACTCTTCTCCTCACTCTGGATAAAGTCACAGAAGAATTTAGGACTCATTTTCCTTCTGTGAATATTAAATGGTGAGATCTTTTTAAATGATGATTACATGAGAAAAATAATATATTTATTTCTGTCTGATTATATGTTGAGAAGTAGAATAATTAAACTATATAAATATCCTTACATGAACCAAATTAAATATTTTAAGTTAAATATATTTGGTATTAAAATACTTGAAAATTAGTAAAAATTTTTATTTACAATTTCCGATATGTATCAGTCTTCATTATTGGTATTTTCCCCAGATATTACATAAGTAAATGAAATATTTAATGCCTAATACAGTTAAATACATATGCATGTATTTACATGAAAATTCACAGACTTACAAATTCTACGTGAATCTTTTACCTAAGAAAAACTTTAAATAAAGTACATGGGTTTTTGTGGGGATGGGATGGAATGGGAATGGGGTGGAAGGTAAGATCCAGTTTAGCCAATAGTCACTATTATTTGCAATGCTAAAGGGCAGTTTTGCCATTAGAGGGCAGTATTTGACTAGAAATCAAAGAGCAGTAATGCTTTCCTTGCAAGCAAAAAAAAAAAAAAAAAAAAAACACGGTTATTTTACCAACAATATACATACGGTTATACTGTCAATAGACATCTCAAGCTTCACCTTTGGTCTGATTTTTTTTCTTGTCTTTGTAAGTTTTGTTTGCTGGATACAACATCCAGTGATCTGAAGATCTGATTTCATCAACCCCCTGTGAGATTATGAACTAGGCACAGTTTAAGTGGCCTTATTCCTCCTCTCTGCCTACCAATTTCTGACTTGACACTCCTTGCCTTTGACATGGAGTTACATTCAATCAAGAAAAAATCCCTCAAGGTGTTACTATGAGCCCTAAAACTTGGGGTCTTCTTGTATATTTTTGAAATGGATACTATCCTTCCCTAGAGCTTAATCAACAGTGTGCCTTTTACTGTCCACAAAACACTCGGCACTTTTTGTGATAGTCCTAAAAATCCTACTTTGGTCCTATTCTTGTTCATTTCTTCCACCTGAAACCTAAATTTTATAAGTTTATTGTGTATTCATTAACAGGAAATTGGTAAGCTTACATATGATTTTAACAATGAGAGCTAAAATGACAATACTGTAAGCTCTGACCCTTCTTAAAATGCATTTTCAATTTAGAATTTATTCCTGGAGATGAATAATAATAATATTTATTTCATATTTGTATTTGTATTTTATTGGACCACTTCTCATTACCTAATATTTATAAATATTTTTCACATGGCTGGCACTATAAGTATAAGATAATACTGGTTTTAATCATATGATATAGTTAGTATGATTATTACAGCTGAGATTGGTCCTAAGGGTAAATTTTTAACCATTTAGATCGTTAAGAAATGTGAGGATCTAGGCTGTGGCTTATTTGAGATACCATGCAGGAAAGTGGCAGCAATGGTTTTCCTGACTCTAGATTTGATAATACCTACTTATTGGGTTTTCTATAAACACCCACTTAAGTCATCTAAATTAAAGTTAATGGTGTGACCTCTGAAGCGATAGGCAGATATTATTTAGCTTATTAATGTTTAAATGTAAAGCTCTATCTTTATATTCTTATGCTCACTAGAACAACTAATCCATAGGATAGATAACATAGGATGGGGCCTGAAAGGAAGATCACAGTTAAGACTGGACTCCCTAAGGAGTGTTAATGACACATAGAAAGTGAACATGGATGTCTTTTGTGTGTGTGATAATCTTAACTAGAGATAAAACAAAATAACAGTTATGCACATCGAATACCTGTTTACACAAGTGTTGATTTAGAAAGCAAAAATTGTACTAAATAGACATGCTGCTTTCTAGGAAGAAGTCAAAAGCCCATGCAGAAGTCCTGCAATTGTGACAACTGACAAAGAAAGACAGCTCTATAAGCAGTCCCGCCCGTGGACATGAGCACAGTGGGGATGCATCTCCTAGTCTGGGGCATGTTTGAAGCCGACTGATATCTCTGACCTTTCCTGCAACAGTGAGGACTTGACAGCCAGACCACATTTCCTAGGTTGCAGAGGGTACAGCGAGAAGATGACATGAGAGAGCAAGTGGAGTTCATTGGGCCACGTTTCATAAGTTGGGGGGATTTGGATGATAAGCAACTCTCACTGCTTGGGATCCAAACTCGTTTATGAGCCACCCAGAAGGACCTGGAAGTTTCAGGTACCACAGCAGGAGTTCACAGAAGATTCTTGCTACCTTTTGGCTATCAGTGAATGAGGCAGCTTTCCTCATGTGTACCTGACTGCCAACTCTTGATTCTTTCTTCAAAACCAAGAAAATTATTTTAATGTTCACTGATAAAGTTAAATCCAGATGTATTAATAGGCTTTTTCTATACAAAGTAAAAAACTGTCAACTTCAAATATGGTTTTCAGTTATTTTTTTAAGTGAATTATTTTTGCTTGTTTGCTTATCTGTTTGAGACCTACCTATTATATCTCATAAAAATGAAGTTAATTTATCAGATGTCAATAAATGTCTGGCAGATTGAAAATAACACTTTGTTTTATGTTTTAAAGTTTATTAGGGAGTTGAGACAGAAAACAAAGGTTAGGTTTAAGATGAACGATAATCCATTTAGCTCCACCTTAGAAGAAAGAAGTAGATCATGATTGTTAACACCGTTGGCATTTTATTCAAGATGGATTTGTAAACTCGTTGGCAGCAAGAATGAAAATTACATAATCCCACAATTTTTAAATTTTACGTTTTTTTAATCCTAAAACTTAGGATTTTCCCCAACTTTATTGAGGTATAACTGGTTTACAAAAAACTGCACATAAATGAGTTTGCATTTATGTAGGTCCAGTGTTACCACCACCGCAAAGATAATAACGATAGCCACCACCTCCAAAAAGCTTAGAATTTAGACTTAAATGTGTCATCCTAATGTTTAGACAGCGTTTGGTTTGTTTTTCTGAGAGCACACGTTTGCTCTGATGCTGCAAATTGCCTCAGTTCATCACAGGACAGGAAACAGACGGAATCTAGAAGATGGTACGTCCATCCCACGCCAACCCAGGCAGCGAAGTGCTAGCAAAAGACCACAGGAGGGAGCCGGGGTCCTCCACTGGAAAATCACTCAGGAGTGATGGACTCCTCAGAGGACCACCTGCCAGGTAGGTCTTGTGAGCTCTCTGTCCATTTCCTGATAAATTTACTTTAAAACATTCGAAAATGCGCTGAAGTGATAAGCATAAGGTGCAGCCTCCCAATGGCAAAATCTGTGTCCTTTCTAGACTGAAATAGTAGCTCTTATATCCCCTTATAAGAGGAACTTTGTTGCAAATGTAGAGGAAAGCTAAGGATTTATTTCAAAATTTCTCAAGATGAAGAATGTAAAATGTTTTTTGCACCCCAGAATAAATCTAGATCTGGAAATTTACAAAGTTTATTATGCAATCAAATATAACCAAATATTCAAAGAAAATAAATCCATAAGGTGATAATAATTCAGTAGGAAACGGCCCAGAAATGACACAGATGATGGGATTATAAAGAATAACAATTTAAAAGTTATAACTATACTCTCATATGTTTAAGTGCTAGAGAAAAGATTAAACAAACAGATATGGGAAATATAAAAGGACGTGAGGTAAAAATTACTAAAAGCAGATATAATGCTGAAGAAAATAAGATTAGTGAAATAGAAAACAGAGCAATAGAAGCTGTTCAAAATAATAGTCAAGAGGAAAATAAGACTAAAACAACATTTGATCACAGCATTAATAAACTGTAAACAAGTTCAAATGGCCTAATAAATGTGCAAATGGAGTTGTTGAAGGGGTTGGGGATATAACAGAAAATGTATTAAAATAAATTATGGCTGAAAATTACTAAAATTTGGTAAATACTGTAAACCCACAGATCTAAACAGATTAATGAACCCTGAAAAAGGAGAAATATAAAGAAAAAAAATACTTAAAACAAATAATACAGAGATCATCTTAAAAATATCCAGTGGAAAATAAAGTAGTACAGAGATAAGAACACGAACACAGGACAGCATGCTTTTTGATGGAAATAAAGCAAACCGGAAGATATTCTTACCAGTAAAGGAAAAGCTTAAAATACTGTAATTTATAAACAAAAAATACTTATAACTTGGATTTCTAAACCAAATAATAAAATCTTTTAAATATGAAGATGAAATAAAAATCTTTTTCAAGCTTGGTATAAAAATCTCACATTTACAACTATGAAAATTCATCACACCAATAAGTTATTGGTTAGAAAGTTAAATACCAAAATTTCCAATTAAGTTTAATTCTTAGTTTAATTAACTAAGTATTAATAAACTTAATTAATTAAGTTTAATTAACAAATCTATTCATAACAAATCTATTCACAGTTATAGTTAACAAATCTGTATCATTTTATTCTACTAACAGTATTTTTAAACAAAAAGCTTATTGACAATTTTCCAGAACATTCTGGACTGGCACAATGGTCTTTAAAATTTTGCTTTAATAATTTTTCAGTGCCTATACCCTGAGGATATAAAACTGTGTGTTGTGAGGACAGGTAGGGGATAAAAGGCATAGCTTCCTGGAAGACTAATTTTGTTTAAAAAAAAAATTTTCATCCTGAGATAAAATTCTTCTCCAGCTATGAACTTGTAAAACCAGACAATAAATGATCTGTTTCCAAAATGCAATCATGAGATAGGCATAGAATAGACATTCTTATCTCAAAAGAGAAATTAGAAGAGAGAAAGAGAATACAGGTCCCAAACAAATCCAGAATCTCTAATTTCATTAGATTTTAAGGTTTGACAATAATCCATTTTAGCTATCAATAGTAAATAAACAAACAATGAAGTCAGAAATGGGTAAAATATATTTGTAGCTAATTTTTCAAGAAGGATATACAAATAAAAAATATACACGAAGAAAGCTGTTAAATATCATTAGTCATAGAAATGCAAATTAAAACCACAATTTGAAATCACTAATAAAAATACAATAATAAAATAAAATATAGTTACAATAGTAAATGCTGGCAAGGATGCAGAGAAAGTGGATCACTCATACATTGCTGGAAGTCAGTTGGCATTTTATTAAAAACTAAATATACAACTACCATATGACCCAGCAATCTCACTCTTAGGCATTTATCAGAGACGACTGAACAGTTACATACATATAAAAACCTGGACATGAATGTCTGCAGAAGCTTTATTCATAATAGCCAAAAAAGTGGAAACAGCTCTGAGGTCCTTCAGTAAAAAGTGTTTAAACGAATTGTGGGTCTTCAATAACATAGACTGCTGCTAGGCAACAAAAAGGAACAAAATATTTAGACATCCAACAACCTGGATGTATCTCTGAGGAGTTACTCTCAGTGGAAAAAGCCACTCACAGAAGATCACATACAGGTTTATGCCATCCTTATAACATTCTTGAAATAACAAGTTTTAGAAAATAGGGATCAGTTACAGGTAGCCAAGGGCTAACAAGGGGATGGTTGTGAATGAGACAGGAGCAGGTGTGACTGTACAAGGGACACATAAGCGATGCTTGCGGTGATGGAAACTGTGTGTTGCCTGCATAGATGCTAATATCCTGGTTGGTTTTTATACTATTGCTCTGCAAGATGTCACCACAGGGAGACAATGGGCAAAGGATACATGGGGTCCCTCAGCATTATTTCTTACAAGTGCAAATTTATAATTATCTGAAAGTAAAAAGATTAATTAGAAATTTAAAAAATAACTAACTAGTCTGGATATTTCTTACCAGAAACTTTTCTCTTGGGCAAGAGAGGTTCACTTTATGCAAAAATAAAATAAAATAAATAACATAGACCATCTAGGAGAAGGAAAAGGTTGAAGAGAAAGCAGGAGAAGGGATAGCTCTTGGGGAACAGGAAAGGGGATCGATGTCAATCAGGAATCGAGATAACAGAAGTTTCCAGACTGGACCACCCCTCCCTCAGTGGAGGAGACAGGACCTCAGAAGAGAAGGGTATCCCAATGCCATAGAGTAGCTCAGCCCAAGGCACTGGGATTGAGCTTCTGAGACATTCCTGAGCCCACGTGTGGAACAGAGAAGAAACACGAAAAGCTTGCAAAGGACCATGTTTGATGGGAAATTGAGATTGAGTGTGTCGGCAAGAACTGCCAATGCTAAGAAGCAAGAGATCCCAGGTCCAATGCACATGTTTGGGGTGGAGAGGAAAGTAAGGAGAGGAAAACTGGATTTTTCATACTGAAAGATAAGAACCAGGAACCTGATTTCAGCTGATTTAGAAAAATAAAGCAGGTTAGTGTTTTGTTGCTGCTGTTGACATTGTTATTCTCCAGAAACGGGCAGTGAAATTTATATCCTCCAGTATATGTCACAAAATCTTTTCTTACTGATATACTGCAGAAAGAAAGATTGGATTTACCTAATTTCAAGAATTATATTTTCTTTATATTATCTGGTGTAAATAGACCATAATCACTTTGACAAAATGTCTAGAGTATTTTTGGAGCCAGGACCTGCCTTCTTACTTTTGTTGATAACAAGTTGAATATTTTTACATTCTAGAAAGAGTGAGGGTTTTTATTTACTGTGTGCTTTCCCTTTAAATCTTTCAGAGACACTGGAATGACCATAAATTATTAGCATTGGGGCTGTGACTGAAATAATTAGACACAGAAGGATTAAAAGTAAATACATGTGCAGATAGATAATGAGCATCCAAACTGTCATGCTTTTCAGAAGGAAATAGGGTATAAGTAGATATTAAACCATTTTTAAATACATTAATTCAATCATTTTAATTTTAAACCTTTGTAAAATGCTAACAGAATAAAGTTTTCCTTTTATGTTTTCAGACACATGTGAACATTTTCCACAGCTTTTATGTTGAAGCTTATTTTTCCCTTTGAAGCTGAAAATACTCCCAATTGGTGGGCACCTTTTCCCAGATAGAAAACAAGAAATCTGCTGATTATTCTTAGATCCTCAGTAACCAGATTTACCTTTCTTAGATTTCCCTTGAGAATTGTAGTGGGTCAAATAGTGTTCCTCCAAAATTCATATCTACCCAGAACCTCAGAAAGTGACCTTATTTTAAAATACAGTTTTTGCCGATGTAATTATTTAAGTTAATATCAGGTCATGCTGGATTAATGTGAGCTCTAAATCCTGTGACTGGTGTCTTTATAAAAAGAGGAAAGGAATACACAGCCACACAGGAAGAAGCAAGAAAAGACGGAAGCAGAGATTAAAGTGTTGCCAGTACAACCAAGGAATTCCAAGGATTAGCAAAACCAATCGCAAGCTAGGACGAGGATAAGAAGGACCTCCCCCAGAGCCTTCAGAGGGAGTATCGCCCTGACTTTTGGTTTGAATCAGGATATTTATTTGTTTCCCAGAGAACATATTCCTTAAAACACTTTTTGGTGTTTTAAGAAACAGCCAAGTAATTCTGCAGCTACTTTTTAGTTAAACAGAAGGGAAGATGTTAAATCAGTTGAGTGCATTTTTAAAAAATTATTTAGTGCCCTTCTTGTTAGAAAGAAAAATTGATTTTCTCAAGTCTGAGCTGTAGCCAGCAGTCATTGCTGTTGATTAGGAGGACAGAGATAGTGGAAAAATAGATAATCAGTTAAGAATTGAATGAAGATGAAGTATCACTCTAGCTCTGTCCTATTTTCTAGTAATGTGTTCATCTAACTCTTTGGGAAATAAGTAATTCTGGCATTTAAAAAACATTCTGGCATAATTACTATGCTTATTCATATGATACCATTTTCTCTGAAAATAAGATGTCAAAATAGAATGCAAATATATGTATAGATGTATATATGTGTGTATATATATACACATATGCATATATATTCCTATAATATACATATATATACACACATATATACACACATATATATGTATACATATACACATATATGTATATGTTTATGTGTATTCACACACACATATACACACATATATGTATATGTATATGTGTATATGTATACATATATATTGTGTATATATGTGTGTGTGTGTGTATATATATATATATGTATATTATAGGAATTGTTTGTTAAAGGTAAAGAAGGGATAGGAACAGGTGTAGGTGAAGTCATTCTAACACCTGTGAAATGAGAGCGAGAAGGGAGTCGACTGGGTTAGAAGAACTTTAAATTTAATGTAGCTAGGGAAAAAGTCCTGACGAAGTCTCTAGGAAGCTCTAAACCGAAATTGCTCATTATAGGAATCTCCTGTCAGACAAAAATGCCCCTGTACTCCAGCCATACTCAGGGGGGAAATTAGCATACACATAAACACTAGCTGAAACAAAGCTCATATAGTTTTCTAATACTAGCATCAGGCAATTAGCGTTACAAGAGGTAAAAGATATATTTCATCAAGCTAAAGAGGGCAACCCACCAGGAAGATAACATAATTATAAATTCTAAATATGTACTTAACAGCATAGCTTAAAGGACATTTGAAAATTTAAAAACTAAAGGTAAAGTAGAAAATTTTACAATCTTAGTGATGGACTTTAACATGTCTTTCTCAATAATTGGTAGAACAAATAACAAAAAATTAGTAGGAAATAGCAGATCTAGAAAACAATATTTAAGAAACTTGAACCAACTGGTATTTAAATGTCGTTTTACCCAGTTATGACAGAATGCACATATTTTCAAGTGCATTTGTGACATGCATTCCAAATTTACAATATGGTAATGTAACATTGTTTCAAAAGAATTACATTCTCAGGGTATGTTTACTAACCACAGTGGTGTAAATAAGCTAGAAATCAAAATAGCAAAACAATAACATGACACTAAAGATTGCACCGTGGGCAAAGATGGAGTAACAGACCAAATTTAATATTGTACCTGAAACAACCAAAAATCTAGATCAAACCTATGCAAGAACAGTTTACAAGAGAAGGCTCCTCAGGAAATGAAAGACAGTGTCACTGATAAAAGAAGAAACAAATGAGGTGAACCCTAAGATGGCCCTACTTACTGCATAAAAAGAGTTCTAGTCTGCATTGCAGAAAGGGGAAACTGAGGGGGAGCTTGGTGGGCTGTCTGAGTTTAGGATGGAGCTGAGTCCTGAGAGGCCAGTGAGGTAGACTGTCAGAGAAGGGAAAGCTGCACATAGAATTCCAAAGATTCTAAAGATTCACTTGAGTATTCCTCAGAGTACCCGATAGTATATGTGCATAAAGACATAAACTAAAGTTGAAGAAATAACTACACTAAATAATTACAGGGAACTGTACCCAGCACTCACACGGGGACCAGGATGAAAAACTTTATAATTCATGGGACACTGAGTAGTGTACTCAGAGAGACCTTGCCTAAGTGGTGAGGGATCAGTATCCCGGATTAAACGCTGTGATGGGAACAAATCTCAAAATCAAATCTTGAAGGAATAAACTGTTTTTAAGTAATTGCATTTTAAGAAACTTCATTTTAGAACAAAGCTAAAGGATAGATGATACATAATAGATAGATAATAGATAGATGATAGATATATAGATAGATAGATAGAATATAGATATATAGGTATATACATATTTGCATATGAATTATATACATGAATACTCAGCATTAAATAAGCTAAAATGCATAATGACATCCAATATAAATTATTACAAGGAATACTGAGAAGAAAAAAAAAATGTAACTTAAAATGAAGAGAAAAATAAAACATTTTGAATTGACCCAGACTTACATGGCCTTACAATTAAGAGACAATATTAAATAATTGTATTCTATATGTTCAAAACTTCCAGTTTTTAAGATGAAAAATACACTGAATAGAGAGATAAGCTATTTCAGAAGGAAAGGTTAGTGAACATGAAAAAATAGCAAGAGCAACTATGTGAAATTACACACACACACACACACACACACACACACACACACAAAGAGTGAAGAAACACTGAACAGAATATCAATGAATAATAGCAAAACTTATTAGTGTTCTAAAATACTTAGGACTCCCTGAGTTCTAAGGGAGTGGAAAATATTTGAAGAAAATAATGGTTAAAATTTTCCAAAGTTGGTGAATACGATAAACTCACAGATCTGAGATGTTTAACAAGCTCTAAGCACAAGAAACATGAATAAAATTATGCCAAAGCACATGATAATCAAATTTCTCAAAGGCAATGAGGAAAAAAAAAAAGTAAATCCCAGAAGAGTTAAAGCTTTAAGCTAAAAACTATAGGCTTCTAACTTTTGGTAATGGTTGTCACTATTAACAAGCTCAATTATAGTGCTAAAAAAATTAAGCACGTTGGATAAATTTGTAAAAATCAGCACAAAATGGCTGAAATATTTACTGAGGTCAAAATATACTAAGGGCAAAACTGAAAAGGAAATGAAACACAACTGGGCACAAAAGCACCCCTCTTTTTTTCTAAGAGGCATTAGCAAATCTCAGTAAATTGGTAGAGGTTCTGATTACCTCTCAAGGTAAAAGGAACATAAATCAAAAACCTGGAGCCTATGCTTGGGATTCAACTCATCACAAAATGAGGGAGTAATATAAAGTGACATGCGCTCAGTGGAAGCAGGAACCAGAATTAAACCAGCCACCATGCAAATACATAGGTTGTGTTTGTATGTTCTGGAAGATTCAGAGGCGCATGAGCGATCAAACTGTTTTAAAGTAGTTCTGCACTGCTAAGAGCTTTAGGAGCACAGAGATTGTGCTTAGGCAAACCCTATACAAATAGATTTTGAAATAGTCAGTACAAGGTCAAAGATACAGGTGCAGAGAAAAACCAGGAACGATGCCTGAGAATAAATAGAAATGACAGCCAGGAGAAACAGGTGAAAACTTCATATGTTGGAATAATGGACTCAGATTATTGAAAATATAACCATAGTAACTATGTGTAAAAATAAAAGAAACATTTTTGAAATTTTTTGAAAGGCAGAATTACAGGAAATGTCATAAAGATTTAAAAAAGAAACAATTAGTATTTCTAAAACTAAAAATTCATTAGCAGAAATACAAAAACCACACACACACACACACACACACACACACACACACACACACACAAATTTAAGCCTTACTAGGTAGGAGGAGTTTTGGTTTCACCATGCCAGTATAAACTCTCCAGAACACACCCCCTTATTACAACTAAAATTTGACAAATACATAAAATAAAAAATAAAGCTATTCAAAGAATCTGAACATTAAAGCAGCTGAATTGTGGGAAGGAGTCAAATTTTGAGAAGCAATCTTCTCAAGGTTGAGTTTTCTTGTTTTTACTTTTTTCTTCTGGTGGCTTGACTTCCATCTTGGGCTTCAGTCACAGAGGTGTCGGCAGCCAGGACACTGATATACTCATCACCTTGTTTATGGCCAGAAGAAAACATTGAAAGGGTCTTGGGAAAGCTAGAATGTGAGCAGAAAATCCTGGAGGGGAGAGAGCTAGAAAAAGGGATCCTCTAGTTCTTTGTATGTATTCATACATGCCACAGCCTGAGAAAACCTCTGAGAACTGAATTGATTCGAACCACCCACACAATTTCAACCTCGCCCTTGACTACACATGCCTTGGGCAAACCCAAATCAGCAGAGCAAAAGTTGTGAGCATTGAATTACTATCTGAACCACTCTCCATAGTTTATATAAAATTAAATTTTGAACATTTAGATTGTTTGATTTTACAGGAAAGTGCAAAAGAGTTTTCCAAAGTTTCTGACTGGAACATATTCTTTCTATCTGAGGAATTTCCTTTAGCATTACTTGTGATTCAGGCATACTAGTTAAGAATTCTCCGTTTTTATTTGTCCCAAATTGTATTTCCCTTTTTTTTTAAGTTCAGAATTCTAACTTAGAAGATTTTTCTTTCAGTATTTTAACATTTCAACACATTTTCTAATGGTTCTGTAATTCTTGTCTTTTTTTCCTCAATCTATAATGTGTTTTTTCCCCTCTGGCTACCATCAAGATTTTCTCTCTCTCTTCAATTTTCAGCAGTTTGAACATAATGTCCCTGATTTCTTAGTACTCCCATAAGAACCTTAGCCTCATGAGGCATAGAAATTGTATATGATATAAATATAAAGCATGTTTGCTTTTACTTTCCCTAGAAGCATTTCACTTTTCATGTACCATGAGAATTAGAACTATAGCTTCTTGTCTAGTGAATGTCTGTGTTGTGAGCACCATTGGTTACAGCCAGATTGGGTTAAGTTCCAGGTAGAAGGAACTAAAGCTGATCTTCCTCAGTATTTACATTTTAAATGAGAGGAGGCTCAGACCTTGTAGTCGTCAAATTTGAGACACACCAGGTTTATCGGGCCCTTGGAAAACTTATTTACATCCCAAAATATTATATAGAGAAGGCAAGATCCTCTTAATTCTTTCTTAAAGGAGCAAAAGTTAGTTTGTTCTCCTTTCAGGAGAAAACTATCTCCTGAATATAAGAAACAATATATTGTTCTCCATCACTTTCCTGTGGAGTGCCTGGCCACTGGAGTAGGAGGCAGGTGATTTTTCCATCTGGTTTTCATTGTAGTGCTCCAGAAGTAAAGTCTGAGGCAAGGAAAGCTGAGGTGCTCATTATTTACTATAAAATAATTAATTAGTAGTTTGTCTCTGATCCAGAGCACCTCATGTGTGCGTTTAAAATAAAACAAAATTAATAATATAACAAAATGATCAGTGTTGATCATTTACTAATCTTTCCAAAGAATAAGCTTTTGTCTGCAATTTATTTTGGTTATAGTATTTGCTTTTCTTGTAAATTTCAGCTTTAATTTTTTTTATTGTTTTTGATTTTGTGCTATCTCTCCCTGCCTTTCAGTTTCAATATTAAATGTAAAGTTTAAAAGAATTAAATAATACAAATTTAAATATGAGCAATACTATAAGAAAGAGTATTTTTTTCTCCCTGTCCTTCTATGATAATGATTTCTCGTTGGTATTAGGTTCTTGCATCACAGTCCTTTTATTTTAAAACTGTAAAATTGTTCTTATTATTTTCATCTTTCAGATTTCTAGATGTCAAGTTCAGTACCAGTTTGATCATCTCATTATTGTACATAACCTACTTATTCTGTCTCTATTATTGAGCTTCAGAAATTTCACTAGGAACTTTCCTACAACAAACCTATGATATTTTTCAGTTACATTGTTCTCAGCTTAGAGAGTTCTTCTCTCAATTTCTCTCTAAATTTCTCTCTCTCTTTCTTTTATTATTGTTTATATTTTGCACAAATATGTTATTTTGTTTAACTTCTCAAATATTGGTTGTGTGTAAGTATTGTATTTTTCCAAATACAATACATATACATTAGAACATTAGCTTGGTTTTCAGTAACAACTTATTTTTTTTTAATTTCTCAGTTGAGTGTTTTAATTTGAAAATCATGCTTTTAATTCCAAAATGTATTTTTGTATTGCACTCTTTTTCCTTAAATTATTTTATTACCTTACAATTATATTTCTCTTTTTAATTTTCTAATTGACTTGTTTCAACAGGATAGTCTGTTCTTATTTTTTGAGTTGGTTTAGACCTATGAAATTATTAGTCCTCCAAAATGAACTGCATTTTTTAAACTGTTCATATCGAATTCCATTCAGGATGATGGCATCTCTTATGTTGGTTGCACTTGTAGATGGTAGAATACAAGGTAGAAAGTCTATTGCAGTTGATCTGTGACAAAAAAAAAAAATGGAAAACGACTTTCTGGTATGAGGTAGTGCAAGAAACTTCTTTTTTAAAATCTAGGTGTAAGCAAAGAGAGGTTGTTCTTTCCTAGACATGTTAAATGGCATGAGTTCACTGCAGTCTCTTTTCTAGAAATGAGTACCACCACTGAGCACCATATAGAACAAGGGATCTTAGGCAGATCGTTTTTATTGAGATAAAGGGTTCTATCTCATTGGTCTGACTGGCTCTTGCAAGACTTGCAAGGAATGTATAGTTATTGCCATAGGAACCAATAACCAACAAACATTCTTCTGCCACTCAATCCTTTATTTTCTTTCTCTCTTTCTTGATCCTTTTACAAACAGTATTACCCCACAACTACTCTCTTTTCTCTTTGCATATTCTGGCTTCAGATTCACCTGAAATTTCCTCCAGGCTATTTAGGTAGCTAAGTCTTTCTAAAAGATTATAATAAGAAGGGTAGGATCTTGAGTCAGCCTTCGGATGATCAGTTTTATAATATTTTAGTTTTCATTTGTTGTTTTTAAACTCGGATGTTCAGCATTCTGTTATACTTGTTTCTTAATTTGTAGCAGACAGTTATAATAGTTTCTAGGTAATGTCATTGATTAATTTTGCTTCCTTTTTGTTCCTCATTCAGATAACCATTCTTTTTCCTATATACACACATACTATAATGGGTTTAATAAATTGCTTCATGTAGATATTTATTTTGGGCAAATAGTATGTAGTATTATTTTGGGCCAATCATGAGTACATATGGTACTAACCATGCAAGTTACATATATATTTGTAGTAATATGTCTCTTTCTAGTCAATAATCTTTTAAAATATCTATTTTTCTTACTGTGTATGTATCTAGTTCATCACTACTCTCCACTCAATAATATTTATCTACTACCTGGATGATAAACACAACATTTGCACCTATATACCTGCTACCAGAAATAATGCTGTGGTGAACAAAAATCCCCATCAGGCTTATTTACATCAAAGTATAATCACTCTATAATGGCTTTCTCCATTTTCAGTGATTTTAAAGAGAAACCTCAAAATGGGTGGGAAAGAAAAGAACTGGAAAATTTATAAATCTTTACCTGGTCAGCATTACCTTCAAAATATGTGATTCACACAGATGTGCCAATCACTTCATAAAATAATTCAATAATATCATTAGGGATATACATCAACTTGGCTTGTGTTAGAGCTTCATTGAGCTGTAGCTTATTGATATGTAATTTATATACAATAAAATTTATCTATTTAAAATTCACTGTTAAAAGAGTCTTGATAAGTGTATGCAAACATATATAATTGTGACTACAATGCAGTTTTAGAATACCCATCACCTTAAAAAGTTTTTTTGTGCCCATTAACAGTCTTTCTCTAAAGCTTCTCTGCTTCCAGGGAGTAACTGATCTATTTTTAATATTGTACATTCTAGAATTTCATATAAATAAAATCATACAGTAGAATCAAAACTAGTCTTTTGTGGTAAATTTCCTTACTTAGCATGAAGAATTTTTGCGTTTCATCCATGTTGTTACATACATTAGATGCTAGTTCATTTTTATTGTCAAGTACTATTCTGTTGCATGGATAAATCATGTTTTGTTTGTTCATTTATAAATAAATAGCCATCTAGGTCACCATTTGTTCGCTAATATAAATAAGGCTTCTATGAATACTTGAATATGTTTTTGCGTGGACACATATCTTTATTCTTTAGAAAGATACCTATTAGATCTCTCTCTTTATTGACAGACTTTAAACCAACTAAGTGAAAAAGTCAGCTGATAAAAACCAAAACATCCCCTTTATTATTAAAAAAAGTTATTAGAAAATGTGGCTTAGGGCTGTAGAAAACTGGGTTTTTCAATGTTGCACTCCAGAATTATGCAGACTTGTCCATTCTGTTGTAGGCACCTAAAGTAGATTACCTAGTCAGCAAATATTGCTTCTAGGATGGAGTGCAGGGCCTAGAGGAGTACTGTAATATGGGATGTCTGTTCACACGGAAACCAAGATGTAAAAGTCAGCATCTCAATGTTTCTTAGCTTTTTGTTTTCTTAACCCATTGTGTTAAGCCTGTAATTAACCAGAATGTGGCTCTATCTGACAGAGGAAAAAGTCCACAATATACTAAGCAGTCCTGTTCCCGCCTACATTACTCTAAATACAAAACATTGCTTCTTTGTAGGTTCTTCCATATACTTAAAAAGGCAATATATATTGAACTCCCAGAGGCTCTGAAAGCCAGAATTGTCTTATTCAAACAAATTCCATGGCTACTCTATTCTCAAAAGAGAAACTTTTATTCCCTATTTCCAGCCATATTTTTCAATATTTTCTAGCAGCCTCAGTTCTGCAATTAAATCAAATGGCATGATATTCTACAAACACAATATCAATAAGATGCCCCATATTTGAACATACAGTCTCTTGCAATATTAAATTTTGAAGAAGGAATTAAAGTTCCAGAATCAAAACCTATTTTAAGTTAAAGTTCAAATAACTTAAAGTCTAAATTTCCGTTTCTGTGAATTAAACTGTAAAGATATTGAAGTCCTAAATCCACACAATACATTTTCTTATTTTTTTCATTCTCAGTTGAGATTGAGAACAAAATAGATTTTTTGCAAAATAAGATAAGAGCAGGATCTTTCAATGTTTCTTCTTCTCTCTGGAATAGGTAAAATTCCTTTATAGTTTTCAAATTAATGAGCTCTGATGGGTCTGATAGTACATTGAGCTCTGATAGCACATCCAAATTAATACAGCATATAGCCAGCACTCATAAAACTTAGAAATCTATACAAACTGTCTTTAGATTCGATATCTTGTCAAAATTTCCAGAAATCAATGCATAGTGAAGTTAAAGAAATGGATTTGAACTTCAAGTTTTAACTTTGACTTGTAAAGAGTTTAGAAGTCATCACTCCCATCCTTACAAAAAAATATATATAAAACTGAAATTCAACAACTTTTGGGGACCTGTAAGAGAACTGAGGTTTCAGGGCAAATCACCTCTGCCAAATTTGGAGAGACAGGTACATCTGGAGAGATAAAGCAACTGTGATCTGCTTACTGAGCAGAAGTCCTAGGAGCATAAACTAGTGTGGACACTTGAATTTAATTTAGACTAACTGTGGAAGGCTGAGAATGAACTAGCATCAGAGTAAAAAACTTCTGGGAGCTGCATTCTTAAGAATGGCCCCACACTTTCATGAACTTTCTTTCTGGGACCCTACAAGGTTCTCATAGTGAAGACTCCAGAAAGATCATTTCTTAGCTGTCAGGCAGAGGGGAAGATTAATCATTATAAAATACAGCCAAAGCCTTCACCATAAAAAATAATTATAAAATAAATAATAAAATAGTTATATATTTTAAAGAGTACTCTCTAGAAGAAAGGCCATTAAAAAAGAGGCTAATCAGAAAATTATAGAACAGCCCACATCAATAGGTACCTAGGACAATCACAGTGATTATAGCTGTAAGAGCTGCAAGACACACATTCTTCAAGGAGTAGTACTTAAGAGAGCCCTAATGCCAACAGGGGACACAAAAACAAGAACACCAGAGGAGTTTTAGGCCTCTAGTACCTATAGGTACAACAAACATTAAATACAGCCCCAAGTCATAGCCAGGTCAGCATAAATCCTCATATTGAAGGCCTTTTTACCTAAATTTCTATTATTCTATTGCTTCAATTCATTTTGGCCATTATAAAAAAAAAAAAAACCATAAAGTGGGTAGCTTAAAAAACAGAAATTTATTTCTCACAGTTCTGAATGCTGCGAAGTCCAAAATCAAGGGACCAGCAGATTCAATGTCTGGTAAAGCCCCACTTCCTGGTTCATAGATGGCTGTTTCCACTGTAACTACATGTGGCAAAAGGGAATAATGGAGCTCTTCCGTGTCTCTTTTGTAAGGGAACTAATCCCACTCATGAGGGCTGAGGCCTCATGACTTACCTAATCACCTTTTAAAAGCCTCACTTCCGAACACCATCATACTGAGGATTAAGTTTTAACGTATACATTTGGTGGGTGAGCACACATATTCAGCTCACAGCCCCAAGTGAGTTGAAAACTATGTCCACAAAAAAATCTGCACACGAATGTTATAGCAGTTTTATTCATAATTGCCAAGTTCTGGAAGCAATAGAAATGTTCTTCCATTAGTGAATGAATAAACTGTGGTACAGCCATACAAAAGAATACTATCAAGTGATGAAATGAGCTTTTAAACCACAAAAGACATGGTGTAATCTTAAATGCATATCGCAAAATGAAAGCGGGTCAGTCTGAAGAGATTACAAACTATGATTCCAGTGATATGACACACTGGATAAGGCAAATGAATAGTGAAGATAAAAAGATCAGTGTTTGCCATGGGCTTGGGAGGAGAGAAAGAGAATTGAATAGGTAAAGCACAGGTGTTTTTGTTTTTGTTTTTTTAAGGTGGGTAACTATTCTGTATTATATAATTGTGGATATATGATGCTATGTCATATAATGAGATTTCAGAATGAAATGCATATTATGTTGACATGTGAATCTAACTTATTATTAATGTGTCAATTGATTTCATTGAAGGCAGTGGGGATAAAAAATACTGACCTAAGTAACTTTGGAAATGAATAAATTTGTTATGACTAAAAGCAAAGAAAACTATACAAAGCAGTGTATTCTAGCTGATAAAGGTGTTTCCTATGGGGGTGGTGGTTAACAATTATGGTACTACATTCTACATGGATACTGGAGTTGAATAAATTAAGTAAATGAATGTCAAATGATTGAAACCTGATTTCTCACTGGCAGACTAGGGGTATACATGTGGTAATAAATTGGAGTTAGGGAAATCAGTATGAGCTCACATTTAGCTAAGTAGAGAAAATGGTTATATATACACACACACACAGATTTGTACACATTCATACTGTTAGTTCCTTGTTCTATCAACTGAGAAAGCCTAAAAAGGACATCTTAGTATTGAAAGAAGCACGCAGAGTGTCTGAACATGGTTTCTACTATCATTCTGTAAAAAAACAAACAAATAAACAAAAAACAACAACAACAAATCATAAGTATTCTAATATGAAACATTTGCATCTACCACGATTTGACAAAAACTCTGTGAACCAAATGGTTTCCAAGTAATCAATGCTTATTATTCATGGTTAAAAGTGAAAAATTCCACTGCATGTGTAAACTAGAACAATGGGTTTAGTGTAACAAAGTACATATAAAAAGTTATATTGTTTCAGATTTTATATTGTAACTAATCATTAAGACATTGTCAATTGTCAATTTTTTGTATAGAATTTACGAAGAATATTCATAATTATTTTAAAAAGTTATCAAAATACTAATATCTCCTATGCTTTCCATTCCTATAACTGTATGAGATTGGGCTTCCTTCATATATTTCAAAGCAATACAATATATTGCAAGAGAACAGGGTTCCATAGTGTAGTAGTTAGCATGTCTGCTTTACACACAGAAGGTCCTGGGTTCATGCTCCAGTGGAGCCAGAGGCCATGGTGTATGGCCATGCCACCCTGAACAAGCCCAATGTCTGATCTTGGAAGCTAAGCAGGGTCAGGTCTGGTTGGTACTTGGGTGGGAGACCACCTAGGAAGACCAGGTGCTATAGGCATAAATAATAATAAAATGTATATAGGTAAATTGCAAGATAACTTTATATCATTAAGATATTTTGAAATACTTACAAAAATGTAATACAATGTCACTTTTTTCACTGCATTTAATTTTGTTTTAGAAAATACAATTATTTTAATAAAAATGTGTTATTTATGTCAACATATGATGAAATATTTATTGTAACATAGTCATTCTAATACTTTCAAAATATCTGTTTAATTAAAAGTAAATTAGTCATTGATAGTTTAATCCACATAAGCAGAAGTCTATGGTGCTCTCAATCATTTTTAAGAAGCAAAATAGTCTGAAGACCAAAAAATTTGAGAACTACTGGGCTAGTATATGTGTAGGTCAAGATTTTGAAATGAGGTTCATGAATCCTGGCTAGGTCCTACCTTTAATAAACCAAGCTTTGTTGCATTTGTATTTTGCATTTAGTTTTATTTTATATAGCTAATTAAACGCTTTAGTTGTATAAATGAGTTCCATGGAAGTGTGGTGTCTATAACAAAGCTAGAGCTTTTGAAAGTCTTTTTTTGTGAAGAGAGTTAGTTACATTAGAGATGAGAAAAGGTAAAACTTAGGAAATATGCCTGGGCCTGCTTAGTCCAGTTTTCTATCTGTCTAGTTAGAGTTTAGTTTTATGATTTTTAAATTTTGCTCTTAAGTAAGATATTCATGTATAGATAGAGCTAATGTTAGTACTTTACTTTTCATGGGTACTTTTATTAAGTCTTCAACAAAATGTGTAAACTATAAACAACATTTTATATATTTTTCCAGTAGGTACACCCACAAACCTCCATCCTAACACTTAATCTGATGACTATTTGCACAAGAATTAGTCCAACAGCTTGTCTTTACCAGAAAATTAAGTAGCATGTTATCAGATAAAAAATGTGCAATTGTTTTCATTGCAGAAGAGCAAGTACTTAAGGCTGAAGTTTCTTTCCAGCTCTATACTGCATTATAAGGAACATTATGTCATTTTTATGACAGAGTATATGTTTATATACATATGTATAATACATATATGTGCATATATATATATATATACACACACACACATCAAAGAGATTTATAATTTTCATTTGTATAAAATAAAACCTGAAAAATCTCAAGAGAAAGGATACTTGGAATGTTTAGCATATTCAAAATAAAGCAAATACGACTTTAAGAAATAAATTTAGGAATCTTCAAATTGTTTTCATCTAAATGTTTGTAAGTTTTCAAAATGTTTTATTCTACTCAAATTTGATCACATTATAGAAGTCAGCTACTGATGAATGAGCATGAGATGCAAAGAGAAAGGCCTTGACCTAGTGAAGTGTTATTAATTAGTTTGATTTGATTAAACACTGTCACAATCAAATTAATTAATGGCAATAACAAATTGAGAGGAAGAAATGAGCAGATGGGAAGCCACCATATGCTCATGCCGCACTCTTAATTGATAATAATTAAGTAATTATGGAATGAGAGAAAATAGTAATTCAAATGTCTATGGCATTTGAAATGCCTGCTTATTAAACTGTGTCATTTATAATGGATATTGTTTCACTTGGCCCCTAAATTAGCTAGAAGTATTAAATGCTAAGGAATGAAATCACTCTAGTTCTGTCCAACTCATCCTCATGCACCAAACACATTATTAAATACTTCTTAATATGCAAGCTCAATGGGCAAGAAAGGAATGAGTAAACATAAACGTTACCTGTATTTTCTTATTCTTGGTCCCAAGACAGTGAAATATGCTCATTGTCATGGGTATCAACTATTGAGAGGCTGTGGATGTTGATAATGGGGAATGAAATGCATTTGTGGGGGAAGGGGGTGCAAGGGAAATCTCTATACCTTCCTTTAATATTGCTGTAAATCTAAAACCTTTCTAAAAACCTTATCTTAATTTTAAGAAAAAACAAAATAATTTTAAATAATTATGGAATTTAAATAACTATGTTCAAAAGCATAGCTTTCTGAGTCTAAGAATTAATCCCAAAACTTAAAATGAATTACATGTTAACTTAAGAGTTATTTGATATTTACAGCATATCAGATTGTCCATTACAATTTTTCCTTTCTTTGTGTCAGGAATTGCTGGTTCTTTTTGTTAACATCTCAGTCATGTCCTATTGCCTAATTCCTACCATCCTACTCCCAGCAATTTATTATTATACTTGAATCATTCTGTTTTATATTTAGGTAAAACAACCTCCTCCTTCATGTCCACTTTATTTTTTGCATTCTAAGATCCCGAAGACATACTGGTAAGAGTAAACTGTCCCAAATACAGATACTATGCTGGACCCTGTTTTTATAAATTTGAGTTTAAAGAATAAGCTATGATAGAATAGGTGAGTTACAGAAAAGTTTTGAAGGAGTTTTGACCTAAATGTTTTTGGATGCTTTCAGCCAGGGGAGGGAGAATGAGAAGTAAAAAAATTCAAAATATTGAAGCCTGAGCACGTGAGAACTCATCTTTAAGAAAAGTGGATTTGGATGCCTATTAGGGTTTGTGGTAAAGGACATTTCTGTAATGTGAAGTAGCTCATAGGTGATTGATACACAGGGAAATGTTATTCATGTAATATGGAGGTAACAGCATTGGTTTCTCTCACATTAATTTTTGTTCCACAAACTGATTATAGCTGAACACAAAGTTCATTAATGCAGCTGAGTGAAGTAGGTCTGGAAGAATGCAGCACTGTACATCTTTCTTTCTCCTTCAGCTTGGCCACAGACTGTATTTGATGTGTTAATTGCATGGTTTTGTGCATTCTTTATTCATTCGGTCTTGTGTCCACACAGAAGAACTTAATCCTTTCTAATACACCTTCCATTACCTTTTTTAAAGGGTAAAAAGCCGTATTACTTGTTGGAAATTTAAAATGTCTTTTTTAACTAAGCTAGACTTTTTATTAGAATTATTATCAATTTTAGTGTTCTGATTACAAAGCTAGTTAGAATTACAGTGGTCTTCACCTAATATTATTTTTTATCATAAAACAATTGTTTTGGTTACAGTTTTGCCAAAACAAAGTAATTTTAGTTTTAAGAGATGTAAATATGTTATTATGGTTGAAATTAATATTTACATCATGTCTTTGCAAGAAATGCAGTACTCTGTGTTAGAAATGTTATAAAGTCACATGTGTTAAAAATCAGATTCCTAGATCACAAAGATGAAACATGATAGAAAAAAAAGTGTTTAAGCCAAGTTTATTTTTTGTTAAAAATGGCTAAACTCAAAAATAGTCTTTATTATCACATAGCGTAGCATCACTAGAAAGTTCAATGATGGAAAAAATGGATTAAAAATCTGAGTTCAGGAGAAACCTTCAAATGAATCCCACAATTAGGCAAATAGACAGGAAATCCTAGTCAAGACATACTTGTTATAAAAACTCTCCCTTAGGAAACAAATATGAATGAAGGAGTTGAAATAAGTACTAAAAAAGATCTAAAAAATTAAATTTAATTTTCTAAAAGGCTTCAGTATAGTATTTCCTTCTAATTATCATATTATTTTCTTTACAAAGCAAATAAAATTTAAGACTGTTTTGTTGCATTTCTTAAATGTCCAGTAGAATATTCTCAGCTTAGCGTGGCATCTATTACATTGCTTTAATAAATTAATTGTCTTTATTGAAAAAAATGAAAGCATTGTTTTTCCTAATATAGTCATTTATTTTTCAATCATGTTTGGTTTCTTCATCATGTAAAATAAATGCATTATAAATCATATTAAATTTTATAGTGAAGGAAGATTATTGTAAGAAAATTATCTTAAATATTAAAATTTTAGAGAACAATAATGTTATAAAGAAAACATTCTATTTAAAGAGAATACAGATAATGCATATGATATGCTTCTTAAATTTAAAAATATTCTCATTTAATATATCACCACCTCATACCTGTTAGCATGGCTATCATTAATAAGATAGGAGGCAACAAGTGTTGGAAAGGATATGAAGAGGAGGAAATCCTCATACACTTCATATAAACTGGTACAGCTACTATGGAAAACAGTATGGAGTTTTCTAAAAAAATAAAAAGAGCTACCATATGACCTAGCAAATTCTCTTCTAGGATCTACTCAAAAAATTTGAAAACACTTATTTATAAAGACATATGTACCCCTGTGTTCACTGCAGCATTATTCACAATAGCTAAGACATGGAAACAACCTAAGTGTCTTTTGATGAATAACTGGGTAAAGATGTGGTACATATATATAATGAAATTATAATAGCCATAAAAGCTATGGGAGCTATTGAGATACATACATAGAGGTCATTTGAGGATAGATATGATTGCCGCAATGTTTGATTTAGGCAGAGCTTCAGCAGCTTAGAAGACATACTAGAATGTCAGTAATACTCTTCCAGAAAGGGAGCATTATAACATTCTTAGAAAATAAATTAAAAATAGCTATGCAAATGACTATTAAAAATCTTGCAATTCTTAGATAATCGCCAAATCTTATTTTGTTTTTCTGGTTTTAACAAAGTCAGGGATTTTGAATGTTTATATTTGTAGTAAATAAGTGTAAATTTCAGAGCATTATTAAAGTATATTTTGTACGTTTCTAATATATTCAGAGGTTTAGACCAATGTTTACGTTTAAAAAATATTGGTTATAAATAAGGCCACAGAATATTCTAACATTTTGTAGAATTTTATAATAGTAATAATCATAATTCCACCCATGAATAATGATTTTAACATAATTTAGAATGGTAAAATATCCATCAGCCTAATTATAAGAAAAGAGACTTAAAACATATAGATATTTGTGACTCCTAGAGGATCCAATTTATAATGTCAGCTCTGTAATGAGCATCTTGAGTTTCTAGCTATAGTATTTAATATATTTGAACAAGATATAACATAAGATGCTATTATATTTTTGCTTAATGATTTCTAATAGCCCAAAATTATTTTATTTAAAGAGAAGAGATGTTAGACCTTTGAGTTAAAATTTTACATTAAAGATCACTTAAGAAAAATTCACCAATATATTTTGGGTCACTTCTTAGAGCAAGTTAAAAAAATGAGATAAAATTTATCTCATCCTTCAAATTTCACTTCCTGAACAAGTCAAACTAAGCATTGAAAAACAGCCAATTAAAAAAATAAAGTAAGTTTAGTATATTAGTCAAGGTTCTTCAGAGAAGCAGAACCAATATTCTGTATCTATATATATAGATATTTTTTGGCAATTGGTGAATTGGTGATTTTGAAGGCTGACAAGTCCCAACACCTTCAGGGTAAGTCAGCAAGCTGGAGACTCAGGAGAGCTGATAGTATAGTCCCAGTCTGAGTCCAAAAGCCTGAAAACCAGGAGAAATGATTTTATAGTTTCAGTTCAAAGGCTAGAATACTTGAGACCCAAAAAGAGCCAAGGTTTCAGTATAAGACTGAAGGCAGGAAAAAATTGATGTCCCAGTTCAAAGGCAGTCGGGCAGGAATGCTCACCTCCTTGGAAAAGAATAAGATCTCGTTCAGGCTTTTAACTAATTGGAAGAGGCCCACCCACTTTGGGGACATCAGTCTGCTCTACTCATTCTACCAACTTAATTATTAATCTCATTCGAAAACACCTTCACAGATGCACCTGGAATAATCTTTGACAAAATACCTGGGTACTCTGAAAACCAGTCAAGTTGACACATAAAATTAACCATCACATCTAGCTATTAAGTACAACATACAAGAGTAAATGACAGCATCATATCTCTTTCTAACAACTCTATAACCTTCTCATCCACCCTTAATTTCTCTCACCGCTGTTTCTACAACAGGACATTGGTTTGATAATTCATACAATAAAAAAGAAAGTGGATTTATGACATATGTAGTGTTATTGATGCCACTTGGACAATATCTGATTATTCTGGTCCCTTGCCAATTCTCTTGTTTGAAAGAAATCAGTTGAGTTGAGCTTTGTGCCAGGACACACGCAAGTATGGTCTTCCCTTCTTCTTTTGATCTCTTCCTAGTTTTCCAGCAGAAACATGGGTAAATTTCTAGTTCATTCAATTAATCTAATACCTTTCAGAAAATAAGTTGATAAATGTATTAACTTCACAACAACAAAAATACTTGTTTATTACCCTTGATACTCAAGGTATTAAACTATGCATGGAAAAAATAGACATGATCTCTGAGTTCTTGAACATTAAAATATGATAGTAGAGGCAGACAGAAAAATACAGAAAAAAAATATAAATGTTTAAAACTGTTAAGAATGAAAGAAGGAAAATAAAGTTACTTACCCTTCAATAACTCATTTAATTTTCATATCAACTCTGTGTTCTAAGTATGACTATTATCTTCCTTTTTAGGAATGGGGAAGCTGTGGCATAAAGAAATTGAGCTGATATGTGGCAGATTTAAATTCAGGGGCCCTAATTCCAAAGACAGTTTTCTTGTTCTGTGATACTCTATAGTCTACTAGGAACAAAATAGAAATGGAACATCACTCTAGGGGGAAAAAAACTTATAAACGTGTGTGTTTCAGTGGAACTAATAAGTGTCTAAGCAGATGTATGATCATGATAGGGGTAATTCAGGTAATAAGTCTACATAAGATTAGAAATTGAAGGCATTATTTTCTCTTTGTGATGATTCTAGCATGGTTTGTTGATCTCATTAGTTTTTGTGAACTCGGCTGCACTCTCATCATTCCTTTACTATAGTACTTCATTCAACATAGTATAGTTGATTTGTTTACAAGTTTCATTTCTCTATTAGACAATAATTTATCCTGCAGTAAGGATCTGGTCTCTTCTCTGAATGCTTAGCATTTAGCTCTATAAATGCAAAATAAATATTTATAAATAAGCAAGTTTACATTAAAAACACTTCTATTGGTAGCAAAAATTTTTAACCACAAAGAACGTATTTGAAACTCTATATTTTTTTAAATTTTACTTCAAATAACTTAAACAGTTAACCTAGATAACAAAAATACATTCATAAAACTTTTATTAAATATTCACATTTTCTCTATTTCAATACAAATTAAATGCCCTGAAACCAAAGAGTTCAATGTTTCCAATATAGCATTCCATCTATAACACACATAATACTACTCATATACTACCAAAAGTTCACTGACAATGTCTAAAGCATCTTTCCCCACCTTAAATATGGCTACATACATTCTTCTATCTATGACTGCTAAATTTTACTAAGATAGAAGTAAGTCCTGTGTCCTTCATAGTTTCTATAAATATGCCACAATACCTTCTTTATATTATTATCTAGGATCATACCAAGTGGCCATCTGCATGTCTATTTCCAAGA
This sequence comes from Macroglossus sobrinus, assembly GCA_004027375.1. Taxonomy (NCBI): domain Eukaryota; kingdom Metazoa; phylum Chordata; class Mammalia; order Chiroptera; family Pteropodidae; genus Macroglossus; species Macroglossus sobrinus. The sequence continues at coordinate 66,107 of PVKZ01000449.1, read as the reverse complement.
TATTTATTAAGTGAATAATAAATGGAGCATTTACATTCTGTAGATTCACATTCTAGAAAATACAAATAAACACAAGTCATATTATAGGAGCTGTAGTGGAAATAAAATGCCCTGCATTGCCTGACTTCCTGGAGAGTAGGAGAAAAGCTATAAGCTTGGGTGTTTCACAAGCTGACCAGTTTGGCTGTATAAGATACTAAAATGTAGTGAGAAAACATCAGAAAAGTAAAAAGTCAAGCTAGAATCTTTTTCACCATAGCAAAAAGTTTATATTTAAGGTGGGAAAGATGCTTTAGCAGGTAGATGTAATCTTACTGTATTTTTAAGAAGATCACTTTGGCTGCTTTGTGGAGAATGGACTGTAAAAGAGAGCATGTAGTTAACTTCAAAAGATACATAACCAACTCCAGTTTTTTTTTTCTATTGCCACATAGCTACACAGATTTGCACCTAGAAATCAATTCAAAATAATGTTCTTCACCATATAATAACATAAAATCATTATGAAAGTTATGAAAATACACAGATAGTGAGTTTACTTCTATGGTCTGTAGAACTTCAAAAAAGAAACTTGTCATTTCTAACAATAAAAATGCTCTATGCATAGATTGGTAGGCATATTGGCAATAAGTAAGTTTCTTTCAAGGAGAATGACATTGAAGATACAGCAACTATTCAAACATGCATGTCTATGAAGAACATTTAGAAAATTTAAGCACTAGAATTGGTGGCTGATTTGATGTGAAGCCCAAAGGATCTCACATTACATCTAGAGAACTGGGTAAATGTGGGCACACTATTCACTGAAACAATATTCAGAATGAGGTTTGTTTAGTAACATATGAGTTTATTTTGGAACATGTTCAGTTTAACTTGCTTATAAGACATTTATATGTAGAATGTGAAGATATTGATTTGGGATTCAGGAACAAGTTTAGGGCCAGGATTATAAATTTTTGAGTCATGACATAGTAAAAAATATAAAGAAACAATAGGCATATAAGCAAGTGAAGGTGCCAAATTTAGAGGCCAAAGATAGATTAAAGGGGCACCAATATTTATGAAAGGAAAAGCAAAATAAAAGGGAAACCCACAAAGGACACCAAACATGGCTAAGGAGGAGAATGTGCCAAATGTCCCACAAAGGTAAAATAAAATGATGACCTTAATATTTATTGGATTAGACAAGGAGGAAGTCCTTATAGTATTGGTAATGACCAGAAATCAGACTTTTCTGGATTAAATAACAAACAGGACACAAAAAAGAAATAGTGAGTGTATTCCTAGAAATTTGGCAGTGAAGAAAAAAGAGAGGTTTATATGGTTAGTAGATCGGATACTGCTCCCAATTCTGATACGTGAGTTTGTTACCCACCACGAAGCAATTAGCCAACACCAGCTTGGTATCCTACAATTTAACTGAACTCTGATGCTATCTACCTGGAGTTAGCCTAAGGTTCCACAGATTAAGAGTTCAGATCCACAAAACTGTTCCCACTTCAGCTGCCAATTTGTTACCTGTACGTCTGGCTGGCTACAAATCAGAGGTTCCCACAACCTCCTTTTTGGTTCAATTAATTTGCTAGAATTGCTGATAGAACTCAAAGAAACATTTTACTTGATGGCTTGCCAGTTTATTATAAAGATATAATTCAGGAATAGCCAGGTGAAAGAGATGCATAGGGCAAGATATGGGGCAGGTATACAGAGTTCGCATTCTCTCTGAGTGTGTCACTCTTCTCAAATCTTCAAATGTTAAAGAACCTACTATTTTAGGGTTATTATGGAGGCTTCGTTACAAAGACATGTTTGATTAAATCTTTAGTAAAATGAACCTATATATTCATTGGATTCTACATTTCAGGTAGAATATAGCTCCAATTAGATTGTGAAAATTTAAGTATACATAATGTAATTCCTAGAATAACCATTAAAAATGCAAAGAATAATGCTTAAAATACTAATAGACGAATCAATTCAAATAATATTAAAGTATTCAAGTATTAAACCAATTCAAGTGTTCAAATAATATTTTTAAAAGCAAGAAAAGAATAGTGAAACAAAAGCCACTAGACTTAAATCTAACAGTTCAGTTAAAGACTGAATTAAAAGTCAGAGAATGGGTAAAAAAAAAAACAAGACCTGACTGTTTGTCGTCTACAACAACCACTTATACTTTAAGTATAAATGCACAATAAAAGGAAGATAGGTAGAAAAGATATATCATACAAATAGTAAGAATAAGGTTGTAGAGTATCTATTAGTATCATATTAAGTATACGAAATAAAAAGAGTAACCATAGACAAAAAGGAGGATTTCATAATAATAAAAAAGTCAGTGCATTGGGAAAACATAATAAACATAAATGGTTATGCACCCGATAGAGACTTAAAATGCACCGGAATTAAAGAGTGAAATTAAAAAATTTTTATTCATACTTGAAATTTTTAGCGTACTTTTATCAGCCAGCAATTGATATACCAACTACTAAATAAACATCAGTAAAGAAACAGAAAATCTGAGAAACAGGATCCCCTTAATCTAGTTAATTGTCATAAAATATGTACCTAATAACTTCAGATTACAGTTTTTTAGTGCAGTTGATAAAATCATACTATATGCTGGGTAATAAAAGAAGTATTAATAATTTAGAGGATTAAGGTTATATGAATTGTGTTGATGGAAACTGAAGAAGAACTAGAATACTAAATATTATTCTAGAACAGTGCTATCTAATAGAATCTTCTGTGGTAATGGAAATATTCTATACTTTTACTCTCCAATATGATGGTAATAGGCATATGTGGTTACTGAGTGCTTGAAATCTAGCTATAGTTACTGAGGAGATAAATTATACAATTTTATTTAATTTTACTTAATTTATTTGTTAACTTGAAAAGCCACACATGAATAATGGCCACCTACTAAAAAGAGCAATGCTAGATAACAAATGAATGCTGTTCTTCCAATATGGTTATGATTGCTCTTTCATATATATGGGCATCGATTTGCCTTTGACAGAGCTATTAAAAATGTACAGTACATCACTTGCATAACTACTCTTCCAATTCCTTAAATGACTAACCTCATTATTTGAGGGTTCAGTGTAATATCTGATGTTGTTTGATTGGATAATACTAGCCAATACTTTTGGAACACATATTTCAAGTGAGAATTGATTTATTTATAAATTATGAGTCTTAAATTATAATAGCAAGCACCAAATGTCTACTATGTTAGGTCATACATTTTTCTAGTTATACAGTTACATTAAGAAAGTGAATTATTAGATGATAAATAAAAAAGTGATTTCCAAGCAAAGACTATAATATGTTCACATTAAGTTATCAAATTTGTTGGTATATAATTGTTTATAAGACTTTCTTTTTATTTCTGTACAATTAATAATAATATAACAATCTTCATACCTAATTTTAGGAATTTAAGTCTTTTAACTTTTTTTGTCCATCTAGGTAAATGTTTGTTTATTTTGCCAATCTTTTCAAAAAACAAACTTTTGGTTTCATCAACTTTTTGTGTTATTTTTCTAGTCTCTTATTTATCTCTGCTCCAATTTTTATTATTTTCTTTCTTAGCTTTGAGTTTAGTTTGGTTTTTTTCTTCTAGTTCCTTAAATTACAAAGTTTGAGATCTTTCTTATTTGTTAATGTAAGCATTTATAAGTATAAATTTTCCCCAATACACTGCTTTTGCTGGATCCCGTAAGTGTTGTTTTCATTGGTCTCTGAGAATTTTCTAATTTCCCTTTTGATTTCTTCTTTGGTCCATTGGTTAATGTGTTGTGTAATTTTTACATTTGTGAATTTTCCAGTATTACTTCTGTTATTGATTTCTACCTTCATTTTGTTGTGGTTAGAGAAGATAGTCTGTATGATATCTATCTTTAAAAATCTATTGAAACTTAATATGTAGCCTAACATATGATCAATGCTAGTAAAGGTCCTACATACACTTGAGGAGAATGTATACACTGTTGTTTTGGGACAGAGTGTTCTGTATATGTTTTTAGATTTAGTTGGTTTATTGTGTTAAGTCTTTCTATTTCTTCAACTTATCTTCTGTCTGGTGGTTCTATACATTATTGAGAGTAGGATATTGAAGTCTGCTACTATTATTATAGAACTATTTCTCTCACATTCTGTCCATTTTTGCTTCATACATTTTGAAGATCTGTTAGTAGCTGCATACATGTTTATAATTGTTATGTTTCTTTGTTGTACTGAAACTTTTATTAATTTGCAATATCATTTTTTGTTTCTTGTAAACCTTTTAGATTTAAAGTCTATCTTGTCTGATATTAATGTAGCCACCCCTGATCTCCTTTGATTACTATTTTCATGGAATATATTTTTCTATGTTTTCACTTTCAATCATTTGTGTCTTTGAGTATAAAGTCAATTTCTCTAGATAGCATATAGTTGGATCATGTGATTTTATTTATTCTTTCAATCTCTGCCCTTTAATACATTACACTTAAAGTAAGTATTGATAGGGAGAAGTTTCTTGCTATCATTTACTGTTTGTTTTCTACATGCCTTATAGCCTTTTTATCCCTCATTTTCTGCATTATATCTTCTTTTGTGTTTGGTTGTGGTTTTGTTTTGTTTTGTTTTGTTTTTTTCGTAGTCAAGTGTCTAAATTCCTTTCTCATTTTCTTTTGTGTTTATTTTATAGGTATTTTCTTTGTGATTACCATGGGAATTATATTTAGCATCGTAATGCCACTCTAACTTGAACTTATACCACTTTAACTTCAATAACATACAAAAACCCTGTTCCTTTACACCTCCATCCCCATTCCTTTCAGTTGATGATGTTACAAAATTATGTCTTTATTCACCATGCGCCCAACACAGAAATTAATAATGCTTTTAAGTTCATTAGTCTTTTTTATTATGTAGAAAACAAAATTAAGTTACAAACCAAAATTACAATAATACTACCTTTCAGATTAATAATTGTTTTTTTTTAAATAGTAGTCTCAAAAACAAAAAAACAAAAACTGGAGTTACAAACTGTTTCAATAATATTAGCTCTTATAATTGCAAATGTATTTATCTTAATTGAGATATTCATTTCTTCATATAGCAACAGGTTATTGTCTAGTTTTCTCATTTCGCTTAAGGGTACTTCCTTGAACATTTATAGGTCTAGTGGTAATGAATTTTCTCAGCTTTGTGTATCTGAGAATGTATTAATTTCTCTATTATTTTTGAAGGACAGTTTTACCAGGATTCTTGGTTTAGAGTTTTTTTCTTTTAGCACCTTTCTTTTTCTTTTAGCACTTTGAATCATTTCATTGCCTCTAGCTTTCAGAGTTTCTTATGAGACATCTGCTATCTTATTAAGGATCCTTTGTACATGATGAATTGCATATTTCTTGCTGCTTTCAAGATTCTTTCTTTGCCTTTGTCTTTCAAAATTTTGATTATAACATGTCTAAGTGTGGTTTTCTTTGAGTTCATCTCCTAGGAGTTTGTTGAGCTCTTGGGACATTTATTATGTCTTTCATGAAATGTGGGAAGTTTCTTCAAATATTCTCTTTGTCCTTTCTCTCTCTCTCTTCTTTCTGGGACTCCCACAGTGTATGTGTTGGTCTGCTTCATGGTCCCACAGGTCCCTTAGGCTTAACTCTCTTTTCAATCTTTTTTCTTTTTGTCCTCAGACTCAATAACTTACACTGTCCTATCTTTGAGTCCACTGATTCCTTTTTCTACCTGTTCAAAATTGTCTTTGAATTCCTCTAATGAAATTTTCATTTCATTTAATTATGCTTTTTAGCCCCAGAATTTATTTTTTATGTGTTCCCTATTAATTGAAGTTTCCATCCATATATCATTTTCTTGACTTGTTTCACATCTTCCTTTACTTCTCTGAGCACCTTTAAAACAGTTGTTTTAACATCTTTGACTAATATATCTGTCATCAATTTTTTTCAGGAAGTTTCTGTTGATTTATACCTATCATTTAAATAGACTATGTTTTCCTGGGGTTTATTTTTTATGTCTTGCAATTTTTTTGTTAAAATTGAACATTTCAATCTGATAATGTGGTAACTCTGGAGCTCAGATTCTCATTTTTTCCCAGGGTCTGCTAGATTTGGGTATTGCTTTTTTGTTTCCTTGTTTATTTGTTTGTTTATTTGTTTTGTGTATGTGTGTGTGTGTGTGTATGTATGTGTGTGTTGTGTCTGTGTCTGTGTCTGTGTCTGTGTGATTGTTATAGGCTATCTGTGTAGCAGGTAAGCCTGAGGTGTATACTTAAGGTCTTCTAAGTTTTTTTCTATGCCTTTTTCTGGGCATCCACAGTCACTTTCTCATCTTCCCTATATATACAATTGATTTTGAATGTTCTAGTCTTTAATGTTTGGCTCCTAGTATGGAAAAAGAGAAAAATGAAAGCGGGGGGAAGGACAAGAATCCTTAAAATGTCCTGGATTCACTTCAGCCAGGAGGGGGGCCTTATAACACTAGAGAGAGGTGCAACAATGGAGATAGTCACAACAAAGAGTCCACCTGCCTCTTTGTTGCACCTTTTTGTCTGTACCTCTGGGATCAGTGATCAGAGCACAGATCCTCATTATTCGTAGGACAGAATTATTTTTCCCAACCCTGATCCCTCAAGCTATGTGCAAGCTGCTCCAAGAACAGGTGCACAGCTTACTGCCATGGGGCTGGGCCTGGGGTTGGATACCTGCTACTATGCTAAAAACTAAAGTTGACCATATTAACCACAAACATTCCCCTGGAGGTTACAAGCCTTCAGTAGACTCCAGAATTCCAAAATAGTTTTATCAGACAGATTCTTCCAGTGAAGGAAATTAATGTCTAGGTAAGGAAATAGATTCTTGGTGCTTCCTACTCTGTTCTTTTCCTGGGATGTTACTCCCGGAATTAGGTACAAAAAGATTGTGTGGTGTGTGTGTGTGTGTGTGTGTGTGTGTGTGTGTGTGTGTGTGTGTGTAATTTTTTTTGCTTTTATATGTTTGTATATATAATTTTTTTTTTGCTTGTACTTTTATTAGCCTTTAATTGATGCTGAAATTACTCCTGGGCCATAAGTTTTTGTTTCTTCATTTTTTTCTAGGATAACTTCTTCTTTTGTGCAACCTCCTCTTCTGGTTTAAGACCAATCTGCTCTTTTTCAGAAAAGATCATCTCAGTGTGGCAGCGAGAGGTCTGTAAATTCTATGCAACATCTGGGGAGTTTCATTCACCTGTATGTGCTCAATGACCAGAGTATCTACATTTCAATCCTTAAATCATTCTCTGCACTTTTAAACATGTACAGCAAAAATTCAGTACTCTTTTTGGGCCACCAATCCTGCATCCAGCCCCACTGTTTGGCCTGGGCACATTTACCAATTCCACCATTATAGCAAAGGAATGGCACAAATATACCCTTGATGGCCTGGGCAGTTTCACAAGTGTTTTTAAAGTGAACATGAAAATTTAAACCTCTTGATTTGCATGATTGGGTTTTCTGGGTCAAATAAATAGTGAACCATTTTCAGAGGTCTCACCTCAGGCCACTTAGGGGAGGAGCTGTGCCTTATATCTTGAGCACTCTACTTCAGTTTTTTTTTTTTTTTCTCTTGCTCTGAGGGAAGCCTGCTACCATGTTGTGATCTAAACTATTCAGCATCCACATAGAGAGGATCTGAGGGATACCTCTAGTTAACAGCCAGAAAAAAAGTAAGGTCCTCAGTTCACAGAAATTGAATCTTGCCAACAACCATGTGACCTTTCTCCAGTCAAATCCTCAGATGAGTACAGCACCCCTAGTTGACAGCTCGAGTGCAGCTCCAAAAGCTAGTCTCCCAGAAAAGCTGTGCCCAAATTTCTAACCCACGTCAAGTGTGAAATAATAAATATTTATTGGTTAAAGCTATTAAATTGTGGAGTAACATATTATTCAGGACGAAATAGCTAATATGTAAAACGTAATCTGATTTGTCTTAAGTGCTTGACTTTAAATTCTTTGATTTTTCAATATTTACTCTACTTTTGAATTTTTACCGTGTCATGTCTTAATATATATTGACATTTTCTGCAAGCCACACAAAGAAAGTCTCCCTTTGATTAATCCAAATTTGCCTCTTTCAATTTACCCATTAGTTCTCAAGAATTAAGCTTATTTTTCAAACTTAACAAAATTTTACTTATATAAAACTGTCATTATGAAACTTCCTCAGCTTTTAAAGATTTTGCCACTATGTTTTTCTAGAACTTTACACGTCTCTATTAACATCTATCTCACTGTCCCATGTTTTTGAGTTTATGAGTTTTTCTGTTCCACTAAGCTGTGACATCATCAAGAGTAAAAAGTTCTAATTTCGCTGTGTATCCTTACATCCTGCCTAATGTAACCTGTCATTGAGCAGAAACACAGTAAATGTTGTATAATGACTAGGTGCCCCAAAGGGTAAGGCATTCTAGCTAACATCATGTATTAAATTCTTATTTTGAGCTAGGTGCTATTGTAAGCACTATATACTTATTAACTCATTTAAGTCTCATAAGAATCTTACGAATGGCACAATTATATTCCAGTTTTACATAGAAAGACATTGAGCCACAGAAATCAGTTTTTGAATAATCAATATACACTTGACATAATGCAATCTAAAATATGATCATATTTAAATGCTTTTCTCTCTTGTTAGCATAAAAGTTTCTTAACAGAGTCAAAAATAACTTTACATAATTTAACTTCTTTTCCCTTCCTCTTTCTATAGGCTCCCCTTTCCCCTTCTTTCTTTCTGCCCAAGATACTTTGAGCTTCTTTCATTCCACGGTACTTACCCTGCTCCCTTTGGTGAAAGAGTTCTTGTTCTTTCTTATCCCTGAGAGATGCTTTTCCAGTTAACTTCTAAAGTTGATGTTTGCTAATCCCTAAAGCTTCAACTCAAGAGCACCTTTCTAAGGGTATCTTTCTTCAAAATCTTATGGTATCATAGGTAAGAGCCATCCAATAACAATTCAGAAGATTTTATTTTTGAGCTAACTAAGATTAGTGATTATTATATGCCAGATGCTGTTTTGACTTTTCAGGTATAAATTGTTTTAATCTTCACTACAATCCTATGAAGTTATCAGAGTTTTAACTTAACATTTATTACAATTAATATTTAATAAAAAAATAAATCCAGCCACCTTACTAGATAATGTCTTATAGAAGACATTTTTTTCCTTTTATTGTGTACCAAGTCTCTAGCACATATACTATTTGTTTATTAATAAAAGAATAAATGAGTAAATGGCTGGATAAATAGCAATAACACCTGAACTCTCTGAATTTCTCACTCAGTTGCTATTTGATCTGTTTTTTGATCTTCACAGTACTGTTATGATGAAAGTTTTTACTAATTTATATATACTTTGGAATATTGAAAGTATTATACAATATTAAATTAATATCAAAGAAATGAAAATATATATATATATAAAGACAGAAACTTATCAAGTTTTCGGATATAAACAAAATAATAATGAATATCTTCTTTATGCTCAACCCACTCCTAACATTCTATCATTTTAATGAAATTTCCTAATGAAAAGATTCTAAATTTTTTCTATAAAATAAGAAGTTTTATTACTTCTACTTATAGACCTTAATAAATTGATAGTTTGCAAATGAAAATATTAGCTTATATTCAGTCTAAAATAATTACCTATTTATAGAACTCCTAACACCAGGCATGCACTGTGACTCAAATAGTTTTTGAAAATATTATGGTATTGTGTTATCCCATGAGATTTGAGGTAAAGAATGAATCATCTTTGTGTCATAATAATAAATCTTCAATAATCACCTTATCACATGAGCTCTTAGATGAGGATGAAAATATCAAAAAATATAAGGTGAGATGGGCCTTCAAAAAGTTTATAATGATTTACTAATTCAAGAATATTACATAAAACAATTAGTAAAACAACAAACAGGTTGCACAATGTTGTTAATTTGTGGGAAAACAACACTGAAAATTTAAGATTTTGAAAAACTTGAATGGATTAATGTTTTGGGGGAATTTGCCACTCTGGAAAGATCTAGACTAGACTTGAGAAAAGGCATTTGAGTTATCAGAGGAGATATGGAAGAATGAAGACAGAGAGACACAAAAAGGGCTTACTGATGTATTTCTAGTGGGAGTGTAGAAAAAAAAAAGTGGAAGTATTTCCAAAGAAAACAAGAATTGATGATTGCCAAGAAAATAGATCTAAATAAACTAAATTTCAGACTATGGATGCCAAAAAAATACTCAAGGAGATAGTTATCTTGAAAAGCTAACTATCCAGTGTTAAAAGATTATAGAGAGTTTGGTGGGAAAGAAAAAGATAAAAATAGATGTTCTTGAGAAGCCAGAGAAGTCACTACAAGAATTAAATGCAACCATCCTCAGATTTTAAATGTTTTAGATAAAAATTTAGCTCATCCAATAATGATTAAAATTACACTAATATATTTCCTCCACTGAAGGAGATCATGACTTTGAACTCCATCTCCGGATATAGTTTTAGTACAAAAGGAAGAGAAGTCTGGGTATTTAATGTGATATACATGGATCATTTAATGATACGTACTTTCAACTTTTTCCCCTTCTTTTTAAAGAAATTTGCCCCAAACTACCCTCCCCTTGAATATGTATCTTTTTCTCTTAAAATAATATAAAACTCTTCTTGACACTACATGACTTAAAATTATTCAGGCCATTCTCTGACTCACCAAAGTGAAAGAGAGCATTATTATCATTATTATATCTGAGAGATAATCTGTCATTCTATCTAGTTCAAATAAGGAGATAATGTACAATACTTCCAAAAAAGTTTTCACAAAAGTGTTTCTTCTCCTCCAAGAAAATCATATTTAATTTTATTTAATATCTTACCAAATAACTTATAGATGTTTTTAAAAATATTTTTATAAAGACATAAATTAATAAATATTATAGAGCAGAGCTGAACAATAGAATGACAAATTAATTTAGCAGAGTGGAGTAAGATAGCATCAGCCTTTTTTTATTTCTTGCAATATAGCACTAATTATAGCTTTTGCAATTAGGAATAATTCTATGTATACCAGATTGCTGAGATTATATAAATGTCTATCTCTAAAGAAATTTTAAATCACTATAATTTAATTCTGGATTTCGAGTATTATAATTATACCCTATTAAAACACCTAACACAAGAAAATAATTTCAAAGCAAATGAGTGATATTTTTGGTTCATTTGTGCTGTCATTTGAGGTAAGTAGAGTCATAATAAACTGGGATTATAAATTTTTTTTTTTACTGAAATAGCCTTTTTATCTGTGGTTGTTATCTAGACTGAAAGTGTGATGAAATTTGAATATTAGAAAAAATTTAATGTCACTATTCCTGTATATATGTGTCTGTGTCAATTTTTCCTTTTCTTCAAATGGGAGAAAATCTCCAAAAAATTGGATTCTCCAAATCAGATTAATTTTTTCTTTTATATTTTGTTTTATTCTTTACTTTCTCTAATTATTCAAAATACTATTAATATTCTTTCAATGGAAGATTTCTTTTTGGAGTGTGTGCATCTGTTTTCTGGTTCCTATTTGAAAGAAGGGGTCATATACTCTGTTTTTTCACTCTGTTTAAAGGATTTATCCCCATCAAAACTCTCTCTTTTTCTGCCTGTTTTACATACACACATGACACACATAAAAACCTAGAAGAATTTATCTATTGAGACAATATAAATAATGTAGTAAATAATAGATGAACAAGTAAATAGTGATAGAAATACAAACAAAAAAGTTAATATAGTTTGTATGATCCATTATATGAAGATTTTCTAGTGTTTGATGTAAGTGAGGAGGGAAATGGCATATTGACATCAAAAGAACATAAGAGGCAAGAAAGGAAATTAAATTAAGAATTAGTTTTGCCTCATGTAAGGACAACTTCTAACTATCCATAAGGAAAGAAACATAATGCTGACTGCTCTTCATAAGTAAACTGTTTAGGGTCTAAGCATGAGCTATTGCTGCTGGAGCACTAGGCACTCAACAGTGGGGACAGCTACAGAAATCTTGTGAAAGGAAGGAGACAAAATGATTAGTGTATATTTAGTCTCTATCCCTGAAAATTTGGCTACTTGCTTCATAAGAACAATATTGAACTGGTCCTACAATGGTTGGGAAAGGATGTGAATGTATCAATAATCTATTCAGAAAAAAGAAAAACTCTAGGTTTATCAAGGGGCAAATGATCTAAAATGGGAAAATAGATGCTTACAAAATCATTGAAAGACGTGGAGGAATAGAAGTCAGGGACGTAAGCTGGATTGCTGAATTCAAGATGATAGCCACTGTACCAGCGATCTGGGAATGCTATTACTTCTGCCTCTGCTGTTCCAACACAGCTGCCACATATTTGTGATGTTTTGACAAGACACTGGAATGTCCACCACAAACTCGCCTGTCTGAGAAAAGTCACCTGCCAACAGCTAAGCATCAGGAGATGGCTTCCACCTCATTTCTGTCTGTCAAGTATCATAAATCTATATCTCTGTGGCAGGACCAAACTTTCAAATTTTCAGGATGGAAAAAATGTTAATTTTTCCCTTCTCATTCTTTCAATAAGGAAAAAGTATAAGAAGGAATTCCACTTAACAATGGACACTATCCAACACAGGAGGCTGACATTTACTCCTTTCCATTCTTGTATATGGTCTCATTGATAAGCGTTCACATTGAACACAATTGTTTTCATGTTCTGGACTTATTCCAAAAAGTTGTCCCACACACCTCTCTACCAGACTTTGTCACAAATATCCCCACCTTTTAACTTTGCAAGTTTTGACTTAAAGTCTGTATCCATGAATCTGTGAGGATCTTTACCTCTCTCCATCTATCCCACCCTTGCAAAGTGTGTGACAAAATAGTCTTCCTTGTGGGACAATTTTTCTACTCCATTTCTGACTATTAACATCATGTCATGCAGAGCCACTTAAACTCAGGCTGTAATTTTTCATAATCACTTAAGTTATTTTAGGGATTGTTCCATGAAGTCACACATGTTGGTTGATGACAGTATGTAGGATTAGGCACGCTAGGATTGTGAGCAATCCTCTCATGCATTTTCCATGTAACCCCAAGACCCATTCAGACTGGTTCTAAATATGACACAGTGCTGTAATTTGCCTGCTTTCTTATCTCAAATCAGACTTATGGACTGGAGAAGACATCTCCCCCTTCCTCACCTTTCTGCCTGAGCTGGTCATGGTGGTCCTTTTATACTCATTCAAAATGGAGACAACTAAGGCTCAGAGAGGTGATCACACAGCTAATAATTGATAGACTCGGAATTCAGACCCACAGCTGTGTGAAGTCTACCAAAAATGAGCTCTTTCAACCAGTTTAAGGGGCCATTTTGGCTTATTCCTCGACAGGGATGGACACACGGATGGGATGATGGAAGGGTTGACCAAAGCATCCCCGGGCATGCTGTCTGTGGGTGGCCCTGAATTTAGCACGAGGATACAGAGTGGAATGAGACATAGTTTGTAACTCAAAGAACCCAATGAGTCAGTGAGTGCTTCTCAAACTCCTATACCCAAGTACCAGCAAATGACTGAATATTCCCAACAGACCCCAAGGCTCTGGGAAAGCCTGTGCATTTTCCACAAGTGAGAAATTTCTCACAAGTCTCCACTTTTAGCTTACAATTCAGGTGAATTGAGTTTGTTTTCCCATAGTTCCCACATATATATATATAGATATACAGATTACATATGTATATGTATATGTATATGTATATGTATATGTATATGTATATGTATATGTATATGTATATGTATATGTATATGTATATGTATATGTATATGTATATGTGTATCTATATCTATATCTATATCTATATCTATATCTATATCATCTATATCTATACCTATATCTATGTCTATATCTATCTATCTATCTATATTTCACTAAAGCTGTGTTGCTCTCAGATCTCCTAGGGAAGATGGGCCATTCCAAGCACATGCTTTTGAAAGCATCTTCAAAGAAGTTTTGCATAGCTCTGGCCCAGGGGGAACACATAGTCCCTGTTGGGAAACAAGAGGCAGTGAATATGTTGTTACTCCGCAAAACTAAGAGTGTGATAAAGAGGTCATGAGGAAGGCACTTCCCCAGGGTCACAGAGTTTGTTAGCAGCCTGCTTGTACTTTAGCCCCCGCTGCCAAATGACCCTTGCTATAAGCTGGGCCTCCAAGTGGCTAACTGGCAGACATGAGAAGGCCACCACATCTGGTGGAGACCCGAGGTATATGAGACACATCTGATCCTTCCATCACTCCACCCAAGTCACCCTCTTGCCTGCATATCACCTCCTCGGATTGGGGGTGTGGGCCTCCAGAGCCACAATTCAACATGATCCCTTCTCATCCTAGGGGCTCCTTCCTGAGGCCTCAGCTCCTTCCTGCCTTCTTCATCTCAAAGCAGACTTCTGGACTAGAGCAGACATCTCCTCCTCCCTCACCTTTCTGCCTGAGCTGGTCCTTGTGGTCCTGGAAATTACAAGGCACACCTAGAGCCATACAGCAAGGTTTCAGTTAGAAGGAGTTAGCGTAAGGAGCTGGAATTCTGCTTTTTTTGGAGTCTAGGTTGGAGGGCCAATGTTTTGCTGACTCAGTCAGTATTTATTAATTTAAAATATAAAAGCAGGAATTTAAAGAATGGGAAGAGATAAAAACAAGCAGCCCAAAGGGTTAGTTATGAAATCAACCAAGATCTTTGAAACAATGGAGCCTCTGAAGGGAGAAGTGGCCTACTTCATTATCTAGTCATGTGGCAGGCAATATGTTTATTGAGATAGCATGATTGAAATGGACACCTCTTTGAAATGGATGCCTGGGCTGGGTCAAGTCCCTGTATTCCAAAAAAAAGAATGAAAAAAAAAAATCTGTCAGGGCTTTAGCTAATGCATTGTACCCACAGAGAGCAGCAGCCAACTGGTTGCTGACAGAGCCCAGATTATAACACTGAGTTATGAGACTGATAGAATCCAGTAATAGTGAATCTTGATAACATATTAAGAAATTTGAACTTAATTTGATAGGAGATGGGTCCTGTGCTGTGAGAGTTAATTCCAGCAGTTCTGACTTATTCTTATTTCACTAAAAATTATACACATACCTGCCTGGCACTAACTCCTAGTTGGTATGCAGCATAATGACTAAGAGGGCTGCTTGGTAGCACAGATCTTAGAAGTTTCAGGGCAATTTGTACCAGTTTCTAAACATCATTTGATAACAATGATGTTTGTAATTTGCTTGGTAAGACCCTTGCCTATACAACCAGTAGGGCGTAAGGGTCCCTGTCAGAATGAATTTTGGGTGCCCTTGTACTAAAGAGTTCTATTCACATACTGCTGGTTTCTAGTTCCAGATAAAAAGTGTGTCACAGAATCGCCCTTACAGAGAAAAGACAGCTGGAGCTTACTCCTGGTCTGTTGGAAACCATTCTTGCTGAATGCCCTACAGATAGGATTAAAGCTAGAAGTTTGCAGAGCAGGTGGGCTGTGTACTGAAGGAGGAAGTTTGGCTTAATGGATAGAGTTGAATGTTCCTTGACAAAAGGAATAAGGAACGGAAAACAAACAAGGATGTTTTGAGAGAATTTATGTAAATGTCAGCAATTATTAGAATATCTGTGGGTGTTGCTTCTCATGCACATCCTAGGGTATAAATATGCTGTGCTTAATAAACTCGGGGCGCAGTATTTATTGTTAGCCCTCCCGACTCTATTTTCTGTCTGTCTGTCTGTCTCTCTCTCTCTCTCTCTCTCTCTCTCTCTCTCTCTCTCTCTCTCTTCTTTTTTTCGTAATCCTCACTCCCCCTCTCAGGAACTGTTCGATCTTAGCCGGAGGGCTCTGGCACTGGTCTCTCTGGATATTTTGCTATGTAACAGTCTTTGGCTGTGATCTTATTTTAATGCTGTGCCTATATTGTACCTTTTTCCTGAAGTAAACTGGAAATTTGTTAGCATTGTCATTATGGTCCTCCTGTGTGTCTTCTAATCAATCAGAATCTGTGAACCTGTCACACTAGGGAAGGCCATATTGAAAGTATAATTTCTTAAAGTTTGATGTACATAGGAGGGACAACACTTGCATGTTTCTGGTTTGCATGACTATAGATAGAAGTACCATCAACTTAAATAGGCAACACAGAGACACAGACTTTCTTTGGAATCTGATGTGCATAGTTTGGGAATAAAATCGAGTTTAGGTGTATGTTGAGCATCTGAATAAAAAATATTTGGACAACTGGAGGTAATAGTTTTCTTGCAGTGATAATAATCTCTTACACAGATTTTATAGAGCAAGTATACTGGGGTAAAGACTAATGACAATTAAGTAGCCAACATTTTCAATCTTTTCATATCCCTCTCCTAGATGCAGACTTCTCCATTGATTCTGGACATGATTATGTTGTTTATGAATATTTTCTAATTGTGCTAACTCTAATTCAACATTTTTTTTAAATTTTTGTTTTAAGAAATATAACACTGAATGAGAATGATAACACATGGATAATTTGGTGTCTGTTCTTATTTCTGCAAAAAGTAAATCTTTTGCAAAAATTCGTTTTTAATATTAGTTGTTGCACAGATTTGCCAAATATGTCCCTTTTCTAAGATTGTGCTTGAATATTTGAGTTTTTCATTACACCTATTTAATTTTAACTATACAAATATTTTGAACATTTCTCACAAATTTAACTATGCTTCTTTGATACATTTAATGTATAGGATATAAAAGTAAATTACTATGGATTGATTAATTTAACCTAAAAAAGCATTATCACAAAGGCATTAATCCATCAATCACATTTTGAGATGTGACTTTTGGGTTTTTAAAAAATTTTTTATATATCTTTTATTATTTTTTTGTTTTTCAATTACAGTTGACATTCAATATTCTCTTATTAGCTTCAAGTGTATAGCATAGTGGTTGGACATTTATGTAATTAATAAAGTCATCTCCTGATAAGTCGAGGATCCCCCTGGCAGCATACATAGTTATTACAATATTAATGACCATGTTACCTATTCTGTACTTTACATCCCATGACCATTTTTTAACTACCAATTTGTACTTCCTAGTCCCTTCATCTTTTTCACACAGCTCCCCAAACCTCTTCCATCTGACAATCATCAGTTTGTTCTCTGTATCTATGAGTCTGTTTCTGGTTTGTTTGTTTATTTATTATTGTTTGCTTATTTATTATTTTGTTCTTTAGATTCCACATATAAGTAAAATCATGTGGTTGTCTTTCTTTGTCTGACTTATTTAACTTAGTATAATACACTTTAAGTCCATCTATGTTGTCACAAATGGTAAGGTTTTATTTTTTATTGCTGAGTAATATTTTATTCTGTATATGTACCACATCTTTATCTAATCAACTACTGATAGGCACTTAGGTTGCTTCCATATCTTGGCTATTATAAATAATGTTGCATGAACATAGGAATGCACATATATTTTCAAATTTGTGTTTTGTATTTTTTTGGATAGATACCTAGAAATGGAATTGTTGGTCATAAATTAGTTCTATTTTTAATTATTTGAGAAAACTTCATACTGTTTTTCATAGCTGCTATACCAATTTGCATTCCCATCAACAGTATATGAGGGTTTCCTTTTCTTCACATCCTCAACAACACTTGTTTATTGATTTATTGATGATAGCCATTCTGACAAGTGTGAGGTGATATCTCATTAAGGTTTTAATTTGTATTCCTCTGATGATTAGTGATAGTATCTTTTCATGTGTCTATTGGCCACCTGTATGCCCTGTTTGGAGAAATGTCTATTAAGCCCTCTGCCCATTTTTTAAATTAATTTTTTTTAGTATTAAGTTGTATGAGTTCTTTATAAATTTTGGATATAAACCCCTTATCAGATGGATCATTGGTAAATATCTTCTCTCAACCAATAGTTTTTTGTTTTGTTAATGGTTTCCTTTGCTGTGCAAAAACTTTTTAGTTTGATATGGTCTTATTTGTTCATTTTTAACTTTGTTTTCCTTGCCAGAGATGATACATAAGGGGGAAAAAAAGTAATAAGAACAATGTTAGAGAGTTTACTGTCTAAATTTTTTTCTAGAAGTTTTATGGGTTAGGCTCTTAAATTTAAGCCTTTAATCCATTTTGAGTTTATTCTTCTATATGGTGTAAGAAAGTGGTCTAGTTTCATTTTTTTTTTGCATGTATCTGTCTAGTTTTCCCAACACAATTATTGAATAGACTGTCTTTACCGCATTGCATATTCTTGCTTCTTTTGTCATAGATTAATTGACCATGCAGGTGTGAATTTATTTCTGGGCTCTCTATTCTGTTCCATTTATCTACATGTGTTTTTATTCTAGTACCATGATGTTTTGATTAATATATTCTTATAATACAGTATGATATCATGTAGTGCAATACCTCTAACTTCTTTCTTTCTCAAGATTATTGAGTCTGTTCGGGGTCTTTTGTGGTTTCATATAAGTTTTAGGATATGCTAGTTCTATGAAAAAAAAATGCTATTGGTATTTTGATAGGGATTGTATTGAATCTATAGATTACTTTGGGCATTATAGACATTTTAACATTATTAAGTCTTCTTACCCATGAGCACAGTATATGCTTCCATTTATTTGTAGCTTCTTCAATTTCTTTCTTCGATGTCTTATAATTTTCTGAATACAGGTCTTTTACTTTCTTGGTTAAATTTATCCCCAGTTGTTTTATTTATTAATTTTTTATGCAATTATAAATATGACTGTTTTCTTCATTTCTCTTTCCAACAGTTCATTATTAGTGTATTAAAAATACAACCAATTTCTGAATTCTGCTACTTTACTGAATTTATTTATCAGTTCTAATAGTTTTTTCCTGGAATTTTTAGGGTTCTCTTTATATATTATCATGTCATATGAAAATAATCATAGTTTTACTTCTTCCTTTCCAATTTGAATGCCTTTATATCTTTTTCTTGTCTGATTGCTGTGTGTAGGACTTCCAATACTATGTTGAATAAAAATGATGAAAGTAGACATCCTTGTCTTGTTCCTGATCCTAAAGAAAATACTTTTAGCTTTTGCCCATTGAGTATGATATTACCTGTGGATTTATCATATATGGCCTTTATTATGTTGAGGTATGTTCCCTCTGTTCTCACTTTGCTGAGAGTTTTTATCATAAATAAAAGATGGGTTTTTTCAATGCTTTTTTTTTTCTGCAGCTATTGATATGATCACTTGATTTTTACTCTTTGTGTGCTTTATCAACATTAATCAATTTGTGGATATTGAACCAACATTGCATCCTGGGAATAAATCTCACTTGATCATGGTATATGATCTTTTTAATGTATTACTAAATTCAGTTTGCTGTATTTTGTTGAGGACTTTTCTATTTATGTTTAACAGAGATATTAACCTACTTTTTTTATTTTGTAATCTGTTTGGTTTTGGAATCAAGCTAATGCTGACTTCATAAAATGAGTTGAGGAGGCTTCTTTTTTTCCTAAATTTTTTGGAGTAGTTAGAGAAGAATAAATGTTAATTCTTTTTTGAATGTTTAGTAAAATTCAACTGTGAAGCCATCTGATCCAGGACTGTATTAGTTGGGAGTTCTTTTGATTACTGATTTGATTTAGTTAGTGTTATCAGTCTGTTCAGACTTCCTGTTTCTTTTTACTTCTCTTGGAAGATTGTATGTTTCTAAGAATTTATTCATTTCTTCCAGATTTTCCAATTTGTTGGCATGTAATTGTTCATAGTATCTTTCTATAATTTTTTGTATTTTAGTGATGTCAGTTGTCATTTCTTTTTCATTTCTGATTTTACTTATTTAGGCCTTCTCTTTCTTTAAAAGTTTATCAATTTTGTTTACCTTTTCAAAGAAGCTTTTGTTTAATTAGTCTTTTGTGTTGTAGTTCACTGTATTTATTTTCTTTTCTGATCTTTATTATTTTTTGCTTCTACTTCCTGTGAACTCTGTTTATAATTCTTTTTCTAGTTCTCTTAGGTGTAAGTTTAGATTGTTTATTTAAAATACATATTGATTTTACTCGATTTCAAAGTAACCAGTATTCTTTAATCCACTTAATCATTAAAAAAGTGAACCCTAAATTTTATGTAATTTAGGTATGAATGTTTCTGGTATCATTTTTAAGGAAAATGTGAGCAAATTGAAAAAATAGAACATACATAAAACAACCGAAATTATTTTAAAATTAATTAATCAGAATAAATTTATTAAACATATGAAACCAAAACTAAGATTATGCATTTATACTGACAAAAGAGAAGGTAGGGATTTTATTAAAGGATGCATATAATAATTTTTAAATAGATTTCACATTCAGATACTTGATTTAATGAATCCATTAAATAAATTGATTAGCATAATAACTAACCAGTCAATTAGATCAAAGCTACCTAGCAATTGTATGCTGCAATATTTATGTTCAAAATACTGGTTAAATTACTCTAAAAGCGTCTGTTCATAAAACATCGTTAAATGGCTTTCGATACTAATGATGTCAGTACTGGGATTATAATCAAGTGTATTTTACATTTTGACTATGGTACATTGCTAATTACAGAGAGAAAATTTTACCAGGTTTTTGGTTTTTCAGTTCTATTAATGCTCTCATGTCAGCACTTTCTTACTTACTAATCACCTATGTGAAATTGCATAGTGCTGTTTCAGAATAGATATTTTTGCATAATAGATTGTTCTCCACAGTTATTTCTGTATGTTTCAGACTTGGATGCTGGTGTAAAGCAGACATGCTAACCGCTACACTATGGAACCACTTCCGTGGGGGTCTTATCAGGCTGATTACCTCACTAATGTTGATCAGGAAATTTCAGAAACTGGAACTGCAATTGGGTTCAGAATTAAGTCTTGTTGAGAATTACCAAAAGTGACTTCACTTTTTTTTTTTCTACAATTCACTTCAAGTTGAAGTTCAGTGTTTGTAGGTTCCTTTTCCTACTTGTCTTAGTGTGCCACCCATTAATGAATCGGATAGATCTTTTTTTGCTGGCCCGTGCCTTCTGATCTTTACATGAATTTAAGTTGTAATAATCATGTATGACTTAAATGCTAGTTGAAGGTCAGAATACTAAAACTAAGAGTTCTTATGACTTTGATTAAATTTAGTTTTAAATCCTACCTCTAGAAATATATCCTGCACTCTCTTATACCCCTCAGAGATCTAGCCTTTCCCCACAGATAATCAACAACCACGGAGGCAGCTGAAGACAATAGCCCAGACTTGACAAGGTCTGGACCTCTGACAGCCTAAAGGTTACATCTTGACTTAAGTTATGTTTCAGCTCATGAGCCCTAAGGTGGAACAACCTCCTGACTACTTTCTCATGAAACAAGACAGAGAGATACAGGAACAAACTTCATAACTCTCCTCAAGACATGAAGAAATGATTTATTACCATTGCTTCACCTCTAACCAATCAGCTCCCAGGGGGACCCCAAACCCCCTACACCCATAGAATGTTGTGATTTTGCCTATGTAATCTGTAACCTACATGGCATCAGGGAGTTGGATATCAAACATTAGCTCTTTGCCTCCAGATTGACCAGTTTAATATCAAACTATTTTTCTTTCTGTATTGCAAAGTTCTGCTTATGCATTTCTTTGAACTAGTGTGCACAGGTAAGCAGATTCAAAACATTTCGGTCTTGGTAACAATTTCTTTTCAGAAAGAACAAAAATTATAGAGCACATTTTGCAAACGAGCAGGTGCTAAAAAAGCAGTGGTCAAAATAATGATCTATTTCTAGCTCTAAAGATTAGATAGGCTTGAAACAAGCAATTTGCCTGAAATGTAACACATCTAGGTATACTGAAAGAATTTATCACAAAATTTCTTTCCATTTCTTTCTAGTGAGGGAAAACTGCTCTAGTAAGGGAAAATGTCTAACAAAGGTAAACTACTAGTCTGCTAGCAAGACATTGCTTCGTTAGTAAGACTAGTGAAGAATGGAAGCAAGATAAACGTTTAAAAATCTGTGCTTTTCCTGGGGCAAGAAGAAAAAATTTCTTGAACAGAGGCTATAAGCACAATACCCAAAAATATGCTTCTTTGGCATAAGGATTCTTTTGAGCTGGTTATTTTTAAGAAACAACAGACACAAGGACCCTTTTGTAAGGAACATTTGCATTTATAAGGAAATTCTCTATTTGTAAGGGTGTGTTCCTCTCTGAACCAGAAGAGGAGGGTGACTAAATCTCTAGATACTATTATCAACGATGAAGGCAACTCATTTAAGCCTAACAATTATCCTATATGGTAACCAATATGGTACTGTGGTACTAGGTTCACCTTCCCTAGTGCTTGACAGTTTTCACTTGCATACCTGATAATTAACCTACGCTGTACCCTCTTCACCCTACTCTTAATTTCTGGTTTTGCTGTAATTTTTAGACAGGGAAAACTAGTAGTTAATCTTAACATCGTCTTTTAAGTATTCTTTACTTCCACGGTAGGGGTGAGGAGAAAAAATCATTTACCTGTCAAATAAGCTTCCATTCTCAAGTATATTTTGTCAGCTCTTTAAGATTCAGAAATTTCAAGCTCTCCAAGTGTCAATCATATTTCATGATTCTCTACTCACCACTGTTATCTACAGTGGGCACCAATCTAGAGGAATTCTTTGAGTGGTATTTGGGTGTTTATACAATTCAGATGAGAAAAAATACATAAATTATTGTACATGTGTCCAACCCCATAGAATATATGACATCAGAGTGAACCCTAATGTAAACTATGAACTTTGGGTGATTATGATACATCACTAAATTCATCAATTATAACAAATGCACCACTCTGATGGGGGATATTGATAGTCAGGTTAGCTCTACAAGTGTGAGAACAGGGAGTATATGGGAAATCTCTATACCTTTTTCTCAGTTTTACCATGAACCTAAAACTTCTCTTTAAAAAAAAAAACAGTCTTAATATAAGACAATTATTGTCAGGGAAAGATACAGGCTTCCCAGACTGCCATAGCACAGAAAAGTTTTAAAATATTTGACATCAAATATATACATATAACAAAAAGATAATTTTCTTGATAAAAAATAAAGAAACATTTTATTCCATAAGCAATAATGTGAAGAGTAAAGTATTACCAAGGAAAAAGAAATCTAAAGAGAGGAGGCAAATCTGATTTGCAAGACCCCATGGAGCAAGTGAATAGTGTTTTGTAAGACAGTATCAAGGAAGAGAAATCATTTTAATAGTGGCAGGTTAGATGGGACTGGGAGCTGAAGTAATTACAGGGAGGTTTGTAAAAAACAGGAATGAATACACATTACAGAAAAAAAAAGTCTTTTTGGTTTATTTTTCAGTTTGGACATCAACTATGTTTCTTCATAAAACTTAGTTTATGTGATGGTGTTATTTATTTTTGAAGAGTCACCATAAAATTTTTTTCTGCTTTCAAAAAAAATTGAAATTAAAAATGTTATAATTCTCAGAAGCCTAGTAACTTTTTCAAAAGATCTGAGATGAAGAAAATTTCCTAAGCATATATTCCCTGCACATTTAATGTTTTAGCCTTTCTCATCCTTGCTTTTATTAGTCCAAATTCTTTCCATGGAAATAACAATATAACTAGTCAAATTATTGATAGAACACATGAAACTAAGTGGCTGATTATTTTACTAAGAAAGCTTGAATAGTACCTATGTCTTAAGTAGTCACTAAAAGAGAGTTCTCATGGTGCCACTCACTTAATTTCTAAATTAAATACATTAATATTTGCTATATTTCTAGAGTAGAAATAATCTCAGAGGAAGTTATTATTTAAGAAAATAAGTTTAATGATGAAGTGTGTTTAATAAACAACAAGGAATGACAATGGAGTTCAGTTTTTTAAGCTGTGATATCTTTGGGTACAAAATATGAATGATTCAGTCAACCTCTAAGGACAAATGTCCTTCCAAAGTAATCGAATCTTAAATGCCAAACCAAAATTTTTTGGCCATAGCCTCAATGAAAATGTTCTGTTCTAAAAGATGTTCTGACTGATAGTAAATTTAATAAAGTTTAGAAATGTCAAGTTGAGTTTTAATTTCAAGTTTGTATCTACTAGAGCATAATGTGTTACAAATTCAATGTATTAAGACCACCCTTCTCAAGCTTTTTAGATTTTAGAAATAAGAACTTCAGAAAGCAAAAATAATCAAGAATCTATTCTGCTTATGTCCTTCAGAAATTCAAATGATTAACCTGAATTACAGACTTATAGAAAGTCATTTTAATATAAAAATTATAATAATAGTTAGATTTGTAGTTTCCAAATCAATCTGTTTTTTATGATATCTAATAATTAGGCTTAATTTTTAACTCCTAAACTTGACTAACCATATGATAAAAATAAAATTTTAAAATGGTAAGACTACAATATATCAGTTAAACATCTACCCATTCTAGAAAGGATATTATTTTTTAGTAAATATTAAGTTATCTTGCTTGAGGACAAAATAATTATGTATGTGGTAAAATAAATTTAAAAATAACATTTAAATATCTTAGTTTCTTATAACAATTATTATATCCACAAATACAATGAGTCATAGCTTTATGTAGACAAAGCAATTGTTCTGGTTAATTAATTTAAATTTTTTAAGCAATTGTTTTGGCACCTATTGTAATATACTTTACTCTTACTAAAAATATCTTACACATGTGTAGTTATACCTTATGAAAGATAAAGCTAAAATTTGACATTATCTTTTTAAGAGGCATCATTTACTTAATGTATTATGGAAAAACACTGTTCTACTCATTTTTGTATGTTAACTATCATATTTTACTTTTTACTTGTGTCTTTTATTTAAAATAAGATGTGTAGGTAGAATATAGTCGGGTCTTAATTTTTCATCCTGATAGTTCATACCTTTGAATTGTGGTATTTATTTATATTTAAAATAATCATTGATATTGTTGGGTTTAAAATTGCCATGTTGCTATTTGTTTTATTTTTATACCACATTTATTTTTGTTTACCCTTTTTCTTACCTACTTTTAAAACTGATTTTTATTCATGTTTATCTCTTCTTGGCTCATTAGTTATAACTCTTCATTTTGTCATTTTGATAGATGAAATAAGGATTGTAGTATACAACTTTAAATAATCACACATATCATTTTATGCAGTATCATTTAAGGACCTAAAAATAGTGTATTTCTCTTTGTATCTCCCAGTTTTACATTATTATTAATATTCATTTTACTTATGTATCGTTATGAAGAATAAATACAGACAATTGTGAAAACTTTTTTAGAGCAAAATGCTAGAAAAAGAAAAATAACCTCACAGCATGATTATATTTATATTTGACAGAAATTATGCAATTGCTAAATACAGTTTTGAGCTTAGCCAATATTTAATATCCTTTTCTCTTATTAGTTACTTTTGTAATGGAAAGGCAGTATTTGTCTTTCTTCTGATAGACTGAAGTGCTTATTTGACTTTGCTGGTCCTTTCCCAGCATGAGAGTTTGTCTCTCTGCTGGAGGCTCCCAATTAAAGGTCAGTTTTGGCAGCATCTCCTTTTCCTTCGAGTATAGAAATAGAATCTCTTGAACTCTATACCATTTATTGTTTTTTCATTTTCTCATGAAACTTTCCACAAATGGAGAAATTGGAGAAATTCCACAAATGTTGATATTGAAAGAATATTCTATATCGACATAAAAGAAAAATGTATTTTCATTCACTCGGTTCATTCAAATGCCAATTACAGTGAAGAAAAAATAAGGCAAAATGGTATACATTAAATATGTGTTTTATTTTTTAAAAATATTATTGGCTATATAAGAATGTTCATAAAACATAAATTTCTGCCTCCTAAGGCAAAGTTTTGATTAATATTTTTGAAATGGTTCTTTTTCTTAAATTCTCATGCATAATATTTACTGTCTATTATAAACTTGAATTGCAAGACATCAAGAAAAAGTATAATTTTCTTGAAATTATTAATTCACTGAACAGAAATTCTAAAATGTGATTGAAACTCATTCAATTCAACCCATAAGGAAAGATATCACTTTGTCTCTTCAAGTTTTATCATGCTAATATATACAGAAACCATTTGGTAATAGCTTTTTATAAAATTCTCTATTTTCTATAATAAGGAAAAAAATGTTATGGAGTTTCTCATAGATATTGAACCAAAGGTTACCTCACTTATTTAAGGCTAGTTTTCCTTCAAACTTGTAGTCTTATTCTAAAATTTAGAAAGCATTAATGTCTTTCTCGACATCACAAATGCAAATGGTAAAATTTTTATTTAAATAAAAATGTGTTCAATTTCAAAATTTCAGACTTTCCCTTAGCATAAGCTCCCATATTTTATAGAATTTTATATATATAAATATATATAAATATATATAAATGTATATATAAATATATATAAATATATATAAATATACACACATATGTATTTACTATTAAAATCATAAAAACAACATGTTTCTATCAAAATGTATATTGCTTCATTTAAATTCACCCATATTCCATATAATAGAATCATTATGTTTGTTCCTACAAACCTATTTGGTAGATCACAGACCTTATAATGCTTACTCTTGATAACAACAAAGCATGCTTATTGGTCTCGTTTTTAAGTCATGACAATAATTCTCAAGAGGACTTATCATGTTGCCTGATAAAGATAATTTCTCAAGTCCACTTACTTCCCCACCCTTCTGAAGTGATGGCTCATTATCTCCCTCCTCACAAACATCTACTCTAGTCTTTCTTTTCATCCAGTGATTAGCTTGTAATTTAGCAAGAAAATTTAAACAATCAGAAGAGAACTTCTACCAGCTCCCACCCTTGCATCCACCTACCTGCTTGGATTTGTACCTACATAATTTGACTCTTCTTCTGTTAGTATAGATCTACTGAAGGCCAATTTTTCACTTATGAATTAGATTTCCTTCCCACTTCCCAATTCAAAGGCATTTCACCATCATTTCTATCTTCTGTCTCATGTCTCTCTAAAATTTCTTTCTTTATTGGATCACATGCATTAACATGCTCCTATTTTATCTAAAGTTTAAAAATTCTTTCTTGCCTGTTACCCCTCCTATTATTGTTCCATTTTTTTTGCTCCCCTTAGTAGAGTAACATTCTTTGACATAATTCCCTATATTCCATCACCAATTATACTTTTCCCACATAAATTTAATCAATTTTTTGTTCACATCATTACATTGAATCTTTTTTCAATTGTGATGTATTTTTATTGTGTTGAATTAGTTAAACTGAAACTATATAAAACTTAAGATTTTGATAAATCTTTTAAATAAATGGCTCACAGATTTGTCTCTAAGTCTTTTGACAGTTAAGAGAAAAAAGAAAATTGATTAGTAACAACTCAGAGTCCAAAACATAGAAGAAGATGAAAAGAAAGGAGGAAAAGAGAATAAGAGGAGGAGGAGGATCAGGAATCAGAAGAAGAGAAGTACTCAGGACATTATATATCAGGTGACAATAAGCAGTGATCCCTGAGGGATAGAAAACAAAGGAGATAAGCTGTAATATTGACCCATTTCACTGCTTGAAGGAAGTTTCCAGACCATGGTGCAAGAAGAAGGAAACCAGGCAGAGTTATTAGTATCCCTGAGCCCAGGAAAGCAAGACCATTAGAGTTTACAGGTACAAAAGAGGAGAGAAATCCACAGAGATAAAATTCAATCAATCTAAAGAGAATCACCCTGAAGTATTCAGCTGGGTACTAATTGACACATGCATGTGAATACATGGAAAAATTACCCATAGAATAAACATACCTTGAGTCCAGATTTACAAAACTTAAAATGGAAGACTTGAAAGAATGCAACTGTTTTTAACTAACTTTGCCATGTCCCAGAATTAAACTTTAACAATATTTATAGAAATCAAAAATATCCAGCACCCAACAAAGGTTGGAATGTATAGCCTCCATTAAAAATGACCAGACATGCAAGGAAGAAGGAAAATACAATGCATAATGACAAAATCTAACTTAGTGATAGACTTAGTGATAGACTCAAGTGATAGAATTAGTATGCAAAAATAATAAAACGGTTATGAATGGATTCCATATATTCAAGACTTAGAGGACAATTTTAATATATAAGGAGAGGCCTAAAACACAAAACAAGATCTGTGTCAAGCTGCTAGAGATGAAGGTGATAAAGTTTCAAAAAAAAATTATAGTGGGTGGTTCTGATAAGAAGACATCTACTTTAGCCATGAAGGAGTAGGGCCTGGTTTAGGATGCCCATGTGAAACAAATAAAAAGGAAATAAAAAATTGGTAAAACAATTGCTTTTAAGACACCTAACATCAAGAAAAATTCCCAGAAATATAGGAAACAAACAAGATGAGCCCTACAGTTATCTCAGCTTTCTGCCTTGGGAGAGTTTGTAGGTATAGCTGAAGGAGGAAGAAGTGTGGTGCCACCAGTGGTCTCCTTGACTACAGGAGGTAAACCTGGGGGTCTGAGAAAACCAAGAAAAGAAAGTTTCACTGAAAGAAAATTCTGCTCTATGCACATCTTCTGGAAATATTCAGCAGAGTTCTGATTAGAATATGTATTCAAGGGACTAATACCAGGGGAAAAAACACTTAAAATCATTAGAGTGGAGTGTACTCAGACTCACAAAGAGTCATAGGTAGTGTCTGCACCCATAAGCCCGACTCGAAATCTTTGTAATTTATTTGGCCTTGGGCAGAGTACTCAGGAGAAAGGGTCTTGCCTCAATAGTAGGAAGTAATTCATCCCAGAGTAGGAGTTGCTCTGGTCCAACATATTAGATATGTAAAGCATTACTGAAAGAAAGAGACTATATTTAATTTCTTCTCCAAACAAATCTCAAAAACTGTAGAAATGCAAAATTATCCACCACTCAAAAAACCACAATAATAATAGCCAATCAAAGATTATCAAACATTCAAAATAACAGAAAAACATAATCTCAAATGAAAAAAATCAATCAACCCAACAAATTCAGTACAAACACTGATGGCGGAATTAGCAGATAAAGACATTTAAAAGTTATTATAACTGCATTTTATATGATAAAAAAATAAAAGATGAGAAATTTTAAATAAATACTTGAAAAACACTTTTTAAAGTTGTATATCAAATCACTGAGATAAAGACTATAATCTCTGAGAATAAAAAATATACTGGATAAGATTAATGACAGATTAGATTTTGTAAAAAAAAAAATAGTAAACTTGAAGACAGCAACAGAAAATATCCAAAATGACACACACAGAGAAACAGAACTCCTAAAAAATGAACAACTGCAAGAGGCCTAACATATGTGTAATTGTAATCTTTGACAGTGAAAAGAGGGGACATAAAAAATATTAGAAGAAATAACGATAAAAAGAGAATTAGTGAAACTATAATCCTACAGATCCAAGAAGCTTAATGAACTCAATCATAAGAAACACAATGAAAACTGCAAGGCATACAATATCATTTCTCAAAATCAGGAATAAAAAAAAATGTTTAAAACAACCAGAGGAAAAAATAGCCATTACATAAGAAGAAACAAAAATAAAGAAAAGACAGAATCTTCATAAAATATGAGTCAACCACTGATGTTTTGGTAACATCTATAAAGTGCTGGGAAAAAATCTGTCAACCTTAAAATACGTATTCAGAAAAAATATATATATTTTCAAAAGATAAAAAAAATAAAGAACTTTTCAGATATACAAAAGGCTAAAAAAATTATCACCAGAAGACTCACACTGCTAGAAATGTTAAAGGGAATCCAATGGGAAGAAATAACATAATACCACGTGCAAATCTGGATCTACATGATGGAATAAAGAGTATTGGGAATAGTAACAAAATAAGTACACATAGAAATATTGACTGTTTAAACCCAAACAATACCAAAATGTTGTGGTGTTTATAGTTATATAGAAGTAAAATGTATAATAGTAGCAAAAAAAAGTCTGCAGTAGAGAGATATATAATGTTTTAAGTTTTTTATAATAAATCTGAGGTGGAATAATATCACTTAATAATTAATGGAATAAATTAAAGATGTGTATTATAAACTCTAACCCATTAAACAATAAAAATGTGCACTAAACTCTATTATCACTATAATAACAACAAAAAAGTAAAGATAATGATCCAAAAACATATGAGAAAAATAGAAAAACAAACAGCAAGATGGCAGAGTTATGATCATATCAATCACCACTTTAAAAGTTAATTAGTTGAAATACTCTAACAAAAAATCAGATTATCAGAATAAACAAAAATCATACTCCTTTAGCTAAAATGATCAAGAATATTGAGAGAAGACTCAAATTACCAAAATAAAAAAATTAAAGAGCAGACATCATTACCACTTTACAGAAACAGAAAAGATTATAAGGGAACACTGAATGACTATATAATAGTATAGTCAGATAACCAAAATGAAATAGATAATTTACAAAGAAGAAATGAACTACTGAAAACTGACTGAAAAAGAACTAGAAAATCTGAAAAAAAAGCTACACAAATAAAGATTGGATTACTAATTTAAAAATCATTCCATAAAGTTGAGTCCAAACTCAAATATTTAATTCAGAATTGTCAATTACTGAGAAACTCTTCCAGAAAAAAACAAGAATAAGATACATTTAACAACTCACTTGATGAGGCCAGTATTACTCTGAAACCAAAACTAGATAAAAATATAACAAACTACAGAACAATATCTCTTATAAATATGGACACAAAAATCTTCAACAAAATACCAGCACACAAATCCAGCAACATATACAAAGGATTATAAACCATAATTAATGAGTTTTTCCCAGGAATAAGATTAGTTTAATTTTTGATCTCTAGAGCTACACTATGATTAAGTTTGTATTGTTTGAAGCCATTCTGTTTGTAGGAGTTTATTGTGGCAGCAACAAAGATTCTCATTGTTACATATTTTTGTTGAAGTTCTTGGCTTACACAAATATAGCCATAATCGCTACTGTGCCTAAGCAGTTGAATCAGTAATTCTTTTTAATTTAATAATAAATTTGAGAAACTCTCATGGTTTTAAGTATTTGATAAGATAATTTCTTTTAATGGCTACACATTAATATCTTATATGGAAGGACCATAAACTATTTAACAGTTATGTACAGAATATTACTATTATATGTGCTGTTATAATGAACGTTCTCTCATGTTAATTATTTTATGGAATTTATAATAATCTCAATATAAACTCCTAAAACTGTCATTGTTGTATCAAAAAAAATTTATTATTTAAGGTTTTTATATGATGCTTACATTAACCGTACCACAATCAGAATGAGAGTGCCAGTACTCATGTATTCTTTATAACAATACTTATTTTCCTTTTTCCCCCTCGATGGTGTAAGTAGTAAATAATTGGTGATCACTGTTTTACTCTACATTTGTCATATTATTAGTGATAGAATATAGAAAGAACATTGTGATTTGTTTAAATTTAGTTAAAAGTTTGCTTAGTCTTTCTAAATGCCAAATGTTCAGTCTCACATGTTTATAGACCCTTTGTTACATTCACAATGTATGTGTTCATATTGAAAAGAAAAAAAAACTAACAAGTTTCTATCTTCATAAGATTCTATCTTCACTGTGAATCACAAACTAACTATCATTTAATGACCAACCACTTCTAGGTACTATAATGAAGTCTTTTATATTTATTTCTTATTAAAACCTTATAGCAATTTTATTATTACCTCTTTTAAAAATGTCAAAATCCAGATCCAGAGAATCTAAAAGTAAGACTTAGATAATTTGGTTAATATGTACAGTACTCTGTTAGAGTCTGAAAACACTGCAATGGGGTAAAATATAAATAATTAAATTTCAGTGTAATATAAGCTTAGTACTAGATGGTAAAATAGAGAGTGTTTTAGATTTGTAGGCTTAATTTCCAGGCTTTTTTGACTAATATTTGATCCTTTCCAAACTATGTCATTGTCTAAATCATTTTTTCTCCTGAGCTATTTTTTCCCTTAAAAAAAAAGGAGGAATTAAGTATGCATATTACAATTTGGCCTTGATTATATATTATGCATATAAGTTACTAAAACAGAGCTACTATCCTATTTGTTCCACTGAACAATAAGCTATAGGAAAGCAGAGATTATATCTACACTGCTAAATATTTTACTCAGTCTACCTAGGGTACTGCCTGTCAAATAGTAGACACTCATATTTGTTACAGTTTCCCTTGTTTTAGTTATTACACAGTATTAGAATACTCTCGTAACTATCCATTAAAATCTATTTATGTGTGTGCTTTTTATTTCAGCCTTTATATAATTCAGTTTGCTCTTAGTAGATAGGAATATTTCTAGCTTCAACGATGAGTCATAATGGAGATAACTGTGGAAATTGTGTCCTAATATGTGATTCATGATGACCCATGTTGCTTCTACATTTAAAAAATTTTTTTTATTTATCTGTGAACCTTTGAAAAATGTCATAAAGCTCTCTGTGTGTAGTCATTTGACCTACTGAGAATATGAGAACATTTAAAATAATGAAAATAAATGTCATTTGTAATAATAAATTATAAATCAATGAATATCTTATTTTTAGCTTATTTCCTCTCTAGCTAGTGCAATTTAATTTAGAACATTTTAGAAATTTTCTCTTGTCAGTATCTAAAAATAAGAATTTTAATCTCTATATGCTAGGTACAACACACAGGTTTTTTTTTTTAATATAGTAACTAGCAGGTAATGTATATTGAAATAACTACTCAACCACCACTTCTTATGGGCAAAAAAAAGGAAAAAATTCCCTTTTGCCTAATTTCTTCTTAATTTAATAGCAGTAAGTTCTTTTTTGAGAACTATCCTTAAACTGCTTACTTTTGATAGCTTATTTTTCTAACTCATCCTATTTGAAGTTAGAATTTTCACTTAGTTAACCTTTAGTAACATATTTTAAGCCTAGAATAGCAAAACAGTAATGAAAGTGCTATATATTATTACATAATGATTTTCCTGAAGGCAATACAGTATGGTAGGGGAAAAAAATAGAAATTTGAATAAAAAAATATCATGATAATGTCATAACTTTACAAATTGGTTTTACTGTTTTCTACTAATGTATTAATAATTATTCTGTATATAAAAATGTTTTTGCCAAAAAAAAATCTTCTTGAGAACTACAGGAACATAACACATGGACTGTAGACAAAACTGTTTAGTCATTGCATGAGTTCAGCTGCATTTAAAAGAGACTCAAGTAGCCTGGCTTTAACTACTATTTTTTACAAACTGGAAATCCCATCTATAGTAGCTTCAGAAGGTCCATAATGCATCAACGTCCTATGTTTATTCTAACTTCGGCTCTAAGTTAACCCTTAGCCTCTCATCTGAATTCCTGGCAGGAAGAATGAAATGCCAAAACTTTCTCAGAAGTCACCAGAAGATTTCAACTATAGTTGCATTGACCAAAACTGACAACTTATCCTAACTTAAAGGTGGCAATTGTTGTCATTGTTATTGCAATCAAAATTGGACTATGTTACTAAAGAGAGTAGGCATGTTGGATACTGGATATACAGTTGTCAATGACTTTTATTATCATAAAACCATCTTTTTTTTTACAAATGTCAAGGGATATTAATAACCATGAAGTAATTCTTAGAATATTGATGGCTTTAAAAACAAATTAGTACCTAAATCTATGTACCTATCTTCTCCCACAAAACCCTCTTTCAAATTATAAAATATAAAACATTATAAAATATGGTTTATGAATTTAATCATTAAATCAAAGTAAAACTCTTAGAGTAAAATAAAATCAAAACTTTTCTTGTAAAAAAAACAGCCTTTGTAATAGGAATAAAATAATTATAAAATCAATTCAAAATGGTTTATAAATCTTATGAAGTATTTTTTAGAAACAATTTCTGCCTTCATGCATTATAATGTTAAGTATATGATAGTGTCAATTCATGTAATTTTGACACTGCATTTAAATAACCTTAAGTTTAAAATACCTTGTTTTCTATTTAAAAATTTAGAAAAATAACTTTTCTTAGAATCTTTGCCAAGAGTCATGATATCATGGAATTTATTTTACCTGGTATGTGGGAGACTATCCCCCTGCACTCAACCTTACATACTCACTGTGATAATCCTCTCAATTTGACTACCTGCTGGATGCTTGTTTCACTAGGCATTGCTCTGCCTTGCTCACCACTGTATCTCTACCACACCATACAAGAAACATTTAATGAATACCAGCTGAATGAACATAATGTTTTAATGAATGCATGCATTGTGAAACTCACACTGGATCGATACAATTGAGCAATACTGACTTCTTCATTGTTACCTTTTGACTGTTCTTGGAACAATAAAACTTGCTATCAAAATCTGAGATCTGGAGAACTTCCACTGTTATTAAATCGTATTCAATGTCTGTAAAAAAAAAAAAAAAGAGTAACTCCAATAACTTCATATTGGAGATAATGACAAAGTTCCTAATTTAGCAATGCCTAATAGAGCATTAACTAGAGCTTCATTAAATTTTTAAGTTCTTTAAATTATGATTTATTATAATTATTATACTAAATTACTATTTTGTTTATTCAGTATTATCAATAGGCCAATATTGATAATACATCAGAGGGCCAAAGGCATATTACTCAGTTTACAATTCAGAATGCTTTCACTGTCCTAAGCTGCTTTTTCTTTCACCGGCTATCTCTAATGATTAATACTAATCCTTTGTGCTCATGCTGTTAGTTCATATTCAATACTAAGAAATAATTATGTTCTTCCTTGTTGTAGTAGTATGTATAAAATAGTACTTGGATTGTTTTATTATAATGAATTACTTGAAAAGGTAAATAAAAGTGTGTAGGATGAGAACAAGTGGAGTGAGTAAATAAAAAAAAAAGAGAATAATGCACAGAATAATGCAAGTGGAGAGAAAATTATAGTTAACAGAGCATTAAGGAAGTAAAAGGGCATTGAAGTGGGAAGAGACTAGAGAAGACTGATGGCAAAGAGTTGTTTGTTTTAATTGTCCAAATATAGCTGGAATAAAGCTTCCAACTTTAAAAGACAATTCTCACATGCATATCAAGGGGTACAATCATTTCTGTCTCACCCCCTACCTTAAAACTTAAAATCCAAATTTTATCCTTATTATCAATTTTAGAGATAATAAGAGCAGAAAAGCCAATATAAAATTGCTTATTCAGGCAAATGTTCTTGTTGAAACTTCATAGGTATTGCTAGCCAGTATCTTCATTTATTGCATCTCTATTATTTAAATTTAATAATACCCTTCAGTTTATGGGCTTTTAAAATCTCTTACATATGTGGAGCCTTTAAAATGAAGCAAGTGTATGCCAATTTATCACTCTATCAAAAATATATAATTGTGCATCCTGGTTTTTATTATGGAAGTGTATATCAATATTATTTTGAAACTTTGCTTCAAAATATTTATATATGTAACTTTAGTTTTTTTCTTTAGATATATATTAAGTCCTCTAAATGATGTTATTTATAATCAAAGTCTTCCGCTAATAATAGTTCTCCTTTTAATTGTGCATGCAATAGTAATTTCTCAAATTTTCCTAGAAACCATGGTATGTTTTAACAAATGAGTCTATAATGAATACACACAGTCAAAAAAATACACAGAAAACCTGTAAACTTTTTTATGTTGTGGAGAAAAAACACTAAAGTCTTGCATAGTCTCTGACATGGTATTACTTAATGCTCAGTGACAATTTTAAATCAGTGTATCAGATAAATAAAGTAACTACATAACATAAAACAGCCTCTCTAATCAATTGTCAACATATTGTGTCACGTTGCAAAATATACGGTTGAAGAAGAACCACAATATAAAATTTCATATCTTTGCTTTGGCATTTCAACTTAATCTATCAGAAATTTAATCATGGTTAACTGCATTATTTCAGTGTATAACTATGTATTTGATATAGTTATCACCTGCCTCCAAGTAACTCACTTCATCTTTATATTCTGTGTGTAAATTCCTTCAACTCTATGCTTGGCATATGTAAATTAAAATTATCTTTATGATGAGGTTAGGTTGACAACAAATCTTTTTGCTAGGTCAATCAAAGGTACTAATACCAGTGAGTTGAAATATCAGTTCACATACTGCAAGATATAATCAACTAAAGATATAATCAATCAAAAAATTGAACTTATATTAAACAAATTGGTTTTATGTTTAGCCTGGTCTTGGTAAATTTATTTATATAGTAAAACTCTCAATATGCTTTGTATTGAAAATTTTAAATGTGAGCTTTCAGTAATAAAAGTACTTCAAATATGAAAACGATCTTACTCACCAATTTAGTCTTCTAAAAGGATAAGACTCTAGTCACCATGAATGTGCTTGAAGATGTAAATAAAAAACAAATAAAAAAATTAAATTTTCCCAAGCAATCTACTGCCAGGCTCAGCAAACTATAGATTAAGAAAGTTTTTTTTTTTTTTTTTTTTTTTTTGCCAAATAAGGTAGGTTTATTCTGGTGCTGCTGCTTACTAGCCATACAATCTAAAACAAATTATTGTATTTTTAGTTTTCTCATGTTCAAAATAGAAATATGGCCTCTAAAATATAATCTAATATTTATCTCATAAGTCTGATAGAACTATTAAAAGATAGAGTGCATGCAAAGGATTTAGAAAAAGTTGCCACAAGGAGTTCTCAATAAATTCTAGTTATCATTATTCTTGTTATTCTTGTTATTATTACCAATTTTTTCCCAAGTAATACACTTTGATGTTGATAATCAACTAATTAAGTAGTATTTCATGAATTCTCTAATTAGAAATTAATAGATTATCTCTGCCTGCTCTTGGAATTAATAAGTAGTATTTGCCCAATATTCCTCAGACTCTGGCACTTATACTCCTTCTGTCAAGAGAGTTGAAAACACAGGATAATGAATGACAAAAGAAAACAAAGCACAATCTAGCTTAGTTGGATTTGGACATCAAACTCTAATCTAAGGAATAACGTAGAGATGGGCTAGAGTTTTGGCCTAAATAGAGGATTAAAGGAAATTCTTTCCCTTCAAGTCCTTGACCTGAATCTTTGAAACTTACCAGAATCTCATTAGTAATTTTGAAGAAGAGAGTAGAAGGTAAGTAAGATGGCTAGGTATGTGGCAGCAGCCTGAGCCCTTCACCACAGAAGAGAACTGCATACTTTTGTGCATAGCCTAATTCAGCAACTCACCAATGTACAATTATGGGCCAATCAGACTTCAAATCTGGACAAACCTAGAAAAGATTAACTTACATTCAAAACCCAGTTTATAGTAAATAAAACCATTGTGTGAAAAAATTTAAATATACTAAGTCCAGTGGCTAAGTATATTATTAATTTTGTGAGTTGTGTAGAGCAAATTTCCTCCCTTACCAACTATAGAGGACTACATAAGAATAAAAGAATTGTAATACAGTCACCCTTTCCACCAAAACTTATTATATAATTTAAGAGTGTTCAAACTACTACTACTTCATAGCAAAAACTTCAAAATTTGGTTATCTAAAACAATAATTTTTTTTATTCTCATGACAGGGCACAACAATTACAACTTGCTTCTGCTGGGAAGACTAGATAACTGACCTTGACTCAACAGCCTGGGGCTGGAATCAGCTGAAGGTTTCTTGATTCCCGTGTCTAACAATTGATTCTGACTGTCTAATGGAACCTCAGCTTAACTTCCTCACAACATGGCTACCTCAGAGTAATAAAACTTAAGTAGCATTTCAGTGCTCCAAAAGCAAATGTCCTAGTGACAAGTTCTTCACCTTCTCTAACATAGCCTTTATAGTCACTCTGCATTATTTCCGTTGCATTGCATTGGTTGTCATTGACTCCCAAGCTTACTCAGAATTCCAGGGAAAGAATTGAGCAGAGTGTCAATGTCATATTGTCAAAGAACATATTCACAAATATTACTGTAGCCCCTTGGTAAATATAATCTGCCACAAAGATATAGCATTATAAATTAAAAATAATAGCAACCATATTAAAAAGCAAACAAATTAATGTTAAATTTTGAAAAATATAACTATGAAACATAAATGAATATCAGGAGTTATAGATATCAGTGAAACCTACTCTAGCAAAAAATAACCTTATGGAAGAGACTGACCCTCAGTTGGGCCTTGAAAAATATGTAGTATGTTTTAACAATCCGTATATACTTCAGAAAAGAACATACTGGTTTCAATTTCCCCTTTAGAACCAATTATGGTCTGCCAACTTCTTATAAGAGTTAGTATTTAGAAAAGGAAGAAAACTGACAATAAATATAAGAGTAAGAACTTCTAATATAATTATGGAAAGAAACAAAATTATAAGTTATTACAAAATCCCAGATTAAAGGAAGAAAGGTAAAAACTATAAAGATGCTTCATTGAAAGAATATCAGTGAATGAATCTTTCCATTTTTATGTTAAATGCCTTTTAAACCTTACTTTTTGTGTCTCTTTAAATAATTTTAAAGGTAAGAGAAAAAAATCGTGCTAGCTTGGCCTGATTCAAAACAAATCTCTCACTTCACAAAAGATATTTTCTGGATGTCAATTGCTAAAAACAGCATTCTTTCTAAAACCTAGAAAAACCTAGAAAAGACTAATTACTTTCAAAAACCCAGTTTATATTAAAGTAAACCTAGAAAAGACTAATTACTTTCAAAAACCTAGAAAAGACTAATTACTTTCAAAAACCCAGTTTATATTAAAGTAAACCATTGTATGAAAACTGAATATATTCAGTCCAGTGGCTAAGTATATTATTAATTAGTAGATTAGAAGTAATATAAATATATAATATTAAAATTGAAATTATATCAATTTTTTGAAAATCAAAATGTCTGACATCAGAAATTGATATTTCTGTATTGAATAAGTAGTAAACATTGGTTCTTCAACAGGCTGGGCTGCAACCACCAAGGTTTGATACAATTTTCTCTTGACCATTGCAATCTTTGTTTATGTGGTCAGTCCTGCTTTGCTCTTAACCTTCTTCCTTCTTTGTACAAAATTCCAGACAGTTTTTTTTCAATAATCCTATATGAAATGTATTCAAATTTTGCTTAATTATTTTAATACATGACAATGTTTTATTGAATAAACTATGAAATACTTTAATATTGATATATATTCCTTTAAAAACAATAGCAAGATTCATTACTTAGCAGATAAAAACATGGCAGAAATATATGAAATATACATTCTAAAAAGTCATGTAGACTTCTAGTTTTAGCTCTGACATATAAACATCTTGGAAGTCTTTACTCCTATCTTCACAATGAGAAATAGTTGGACAAACCAAAAATTGAAGACTTTGTTTAGACCCATCAGAGAATTGGGGTGGTATGGTAAATGCCACCCCAAAATCTGGAGAGAGTGGTATATCCAGAGAGATACAGCGATCAAGATTTGTCTTCCTAGAGCAGAAACATATAGGACCATAATACTGAAGGAACATTTGGTAATTTTGATGACTCTTTGGAAACTGAAGATAGACGAACATGAGAGTAAGGATATAGCTAAAGAGAATCCTATCACGTATGCATTGTAAGAATCCAAGAAAGATACCCTTGTGGCCCTGTCAGGGAAGAGGAAGTGTGAAATACTCCCAGATCCTTCTCTAGGGGAAAGAGCTTTGCCTGATCAACTCTGAAACCCTCGCTCAGCTGGGTGAAGGAAATCCCTGCCCACTTCAACTTCTCCTGCTTGCCTGTCTCCCTTACAGAGGAAAACTACAGGGAAGAGGACTTTAAGGATACAAATTAGGAATGTTGCAGACAGGGGAGGGAGTAGGAAATAATATTTAAAAAAAAAAAAAAAGCTATAAACTGAAGGAAAGTGAAGAACACTTATGAAGGCCACAGCCTGAGGCGAAGTCCCACTAAAAGACTGAGATTTAATCAAAAGATTATAGAAGATTTTCCCTCCCCCACCACAGCAAAGAGGCTCCAATACAATAATAATAATTACGACCCAAAGAGCTGCAAAACACAGTGTCTAGGAACAATACCTGGAAAAGCCCCTAGGACAAAAAGAAGACATAAACAAGGACAGTAAAGGAATTTGAAGCCTCTAGTACCTATAACTACAACAAACATTAAACACATTCCAACTCCAAGGTGTGAACATAAATCCTCACATTAAGGCTGATTTACTTTATTTCCTCTTACCCAATACAGCATGTACAGCCTTCAAAACACAATCACATACTTCCCTTAAAGACAAATTCTGTGCAATATGCATAATTATTTTTAATAATACTTGTTAAATCTAATTAATAACTAGAGACACAAAAGTGTTTTATATCGCTCTTTTGTTAGCTATTAAAATTTGATAACTTGCAAACAGAATGGGGTCTCATTTTGACTAAAATCTGAGAATAAATTGCTCACATCTTTCAGTTTATTCTAAGCCTGAAAATTTTAACTCTAATAATTAGATAAGTTTCAGCCAGTTCAATATCTAAAAGACTTTTTTTATAAAGAGGATTAAAAATAGCATAATATTTGTTGAAAATGACTGAACCAAATTTTAGTGTTTGAGTTATAAAGTTTCTTATTTGTGCATATAAAATTAATTACGCGTGGGCTTTTTTTTTCCTTTTTTATAATCTCACAAACAGATAACACATTACCAATATGTCCTTATCATATAAATGTGTAATCAATGTGAAATTATCAATGAGATATTTTTACTTTTTTATAATAGGTGTTAGAGATCTATATGTGTTTTACACTTAATGCACATCTCAGTTTGTAGTGACCACATTTCAAGGTCTCACTAGCCACGTGTGAATAGTGGCTGTTGTGTTGAACATTGCAGACTTGGGGTCTTAATGTTTGCCTAAATTTTGACTGAAAATAAAGCCTTTAAGTACTGTTTTTGCTTTGTTTGCTTGTTCTGCCTATTGACACCTACTGAAGTTTTCCTCTAGTTTAAGAAACTCTCCAATTCAAAATGTTAGCTGCTTGGCAGTTAACAAAATCATTTTTGTTTAGCTGAAGTTCTCTGACTTCCTACACCTGAGAGTACCGTCTTACATGTGTAGTATTCTTTAGTGGATGTTGTACTCCACATAATTTGGTTTTTTTATCTACATGCTTTGGGAAAAAATGACAAATAAATTTTAGTGGAAAAATAATGGCCCAATCTTAAAATGATCCTATGATGCACTTCTAAATGACACTAATAAATATCTTCCTAGAAGAAAGAGTTAATTGGCGTCATCTTGTAATAACTTCCCAGGAAAAATAAGTTTGATCCAACTTGAGCTTATATAACTCTCCAAATGCAAATGAATATTTTAGTTTAATTCAGACCAATTAATGTGTACTTCTGACCCATGGGTTTTGTTACTTACTCATCCTGATCAGGACACCCTATCACTGGAATTGGTCACTATGATCTGTCTCATTTGAGACTACTCTGCCCTCCTGAGCAGTTGTTTTCAAACTTTCCAATGATAGATTCTTTCTTTAAATAAAATTTCTGAATATAAAATCTAATTTTATTGGAGAGAGAAAAACAAAGCCTCAATTCACTTTCAGAGAAATTCTCTCTGTCATCACTATGGTGATTGAAAAACACAGTTACAAAGCAACTAGTTTAGAGCAATTAAGAATATAAATTACACTCAAATTCCAAGTTAGGTTTTTCTTTTACTTCATCAACTGTAGAAATTCATTTACATAGAAAGAATATCCTTTTTATCCTAAATCCCCCAGTAGTGGTTGTAACTACATACAGTGTTCAATATCAGATCCAAACCAATTAAATATATATGTAATCTGTAGAGCTATACTTAGGTTTTATTATGTAATGTATCCACAAAAATCATACTGAAAATCTTAAGTTTTCAGAAATAGAGGAAGTTCAGATATCATTACCACAGTTTTTTCTTTTTGCTATCTTGCTTTTTGTGGTGTAGTTCTTGTTATATTGCTTTTCTGTGGTGTACTTCTGAAAACTAATAAGAAAATCTCTCTCGACTATACGTGAGCTATATTCAGACTCTTTGGTGGATAATAACTACAATAGAAGCCATCACACACAAATAGTTTTTAAAATATTGTACAAAGTGGGGAGATATATTTGGCTATAACTATTGCCAAGGAGCACATGCATTCTGAGATGATGAACTCTAGCTTCAACAACATTTATTACTATTTCTTTTCTTCACTATTTGACAGATGACTCCCTTCAGTATAGCTAGTCTAGTAAGTTCGTGGAAATATAATTTTATTCAAAATATTATTTAGTTCCAATTCCATGAATCAAAAATATTTTTACAGAAATATTATCAGATTTAAAAAAAAATTCAAAGTAGTAAAAGACTTTTACATATTCAGTTCATTTTCCTAAGAAAATATTAAGGACTATTCCTTTTTATTCACATTATGGTATGAATTTAAACACACAAAGTACATTTAAATACATTTTTTCATGTATTTTTCTGTCATGATTTAAAGCAAAAAAAAATCAGAATACTAATATCTCATGCATAAACAGTTGTTAATATGTACAAGTTTTTGTGAAATTGTTAATCTCTTAGCTAAAAAAAAGAAAAGCAAAATTAAAGGGATATTACTCACATTATATAAGAAAAAATTTTATGAGGTAACAGAGGCTTAATAAACAATTTTGAATAATAAAATATATAATAGTTTTTATGGGTCTTGTTTTGAAATTCTGGCCTCTGCAATCTTCTGAATATTTATTTAGCTCTTAATTGTGCATTGTGTATCTTCTACATTCCTTACTGAAGAAATTTTAAAATTGTATAAATTCATTCTCTGTCTTCAAGAAGAATATAGGTATATTCTCACATTTATATTTTATATTTAATAATAATCATACAAGTTTACAAACAAAAATAAAAAGCTTATCAGCAAAAAATTAACCAAAACAAATTTACAATGGAATTCTTTATTTATGATACTGGCAACTTTAAAAAAAATAGAATAGTATCTACACTCTACTACCAAAGTGGACTGCAATCCATAAGATTTGAAGATGGAGGGAGATTAAGAGAAAATAGCAGTGAAAAATGAATTTTGCAGTATTTCTAAAACTAGATAAATATTCAAACATGAAAATAATGTGATAATTAGTTTTCTTGAAACAGAGAGCT
Organism: Macroglossus sobrinus; assembly: GCA_004027375.1. Classification (NCBI taxonomy): domain Eukaryota; kingdom Metazoa; phylum Chordata; class Mammalia; order Chiroptera; family Pteropodidae; genus Macroglossus; species Macroglossus sobrinus. The sequence goes on along the minus strand of PVKZ01000449.1, from coordinate 22,825 downwards.
ATACCTCAGGGTATGCTAAAATTTCTAAACTATCTCATCAAACAAAGAAGTTGGAGCAATGCTGAAGAGGGGAGAGAATAGGAAAAAGTGAAGAGACTGAGTAACATCTATTGCCCCAATGTGACAGCCAACCATCTCCTCCATAGCATCCTAGATGATGAACAAATAACCACAAATGCATGAATAAGCAATATTAAAATATACATTATGAAACATGATAAATACAATATAAACACTATACCATGTCACATGTAATTTATTTTATATATAATTATATAACCATTTAACATATATATATTTAAAATGTACATATTATAGTTTTACATTTGTACACAGGGAATTATTTCATGGAAGAGCAAATAATTTTATTCTATCATAATATGCTTAAATAAAGCAAAAATATAATAATATTAATGGATATCTGTGTCTGAATAGACATAGCATGAATATAAAAGCCTAATTAAATTAAGCCACATTATACCTACTTGTCATTCCATAAATGCTATCATTGGGAATGCAAAATAGATACACATTTCTCATATGTAAGAAGATGTGGTCTGTCAAATTGTGAAATAGCCTCTTATATTTAAAGACTTCTGTCAAAATAACTATTATTAATGACACATTTTTAGTTATGATAGTCAAGATACAATTAGTACCTCATTTCCTAAATACTGGCTACCTTTAGTGTCAAACTCAGAGTGATGGTCACTGCCTTTAACAAGATTTTCATTCTCCACAATAAATACAAAAATTCTCCTGCAAATTGTATTTTCTTACTTGTTGTATGTATAAAAAAAATCTATAATTACAAAAGAATTAGTAATTATGATACATTCTTTTCTTATGAAGTCAAATTCATTTAGTGTTTTTAGAACCAAGTGCATGCTCACTTTTATATCATAAGGGTCTATATATGAAATAGTAATGACAATTAAACTATATTGTCTCTATTTTTTTCCTTTGGCACAGTATAAATGAAACAATATTTAAAATATTTACTCTATTTTGGGACAATAAACAGACTACTTCTTGGCAATTTCTATTTACTTAAACAATTTTCCATCTGGGGTTTAATTTTAGGACTATCTCCTTCAAAGTTAAAATTTCTATTACAAAAGAATATAAATACCAGAAATGGCAAATTTTAAAAAGTAGATAGATAATTATATCACTCAGCAGGTATATATCTGTACATATATATGACTGAAATTTTCTGTATCTGCTAAATAGAATAACTGATTATGTTTGTATATGAAACTAGAAGAAAGTATCCCATACATTTTAATGAAAAACAGCAAATTGCAGTGAAGTATGTAATATGCTATTTTTTATGAAAATTAAATGTTTTGGGAAGCCACACATTTCATAAGTGGATATATTTTTGCAATTGTTTACAGAAAGCTGTAAACAATTTTATCTCACTAATGGTGAGATTGGTAAAGTGGGGACAAAGGATTTATAGATATGATTTTCTTTGATAAATCTGAAGGAACTGATAGAGTAAAATGACAAATAAAATACATTAAATAATTTTAAGAAATAATTTTAATTGAAATAAAATAAAAGTAAAATTTTTAAATACATCATTTTCCCAGCATAGGGTCAATCACATGGAAACTAGCACTTACAATTACTTTTATATAAAATGTTGTTTCTTTAGTTGATGGGATACTGAAGAACTCCAAAGATTCTCCGGCCAAGAGGATAGGACTTCATGGGAAGTAAAAGGGAATATATCTATATTTCAATCAATGGGGGAGTATATCAATACCATAAAAGCTAAGACAGACATTTCTGCACACACTTCTAAGTTGTGTAAGCAACCATAGAAGTAGCAGCGTTGCAAATTTGTTTGTAGAGATTGTGTGAGGGAAATGCGTATGCAGCATCATTAATATCGCTTTTAAAGAATTATGGACAGAAGGAGAATTTTTATATTTATGACTAAAACTACTTTGTGTAAAATAGAGAAACATACTGAGATCCTACATGTATATTCTTAAAACTATTGTCAAAGGTCTCTTTTTTTGTTTTTTGAATATTTTACATGTACACAATATACTAGTGCAACATGCAATATGTATAATTTGTAAATAAATAAAGATACATTTATTAACTGTGTATGCTTTCTTTTCAGTTCTTGATTAGTAACTTTGTAGAATCCTATACTACTTGGCATATTATAGTATAAAGATTAGACTGTAGTTTTTTCCTCAGAGAGTTAGATATATTTGAATTTTTTAACTTAAACCATGTTTAGATTTAACCATATCAAATACTAATTTGATTACATATATCATCTTAGATCACCACCATGTGGTTTGGATAATATACTCCTCATTTTCCTGTTTTAACATAGCCCCAGGAAGAAGAGCAAATTTTACATATTTTTTCTTTACTTCCATTATTATAGCACTTATGCAGGGTGATCATTCAATGAAAAATTATAGAACCATAAATGAAGCATATGTAAATAAAGATATCAGCACCTCTTCGCCATATTAACATCTAATTCCTCCTTTAAATGACAGTAAATGAATGTATAGCACAGAAATTATATTCCAATCACAGAATCCTATAATTGTACTGATTAACTTTGATTCAATTAACAGATAGGAGCTCTCCAAGGAGCTCTTATTTTGAGGACTAAAAAGGAGCTGAACTATCCAATTACTGTCCCCTTCCCCAATTCAACAGTTCTTAAGTTTAGAGTAATAGATGCTCTAATGACTTTTGAAAGATTAATTTTTCTCTTAATTATATCATGTGTATCTCTTGAATCAACATGGGAAAACCTGGTGTTTGCAGATGTTCAATAGATGTCTGACCTACCACCCCATATTTACTTGAATAGAACCCTTTCTCCTCTTACACAAAAAAAAGTAAACAAATCTTAATGTTACTAAATTATTTTTTAATGAATATGTTTTTGTTTCTTACATCATACATGCTTTTAATTTTCTAAAAGTTCAATAAATATACTAGGGAAGTAAAGAAGGGAAAAAAGGGAATGAGAGGTAGGGAGAAAAAGGGAAAAGGAGAGAAAGAAATAATTTATGTGGTTTGGATAATACACTCCTCATTTTCCTGTTTTAACATAGCCCCAGGAAGAAGAGGAGATGAGAGACATGAATCTTCAATACAGTCATTCTGAACTCTCATCGTGAAAATGCTTTGCCCAAATAAATATAATTTCTAGGGTTTAAAATGTGCATCTCATACAATCTGTACTCAAGACAATCTAATACTTTATCTTATGCTAAACTGTAGCCCCAGCAATGTATTCCAATTTAAGGATTAGCTATTTAGTGTTTAGAAAGGAAATACAGTATTTGTACATATTATACTTTATGTGTGATATAAAGGATTCTCAAAGGCAAGTTAGGTGATATTTCTCTTGCATATAGAGTGTAGTAGCCAAGTCCCATGTAATCTGTGACTATGTTGGCATGTGTATGTTTAGAAACATTGTTAGTGAAGATATCAATCACCTCTGAGTCATCGGTGTGGCTCACACCCAGCTCTAGTCCACAGTCTCAATTTTTAACCATAGTTACTCCAGTCTGCCTTTGCTGGCTGAGTTTTAATTCCAAAGAGATTATTTGTTTGTTTGTTTATTTGCTTGCTTGCTTACTTTTTTTGTTGGTTTGTTGAAGTATTGTTTGTCTTCTATAAAACAGTCATCAGTGCTACATATCTGAGTCCCTACATGTTTGAAAACATCTTTCTGTTCTCTTTATACTTGAAAATGAATTTAATCAATGGGATAAATTTATTGAAACACACTTTTCTTTCCCTAAGAATTTTTTAAGAATTCCTCAACTTTCTTTCAGTAGATAATGTGTAAAATTTTGAGACCATATTACTTTCTTAATTTTAAAGTGATGTGTTTTTTACCTGTTACATACAATATTATTTTCATATGTAAGAGTTCAGTGGTCTAGTAACTTCATTGGAATATATCTTGACTCAGTTCTTTCATATTAATTTTCACTGTGACATGATGAATCTTTCTGAACTTTTTTTTTAGAAATGATTTCCATTTTTTTAGGTAAAATTTACATAACATAAAATTTTATTTTAAAATTTTAGATAAAATTCATGTAACATAAAATCTACCATTTTGATCATTTTAAAGGGTACAATTCACAAGGTTGTACAATTACTAATTTCAGAACATGTATAATATGTTTTTCAAAGAATAGGATAAAAGCCTAGCTTTGAAGATGCCAGAATTCTTTTTTAGACGTGCTAAAATTATTTACTTATGCCTTTTACATATTTGACCACTTAAATACAGCTGCAATATATATTCTTGTACACAAATGTTTGTCTGAATTACTGATTACTTCCTTAGATTGAATCATTAGGATTGAAACTATTGGACTCAAAGAGTGAGATAATTATTAAAATTCTTGATATATATTGCTTTATATCATACTAATTTCTACTGCTTTAATAATTTCCACACTAACATTGAGGGTTATTATTTTAAGAATGCTTACTATTTTAAAGTGAGGAGGAATTCATGGTATTTTACTCATAGTCTCTTTACTCATTGCTTTCCATCCAGTGCTCGATTTGTAATAGCTATATACAACAGATGAGCTGTCATTCTCCAATTGAAAAACCCCCTTTAATACTACTTTCATCTTTGAAATTGTTCAAACATAGCAAGGAGTTTCATTTCTTGATACTGTGAAGTTTCTTCCTTCACTTATCACCTCTGTGCTCTTGGACAACTTAACGTCTTATAGCCTCTGTTTTCTCATCTGTAAAATAGGTACCTCAGGTTCCTCAGTACTATTTAAGGATGAAGTATCATCTATGTCAGTATAGTGCCTAGCAGAATAAAAGCTTCATAAATGGTAGTTATTTTTAATTAAATTAAATTAAATGTAAAATAAATTTTTAAAGGGTAGCTAATGAAATATTTTGTAATATCTGTCTCCAAGGCAAAGGTATAATATATTTAGAAAAACTCTATAGACAGGCTGGATCAAAGTATAAATCCTTTATAATTCCTAACCTTAGAACAGCATCAGCATATAATAGATACTCAATAAATATTTTGAGTGAATTTAAGTAGCTCCTCTTTACACCACTAGAGGTCTTCAGTTTTAAGAAAACTCGGTTAAAAAAAAAAAAAAACTTTTTTTAACTAAAGCCCATAAAAAAGATCTGTTCATATATGTCCGAACTTTTGAGCATTTGTTATGTCTTGCTTTCTTGCAAAAAAAAAAGAAAAATTACACCAAAGAAATAAGAGTTATGTATTCAAAATACTTTTTCTATTTTCTGAAAATCTCACTATTCTTTTTACCAAAGCTCTATGGGTCATTGTATCCCAAAAAAAAGTAGTAGAGAAAGCAGTAACTACATAGATAACAACTCATTGCACATGATATAAACATAATTACAAGACAAAATGAAAATCATGAAAAAAACAAGAAAAATAAAATTTAAGGTTTTTTAAAAATAAAATTAGTACATTTTAAGAAAAGATCACTGTAATGTAAAATTAATATATTTCTCTGCAATATGTATCAGCAAACTCTGAAGAACTTATAGTCCCTTCCACAAGTGATTCATTTGAAGATTCTGAGAAACTAACTATACTTCCAAATGATTTAATTTCTTACATTTCCAATCAATATAATGGAATTTTATACTTTTTCTTTAGAGTGATTTTGCAAAACCTTCCCAGTAAAGTGAATATGAAAACCTTTTTCAAAGTCATTGCTTGAAATGTAAACTATAAATACCTGAATTGGCTTTCTTTGCCTAAAATTTGTTAGAGAAAATATATGCAAGAATAGGTGATGTTACTAATAAAACTAGTAAATAAACCAACAATTTTGGACACATATTATTTTCTATTAATATATGTCATTAGAAGGTGTAAGAGAAACAGTTCTAGTAAAGTTACCCAGCAATAGAAAGAAATCACCATTCCTAATTATACACTTTATCTAAAAAGTATTTAATATGGCATTTTGTTACAAGAAATAAATGTGTTTTTCAAATACTCTGTGTATATGTATGTATAAATCTAATAAATAGATAAAAATTCTTCCATTCTGTTAAATACATAAAAATATGTAAGCATCTTGAAGTAATTACAAACCTACTAGAAAAATAAAATCTAATAGGACCTTCTGTGAATCTAGAGATAGTATTAACCTCAAGGTCTTTTGGTAAGGGAGAAAGACTAGTATATTATTTCTAACATAAAACATAATGGTGTGTTTTACTACATACAACATAAAAATATTTTTTCTTAACATGATTTAAAACACAAATTAACTTCTAAAATTACCATTTGCAATACAACATAAATTTCACCTACAAATAACAAGCCCAATAAAATAAACTTTATTTCTAAAAGGTCATACTTGAAAAATCAAATGTGCTCTTAAAAAATTCAGTGTCTAATTTAGGGTTGTTAATTTTATATTACATATAGAAAGAAGAGCTGATCTGCTAAGAATTTAGTAATTCTACTAACATTTATTTGTTATAGGTTCTATGCTAGCCAACTGAATAAGCACATATTCATCTCTTAAATGTCTTATAATTTAATGGAGGAGACATAGTGGTAAATTAATAATTACAGGATGATATGAAATGAACCAAGCTAATGACGTAAACAGGGTACTATAATGGACTGCCCTATCATAAAAAGCTTCTCCAAAAATAATAATAATAATAATAATTAAGATGAAATGTAAAGAACTAGAAAGAGAAATGGTATTCCAGGAAGAATTGGGAAGACATGGTGTATGAAAGAATAGGATATGTTGGAAGAATTGCCAGTAGTTTCAGATAGTTAAAAAGAAGAGACGTTATGAGGAGAAGTAAAAGATAAAATTAAAGAGGAAAGCAGGGACCAATATTGAAGGACCTTGTTGCTTTCCACTGAAAATTTTTTAGCAAGGGAATGATTGATCTAATATATATTTAGAAAGATCTCCATAAACCATTGTAAAGAATAGTTAACTACAGTGCTGCCTAAAATCAACAGTGATCTATTCATCAGTGAGCTCTATTAGAATCTGTCACAGAATCCACAGCAGAAGTAATAGAGATTGGCACTAGGGAAGTATTGTGGGAAAAGAAATAAGAAAATTAATATAAGTGCTTCTAAGAATGCTGAATCAGTTCTACTAGAATTGGTAAATGATTTGATTTGTGAAGTAGGGAGAGAGGAATGCAAAGAAATTTAGAATAATTCCTGTTTCCAGTTTAAGTAATTATTCAGCCAGATTTATGTTCTTATTAACATGGGGGGAAAAAGTTTTAAGATCTTAAAGATGAGTTCAATTTAGGTCTTGTAGAGTCGGAAATGACTGTATGGCATCTAATGGAAGATGTCCCATAGTTAGTTGAGTATATGAGTATGGAAAGGTAGATTTGGTACACATCATGACTAAAGGTAGTGAAGACTTGAATTTGCATGGAGTAGAGCTCTCAGGGAGAGTTTACAGAGTAACAAAAGAAAAGGATCAAAACAGGAATCTCCGGAAACTCCAAATATAAATTGGTAATCAGAGAAAGGAAGTCTCAAAATACATCGTTTCGATGTAGGAAGAAAAGAGGAAGCACCAGAGAGTTGTTCTACAGACTCACAGAGAGAGAGAAAGTTAAGAATGAAAGAATAAATAATAATGTTGTAGGTTAAACTGTAGGGAAGCAGGGTGTTGCAGTAACAAATAAAATGTGGGATTGGCTTTGAAATTGGGTAATAGAAGCCAGAAGAATTCTGAGGCACATAATAGAAAATACCTAGATTGCTTTAAGAGACTCTTAGATATATGGTTATTAAAGGAGATCAGGTGAACTATGAGGAGGAAATAAGGAATTGGTTATTGAAAACTGGAAGAAAGATTATCCTTGTTTTAAAATTAGCTGAATTATATTTTGCTTTTAGGTGGAAAGTAAAACTTGTAGCTGATGAACTTGAATATTTAACTGAGGAAATTTCTAAGCAAAGTGTGCAAGGTGAGGCCTGGTTTCTCCTTGCTGCCTGTGGTAAAACGCAAGAGGAAAGAGATAACTTGAGGAAGAAACCGTTGAGAGAGAGAGAGAGAGAGAGAGAGAGAGAGAGAGAGAGAGAGAGAGAGAGAGAGAGAGAGAGAGAAGAAAGAAAAAGAAGAAAGAAGGAAAGATTTGTAAAATTCTCAGCCTGTCCAATATTTCAAAAGATGCGAATGCTGTGTTCTGGAGACAATGCCAAGAGTGTGGCTGAATAAACTATTATTGGAAAGATTAGGCATGTGATGCATTGATCCAATTAACCATTTCAGCAGAAACCACTATTCTGGCCTAAGGAGAACAGAGGCAGGATGAAATAAAGAAAGGCTGTTGGATTTCTGGAATTATTTAGGCAGGAAAAAAAGTAGCTACTAGAGATGCTAAGATATAAATGGGTGTCCTTTCAAGGAAAGGGGAGAATAACCCTGAGAATGGTTGAGAGGTCAGCGGTATGCCATCTGCTTGGTTCTAGAGGGTAGAACTTTACTTCTTTGGGCCAACAGGGTGAGACCAACTCAGGCTAAGATGAAGGGACCACCCAAAAGATCCAGAGGCACAGATGAGTGGGCTCCCCACAGAAGCAGAGGTCAGAGTATCAAGCCACATAGGATAATTCTCAGGCACTTAAATCTAATGAATTTTGTTCTGCTGAGTGGTAAACTTGTTTTAAGCCAGTGACTCCTTTCTTCCTTCTATTATCTCCCTTTTTAAATGTGAATGTCTATCCTTTGCCTGTCCCACCATAGTATTTTGAAAACAGATAATATGTTTCCTAATTTCGAAGTTCCATGGATAGAGAAGAATTTTGATGAAGGATAGGTTATACCCAGAATCTCACACATACCTGATTTATATAATTTAGATGATGAGATTTAGGTTTATTTGAGTTGATATATAAATAAAATTTTGGACTTAGAGTTGATGCTAGAATGGGTTAAGACTTGGGCACATTGTAAAGAACTAAATATATTTTGCATATAAGAAGGACATGAATTTCAGAGTACCAGAAGGCAAATTGTTGTAAGTGAAATTTTGTGTCCCCTCCCTGCCAGAAAAATACATGTTCAAGTCTTAATCCCCAGTATCTTATTTGGAAATAGAATTTTTGCAGATGTAGCAAGTGAAGATGAGATATACTGGTTAGAGTTTGGGCCTAATCCAATGACTTATATATCTTTATAAGAAGAGGGTAGGTAATCTGGACACAGAAAAATACACAGGGAAGGTGTTGTGAAGACACACAGGGAAAACATTATGTGATGACAGAGGGAGAGACTGGAGTGATGCATCTATAAGCAAATGAATTTCAAAAATTGGCAGCAACCAACAGGCATAAAACAGATTCTCCTTCATAACCTCTAGAATAATCAAACCTTGCCCATATCCTGATTTCAAACTTTTAGCCTCACAAACTATGAGAAAATTAATTTGTGTTGTTTTAAGCCACTCAGTTTGTGGTAATGTGTTATGACAGCCATAGGAAGTGAACACAGATGTCAAATGCTAATGCTACAGAGAGGCCAAGGAAAGTAACTATGTGGTTTAACATGCAGTTAATTGAGAGAACAGAAGAAAATTGAGTATTTAATACCAAGAAATGCTGTGAAGGAAGAAATGGATATATTGACTTTAGATATTTTATTTAAAAAGCTCATCTAGGAATAGAAGAAGAGATATAAAACTGGTAACTAAAAAGGAACGTGGTCAGGAAAGGACTATTTAACGTAGATTCTTAGATATGCTTCAATTCTAAGGAAAAAAGAATGATGTTAAAGAGAGAGAAAATGAGTAATGATTGAAAGGACAAGTAGCATAGATTTTTAAAAAAGGCTTTTAGGAAAATATAAACCAGTTTCACAGAGACAATAACAAATAATAAAAAGATGGATGAAATTCAGAGAAATGTGAAATTCCTAGCTGATGGTCTTAATTTTGTCATATAAATCGGAGACAACATAATTTGCTGATCATGAGAGGCAAGATTAAGAAGGAAGAAAACAAAAATAGTTGAAATTTTTGGAAATGGCAACAAATCACAGATCCACATGGATAGGGTGTCTGGTAGAGAACAAGAATTTTTAAGGAGCACCTGTCTACACAATCAAGTGGAGATGTAGTGATTGTTGATTGATCTACTGATTGATTCATTGATTCATTGATTCATTGATTGATTGCCAGCAATACTCAGTAGTCTTATTATAGAAACCCAAAATTCTGAGTGTGGAACTGATCCAAGGAAATGGCAAACCAAGTACAACGAAATAACAAAGGGAAAACATATTGAGAAACAATGAACGTACTGAAACTAAAATTGTGGGAGAACTGTCAAATAGAAGGTTGTTTTAGAGACAGAAATCTGGACTTTTGACAAGCTCTTTTTTTTCAAAAATAATTTCTCCACCAGCCAGCAACACTACCTGAAATTCTGTGCTATTATACTTATTTTGGAGACTCTTGTTAAAATAAAAATACAAGTATAAAATATGCCATACTGTTTCCTTGCGTTGTCAGAGGGGAAAAAAATAATTAAGTAATGACCGGTATCCATTTTATTATTATAAGTTGTTAACAAATTAATGGGTACATTACTAGCATGTTATCTAAGTAAAAACTTTGAGCACAAATAAAATTTAGAAGAAATGTAATTTATTATGCATAATAAATGGGTAAACACTTCTTGGTCCTTAAGAATAAATACAAGGATTCACATAAATGATTATAATTTATATTACACTCAGACCAAGATTATATTGCAGTCAGACCAAGATTTAGTCACTATTATCAAAAACTTTTTAACATCTTCTGAGCTACTTACCATGCTTAGCTTACTTCCCAGCATCTTTAGACATTTGTGTAAGTGCAAGCTCACACACACTCCCTGTTTTGTTTTGTTTTTTTCCTCTCTCTGCCTTCCTACTGCAAAAATGTTTTGTTGTTGATAATAGTATTTTCTTTATTGTTTCATTATAAGAGGGTCAAAAAGCTTATCCTTCTTCTCTTCATCTCTGTTCCATTACTTATATCTCAATATGTGATTTCTTGTCCTGATAATCTTGGACTACATTAACATAGCTTAAATAAAAGTGAGTCATTCAAAGGCAAAAATTCTTTCTGGATGATCTTATAGTGAAAGAACGAGTCCTTGGTTTAAATAATAAAAAATATATTGAAAGGATAATCAGAAATGTAGTCTGCAATCCAAAAAATAAAATAATAGCTTCAGTTTTTAAATGCAAAATTATAGGATCCTTCTCTAAGAGTAACTTGGTCTGTTACCATTTCCTCTGGCCCTCTGCTTCTGATCTCAATGTCCATGCTTAAGCCTTTTAGATTCTAATGGTAAGAGAAAGAGGTAAGGAAGAATGAGGAAACCATCAGAGTGCATTCAGATAAGAGCAGATTCAGATGCTGGAGCTACAATGGCCAGGTTATTCACCAAATTCTCTTAACCAGGATCCCTCTTCCTTAACCTTCCCTTATGTCCTAAACCTTCCAATTTTTAAGGTGTAAACTCCTGGTAAGCCTTTCTTTTTAGCACTTCATTTCATTCTCACAAAGAAATTTTAAAGAGAAACTGACATAATCTAGACTCCAGTGAATACAACATCCTTCTACTCAGTTACACACTCCCATTTTTTCCCTGTAATTTTCTATCTTACCACTTATAATATTTACTTTAGTGTCAAAAAGACCGCTAGACCACAGGCTCCAGGGGGACAGGGTTCATATCTGGTTGTTTCATTGCCACATCCCTAGTACTTGGCATAGCCCCTGGAAGGAAGTATACTCAATTCATATCCGAGGATGACTGAAGCAATGAATGAATAACAGCTACTCAGTACTACTGCTCAGGGATACAGGGAGATTCTCTCTATGGAAGGCAGATCTAAAAGAAAAGCCTTGACCTGGATTCTTCTCTTCCTCTGAAAAGAAAGACCTTTGTTAAGCCCTTGCACTCTAACTAGTTTTAATTTTATCATTATCACTCATTTTTTGTCATATCACCTTTACCCATATATAAGTCCAAGGAAAATAGAATCACAACTTATGATACTCTATATGGATAAGTAAGGCAAGTGTGTAATGGATTTAATAGGTTTCTACACAACTAAGCAATTTTACAATTTAAAATATTTGATCAAAATATGTTTAATTATCAACTACCAGAATGATCCATATCATAATCTTGATAAGTGGTATATATTATACAAAGTATTTTTTTAAATTCTTTCTTGATTTCATTAGGGAAGAGAGAGGCTTTCATTTGTAACTCAAGTAATTTTAGGAAGGTAAAATGGCAGAAAGAAATAATTTGTCTTTCAAAAGAAATGGTTTAATTTAGAATTAGTAAGCAGAGAGTGTGGAATCTCCATTAACTTTACTTATAATTTATTATATATTTTCACAGGTCTCTCTGGGAAGAAATAGGAAACAATAATTCTTGATAATTATGACTTTCAGCATGCATTTATTTTGCAGAAGCATTTTGTTCATGTAATTATCAGGTTGCCTCACACTTAGCTCTATACACTATAGCTTTCATCATAAAAACTATAAAAGGGGAAACACTTCATCACAAGCCACCCTGCACATCCATTTGTGAAATAACCACTACAAGTTTTTTAAAGAATATGTTCTGAACTGAGAAACTAAAGAATTCAAAATATTCACAAATTACAAGCTAACTTCTTTTGAAGCAAGTAAAACTTGCTTTTGAAGAAGGGCCTGGTTGGGACTCCTATAGTAGAGGCCTCACAGCGTTCCCAGCCTCATCTTTCTTTATCCTATAGGTTAACAATAGATCATCCCCTGAAGCTTGACCCAGAGCTTGGAACATCTTCTGCCATAGAAAGTTGCCCTGAAACATGATTAATGCCCTTAGGCTTACTGACCACAATCTTTCTGGTCTAGCATTCTTTCCAGACTACTCTCATCTTTGCTCCTGGTTGCTAACACCACCAGAGGACCACGCCACCAGAGGGAAGGCTCCAAGAAGTACAACAGTCCCCTGGAACCATAACATAGCCTCTGGAATAATTCCCAAATTTCCCCTTAAATACCCTAAACTGGACTGAGAAAGTAAAGCAGTTTTTGGATATGTTAACCTGCTGCCTTCTCAAATCACAGGTGCTCTGACAATAAACATTTCTAATAGCCCAACTTCTGTGTTGGTCTATTGGCTGAGTGACACAGGCAGCATAAGCCCCTAACTCAGTTGCCCTCTGGTTACACTTTGATTTGTTTTTCATGAAAACATTTAGATAAAATGCACCATGATAAGATTGAAGTAGCTAACATTTACTGAGGTCTCCCTCTTGCCTAGTGTTGAAGGAATTCTGTTGAAACTACTCACTCTCATAATTACCTTGTAAATTGGACTTTTTAAAATTTTTTTCATTTTCAAATGTGAAAACTGAGGTTCAAAATTTTCAAGTTTTTTCAGGAGAATGCTAAATTATGTTTAACACTAAATTCCTGCATATCTATCCCTAAGAAACTAATGAGAGAGAGCTTGGCCTCTGGAACATCCTGATAAATTGCCTATCTACAATCTAACAGACCATTTTCTCCAGCTGGCACAGCACAGAGCACTCCAGCTCACATGCTCCAGCCAAGCTCAGAAGTCAGGCTTGCCCACTTACCCAAGAAACTAATGAGCTGTTTTTGCTCATCCTCATCAGTATGTCCTCATGGTCGGCCCTGAAAACCAAAGCACCAAATATCTAAAACTCTACAACCGAGTGTATGTATTTAGATTGCTTACAGGATATGTTTATCCCAGAATAATAAAGAAATCCAAGTCTCGTCGTGTTTTAAAACACACACACGCGCACACACACACACACACACACACAGACACACACACACACGCACGCACACACATCTTGAGATTTCTAATTTACCTATGGCATTCCAGCCTAAGCCAAGCCTCCCAAACCGTAGTCTCTCATGGTGATAGAGATTAGAGAAAGACGGGGAACAAGGGACTTTGGAAGTGGCAGCAAGAGGAAAAGGGATCAGAGAAGTGATAACACGAACACGCAAGCAGAAAGTTGACTGAAATTCCAAAAGCCAGTAACACCTAAGAAAATGACCATAGCCCGCAGCACCCACATACACTCTCAGGAAAAGCTCCTGGGATCGCGTCTTCGGTTTAACGGTGAATGGTTTCATTGATTTAGAAATGATAGCCCACAGTAAATGTCTGAGAGCAAGGACCTCAGCAAAATATCCTAAGGTTAAAGAGGAAAACCATTCTCGGCAGGATTTTAATTACGTGTGAGAAAGTGCAGCCCTTTCTTTGAGATGTCCACCCTTCAAGCTCCAGCTGCTCCGCAGCAAGTAGAAAATGAATGAAATCTGAAGGGTGGGGTGGAGGAAAGGAGTGCAATCGTTGTCTGCGAAGGGGTTGGTCAGCTCCGCGGCCCCCACAACGTCACCAAAGCAGGAGGCTATAAGAGACTATAAAGCGCGCAGCAGCACCCGAGCCTCGGCGCTCCACAGTCGGTGCCAGGCCAACCCCGAGATCCCCCGCGGGGTCGGTCCCTAACATCTCTCTTCTGGATCGTCCCATCCCGCCTGCCTGCCGAAGTCGCAAACTCCTCGGACCGAGTGGCGCCCTTGCTCTCCATCATCTGCTGGCTCAAAGCACCTCTTCAGGAACAAGAGGAGCGGTACCTTCTCTGCAGCGCTTCCAGAGGGTGGGGGGTGAGGACTGCCAAGGGACCAGGAGGCAAATAAGAACTTCGGGGGAGTTGGCCGGGGCTGGCGGCGGCGAGCGGGCAGATCTGGGGCTGCAGACTGGCGGCGATGGCCACTCTGCCCTCGCTCACAAACTGGACAGCGGGCGCGGGAGGAGAGGGCGTTGATGCCGGGAGCCTGAGCGAGGCGCTCGCGTCCGGGGCAGCGGAAGGAGTGGCTGAGGCTGAGTGGCTGCAACAGCTCATCCGAGCCGGCGATCTCTCCGCGTCGTCCCCCACGCTGGGACTGCCCGAGACTTCCCCCGCGCCTTCGCGGTCGCCGGTCAACCTCACCAACCAGTTCGTGCAACCGTCCTGGCGCATCGTGCTCTGGTCCCTGGCGTACGGCGTGGTGGTGGCCGTGGCGGTCTTAGGGAATCTCATAGTCATCTGGATCATCTTGGCCCACAAGCGCATGAGGACCGTCACCAACTACTTCCTCGTGAACCTGGCTTTCTCCGACGCCTCCATGGCAGCCTTCAACACCTTGGTCAACTTCATCTACGCGCTTCACAGCGAGTGGTACTTCGGCGCCAACTATTGTCGCTTCCAGAATTTCTTCCCTATTACAGCGGTGTTCGCCAGCATCTACTCTATGACGGCCATTGCTGTGGACAGGTGAGAAGAAGGAGAGGCAGGAGGGAGGAGGGAGAGCTGGGCGGGGAATAAGGTTACAAAGGAAACGGTAACAAGGTGGGTTTGGTAAAAGGAAAGGGACTTGGAAAGTTCCTGGAGAAAGGAGGTCACTGACCCACTACTCCAGTAGCTGAACTAGTTTCTGCTGCTATGGCCTTCCGCACTGGTCCAGGTTAAGGACATCTACAGGGACTGAAGAAAGGGAAGGAAGGAGATGGGGAAATCTGTCATTTCAAGTAGGAGAAAGTCAGCTAGAAACACTTAATTCTCATTTGGCTTCAAACACCTGCGGCAAAGCTTACGTTCTCTTCAAAATGTACTATTTGGCCTTCTGTCTGTTCGTCAGTCACTATTCTCTCAGAGAAATGGGTAATGAGTCACCCTTCACACTTCCCTTTTCTCTCCGGTCTTCCAGAATTCCCCACGCATCACATTCCCTATCCTTACCCCATGGCCAATACTGGTTTGGCATCCCAGTCACGGAGCATCCATCCATCAGGGACAAAGTTCCCTCCCAAAGATTGCCATTGGCTAGCAGTTTCCACAGTGTCTCAGGTTAGACTTCACTTCTGGTAATCTGTGGAGGCTATGAGTTGGGTAGACCCTGTGCCTCGAAGATTGCATCCAAATCTTTCAGATAATGTGCAACAAAAAGCCCAGGGAATAACTGTTTTAAAAATTAGATTCTTTCCTCGTCTATAGTGGAGATTCTGAAATGCTTAAGCAATTAAAAGAAGCTCAACTGACCTTCAACATTTGTTCTCATATTCAAGTTTTAAAATTTTCTATGTGCATTTTCTTTCTCATATTGACATTATGAAATATGCATGCTGTGTCAAGACAATGGTAAATCTCCACCTGTTATTGAAAGTTGGTTACACTTTAATTCAATATTATGCTAAAAATGACCATACCAATTGATTCCAGTATTGGTTTTGTGATTGGCAACTGCATGTGGAATACATGGGGTGATTTCTCTTTAACTTCAAATCTCAATATTCTCACTTGTGTAGAAAAGAGCATTTTTTTCAACATTAACAGTCTGTTTCATATTAAAATGAGGCTTAATATTAATTCTTACTACTTTAAGCCACTATTATAAAAAAAATAAGAAAAGAATTCTTTTTATAAGTCCTTCCTTTATTCATAAGTCATTTCTTTAACCCTTACTGTTTTGAAATAGTGAACACAGAGATATTTATCAATAAATCTTTAGAAGCTTTTTTGAATATCATACCCAGAGGATTAAACTGAAAGAATAGTGGTTACTTGCCACTAACTAGGATAAATAAGCACAAAATCACATTTTTTACAGCCTCTAACACTGAAATTTATCCCTTTTCCCTTTATTTCTGATCTTCCACATGTGTATTGCCCCCTTCATTTTTGTAGGGACAGAAATAAATAAAAAGAAGCAACAAAATCAACTCCAAATTGGAGAACAGGTGAAATTGCTTCTAAGCTATCTGTACAGGTAGAATCGAATGTTCCTTTGGTTTGAGCATCTTATTTTTTGTTTTGCCTTGGTTTCATTTTTGTCCTTTTTATTTCTCATAAGCACAAGGTTTTTAATGTTGTGATCAGGAGGAGAGGCATTAGCATATCATGGTGTAAAACTCTCACAATCTTGAAATGTTAATGATGCATTGTGAAATTTGATGAAAGCTTAGTATGTGTGAAATTGGTAGTTCAAGTAAAAGAAAAATGGTTATTTTCTCCAATTACTTTCTGCTAAAATTTATACAAAATCTGAAATGGTTTTTGAGTTATTTTTATGGCTAATATAATGCCATTTCATTATACTCACTGATTTAAAATTAACAAATACTTTATTATCTCTTTCCTAGAAAACATTCAATTACTAAAATGATACAATATTTATGGAGCATACAATTTGCAACAAAATCTGAAGTATACTCAGTTCTTATCATTTTAAAATCTGTTACTTAAAGGAATACTCTTATTTGAGCAGACAGTTGATAAAAAGAAATACAAAAATAGAGAAAAGCCCATTTAAGATAATTTTTAGAATCAAATACTGTGCAAATAAAACAGTTATTAGAACTCTTAGTAGGTCACTGGTATACGAAAACCTTCTGCATTTGTGTCTTATGAAACATGAACTGGAAAAATTTGTATTTGCAGTTATATTATAGATTTAAGTTTATAAAGTAGACCCTTCTAAGGAAGTTCACATGAGTCATGGTGCCTTGGTTTATGGTTGCATGGACTCCTTGCCACATATGGAACATAGTTAACAGTATGCTCACAGAAATTATATTTTCTTATATAAGAATATGTTATTGAAATAACCATAAAGGTTACTTAACCCCTAATTTGTACTTACTGATAAAAAATGCATCATTTAGACTGCCTTGTGAACACTTGGCTTATTGAAGTATAAGTGTTTTCTGTTCCCATTTAATAAAAACTAAATTCAACTCACTCTGTCGCTCTGCCTAGAATCAAAAGATCCTGAGCTTGAAAACTACTTTCACATCAATTCAGGCACATCTGGCTTCCCTTCAGCTGCACTGAAATGCTTGCAACCACCTATGACCTTAGAAATTTTAGACCTGAAAAGAATTGTAAATATTCCCTTCACGAACACCTGTATTTTACAAATGGAGAACCTCAAGCCAAGGGTCACACATTTTGTCAAGTAGAAGGCATTGAGTTTTCTTTGAAATGTTTGGCGCTCCATTATGCATTGATAGAATTGCTTGCTTTCTATGTCCACTTTTATATATATATATATATAACTCTACTAAAGATTTAAATGTGAAATCATAGATTTTGGTCTTATCCTGAAACATATTACCTTTTGCTTTGTTGATAATCCCTGCAAAACTGTGTTTTTGTTGGCCAAGAAGCCATCTTTTATTTCTTGCCTGGAGGGTTACCTCACCACCCCCCAACGACCCAAACATTTAAATATAGCACTTATCTAAAAGATGCTAAGCTTTCCCCAGATCATGCAGTAGAACCAAATTCAAATCGCTGCATTCCATTCCCAGGTCTATGCTCTTCTTTACCTCTACACTATTACGGCCCCTAAATAGTGATGATTACAATGTTTAATTAGATGGTTATTCCTTTAATTAAATTAGAATTTAGCACTTGTTTATGGTGTATATTTTACTTGTATATATAGCACTTTTCACACATATATTACGTATATTTTAATTGAGAATGTAAATGTTAGAAAATTATTAATAGAATAGTTAATATAATATAAATATTGTCATTTTTATTTATTTATGGCATTTACCACTCAGTATTTGGAGATATTAGTAAGTAGAAAATGTTTTTTCCATTTTCTAAGCAAATTTTTTAGATTAAATTAGAAACTAATTATTAAAAGAAATATTTAATCTAACTGAACTAACTTAATCTATTTTTTACCAAATAGATAAAAATTGATCTTATATGCTACTCTTTATTTTTTAACTTCTTTAAAAATTATTTTATATAAAGCTGACTATTATGCAAAGTATTCATTGAACCTCTATTTTTTTTTAATTTATTATGGCTAATAAAAATATACAGTCATAAAAATTGTGAGGCCTCAATCTGGTAACAAATTATCTAAAAGTACTGTGGTAAATTTTACATCATTGCTATAAATATTATGGATATAAACACTTTGGTCAATTTTTTACACCACTCTTTAATGCTGTTGCCCAAAGCCAATCTTCTTACTTCTCTATACTTTAGAGAAAGCTACTGGCCATGTAGTTATAGCTTTTATTTGTGTTATAGTAAGACTTAACTTATTTTTTAGCCCACATGATAAACAGAATGAGTTTAGCCCAATATCTATTACTTTATCTTTGCATCCTTTGCAAAATAGAAACTTAAACTTATATTTTAGAAAAGATTACATTTTAACAAATTTTTTATCTTTGGCTTTTTCTACAATTTGTAGTTCTTATTCAAGGGTTTTAAAATACACCATTTGCATCTGCATGCAAATTTCTGTAGTTGAGCTGTGAAAGTTCTGTTAAAATAATAGCAAATTCTTATAAAATTATTTATGAGCACATAATGAAAGCAATAATCATATGTTATTTGAATGGGTGAAATGCAAGGTCATCACAGAGTAAGATGCAATCCAAAGTGGTTCTTATATAACTAGCAGAACTACAGTTGATATCAAGGTTACATTAACCACAATGGGAAAAAATATGTCAAAAAAAAGTTTGCAGCATATTTAGCCAGCATAATATTTTTTAAACCTTAATTAATATAACATATTCTTACACACATAAAAAAAATATAACTAATATAAAGAGATATAAACAGAGAGTTTGCTTACAAAAGAACCAAATATGTCTAACAAACATAAAAGTATGAATGGCTTATATTCTGTATTTTTATTTTCTTACCTGCTATGTGCTCCTCAAGCCACTCAAATCTGACTTTCTTTTGCAACACTCTGTCTAAAGAGTCTTATAATAAAATGTATTGGGCATTCGAGTTCTTGACCTTCTTGACCTTTCAATAGTATTCCTCATAGGTGGCTATTGCCTCTTGGCTTCTAACTTTCTAATTCCTTTCTTCATCTTTGGCATATCTCCTATGACTGTATTTCTGAGTCTTTGCTTCTGTGTAGTAATTAAATGCATAGGTTCTGCAATGCTAAATCTCTCCAAGTTATCTCATCTGAATCTCTAGCTTCATTTTTTACTTTTGAATAAAAAGTTCACATTTTCTGTCTATTATCTAGCTGATTTATTTCTAAATTATAAGGATACATAATAATCCATACAATAAAGTAGACAAATACAAATAAATAAAAAATTAAGACTAGAGAAAATATTACATATGTAAAAAAATAGATAAGAATAAGATCAGGGTAAAGTCATAACATAGACATTCAAGTCAAAGACTCCTACTCATTTATGAAGTTGAATTTCAAATGCCTCTGAGATTCTTGATAAACTTACAAAAAAATATAATTAGAAATAAGATTTACTTTGTTCATAAGAAAATACATGCACATTTCTTAAGAGCTAAAGAATTTATGCTTTTCAAGTTTCAAGAAATACCCTTTATGGATAATAAAGAAGACAGCGTCCTCACCACACTGTCATAAATGCAAAATCAAGTTTTCTATAGATGCTTGTTTAGCATTCCTCTGAGTCATCCAAAGGCATGTGCCAAAGCAAAGTTGAGAATGAAGTTCTCAGAGTACTAAACCTTTATCTGGGCACAGTCTGGTTTGATGAAGAGTATACTTCAAGAAAGGATAAAATGTATTTCCTCTAGAAGTACTTTTCTCATCTGAACTTTGGACATAGCTTGAGAAGCAGATAACTCAAAATTGTAACATGTGGGGAAAACTCTCTAAATTATTCTCATTTTAGTCTCCATTCTCTTATCCTGAACCATCCTCTATACCAGTCTTTCACTTGAATATATATATTTCCCCTCATTTATTGTAAGGGATACACATGCACAGTGCAAAAAAATTCAAAAACATAAATATTATAAAGTTACATTTATTCATAATTATCCTACTACCCAAATTTTGCAAATTTATGATTTTCATGCTCACATTTCAACACTCTTGATTTTTGTGATATATCATATGTAGTGTGATATATCAAATTTGAGCACACTATATTACACACATGCATAAAGATAGACATATTTATTTTAATTACCAAAGTAATGTTTGCATTATGTCATGTTTAATTCCATACAGTAGATAACATTTAACATTCATTGAAAATGTATAAATCTTATACATTATTTGACATGAGAATATAGAGATTCATCTTACCCTAAACCATTTTTATTTTAATTTTTTAGCAGGTAATACATATATTTGAATTAAAACTCAAAAAGTAAATGGCTCACCAATTTAAAATCCTTTATCTAAACCTTCTTTTACTCTGACGATATATGTTCAATTACCTATTTGACATTTTCACTTGGATATCTGAAAATCTCCTTAAACACCACCAAAATCATTTTTACTTCCAAACCTTTTCCTCTTCCAGAGTTCTTTTTATAAACAATACAAACATCCATCCAGTTGTTCAAACAGCTCCAAAATCTATTACCGTCTTTCTGTGTCTACCCCACTTTCCTTGTCTAAGCTTCCCTTATATCTTCCCTGACCTATTACAATAGCCTTCCAACTGGTTTCCCCACACCCAGTCTTAACCCACCCTAATATGTTGATATAAAGAATGATGCCTTCAAAACATATATAGGAAGATGTTTCTGCACTCCTATTTAGAATCCTATAATATTTTCTCATTCTTATGAGAAGACTATTCTTAATCCAGACAATAATGCTGTTTTTATCCTGATCCATGCCCAACTTCATCTAATGCCTTAATTCAACTGGCTTAAACTTTGTTCCAACCACTCCAATTCTTTCTCAAGTCCTTGAATATATGATGCTATTTTTTTGACACAAAGCCTTTGAACATACAGTTTGCCTTCTGTCTCCAATTCCCTTCTGCCAATTACTCATTAGTCAAATGTAGTCCTCTTTCAGATAGCAACTCAAATGTCACTTCCACAGGGAAACTTTACTTGAGTCTCCTAATTTAAATTAAATGTTCCTTCATAGATTCTCTTAGCACATGTTTGACATAGCATTTTTCTTACATTAAATTTCATATTTATACTTAAGAATATTTGATGAATAACTTTCTCTAATGGTCTTGTAAATACCATGAAGATAGGCTTAATTTTGTTCATAGTACTCTTCATATCCTATGCCTATCATACTGGCTTGCCCATTGTAAGTACACAGTCTAGAGTGCTGAATAAATTAACCATAAGAGTTCATTAATCAAATAAATTAAAATGAAAGTGATGAGACATAACTTTTAATTTATTAAAATTGGCAAAAATTGGTAAATAATTGGTAGATTGAGCCTTATGAAACTGCCAGTTTTATAGTTTATAATGCCAATTAATATTTCATATGGTTTTAACTAACAGTTGGATATATATTGTCAAAATTTTTTCAGTAATGCAATTGGCCAACATGTTAAAGGGTAAATTTGAAAACCAGAATTTAAAGAACTGAAAACAACTAAAAATCCCAATAAAGGAAAATGATCAAAAAATAATGAGGCATCTAAAAATTAAATTTCATGTAGAAATTTAAAAACCACATATATGAATATAACATTAATTCTTCCAATTCTCCATACATATACATATAAATGTGGTAACATTAACATAAATATCAATTATTTTTTTAGTCCACAACTTTTACTTATAAACCATTTCTTGCTAGTCTTCCAATTATTTTAGAGTCCCTAGGGAGGTCTGATAAGAGTTCATCCATAGTCCTCCTTAGCATTTCCACTCTCTTCACCTCACCCTGGTCAAAAATAAAAAATAAAAGAGAGAGAGAAGAAAGAAAGAAAGAGAGAGAGAGA
>PVKZ01000448.1:620359-827927 GCA_004027375.1 Macroglossus sobrinus | reverse complement strand
AGGAAGGAAGGAAGGAAGGAGGGAAGGAAAGAAGGAGCGAGCATTTCTAGAAGTTCCTGGTGATAGTGTTACTACTGGAATAGACCAGAGATTCTCAAGCATAACACATTGGGATTTCTTGTGGGAGCTTTAAAAAATACGTCTGCCCGGATTCCACCCAGAGAGTAATTTAGTTGGTCTAAGAGGACACCTGAACAGTAATTCTAATGATCACCCAAGGTCGTGAATCATTACTGTGGGTCCCTAAGGATAGAAGGCAACCAGGTAGGAAAAATAAGGCCCGATGGAGAAATAATAAGGCTGATTCTGATCAAGAGATCTGGAGTGGGGCCCAAGATTCTGCTTTTTTAACAGGTCAAATAGATGCTGCCTGTACCAACTTTGAGTAGCAAGGGGCTTAGAAAGTGTTAACAAGCACATGCAAGTGCCTGTCAACACATAGTTTTAATATTTTTCAAAGTGCAGAACAAATAAAAGCAATGCTAATGAAATGTCAGACACCATAAGTTAGAAATAATATGTATTTTGCCATTAGTGAATGTTGACATTCCCTTGATGGTTAAAAATTTTTAGTTTGCTTCTCGCTATCTCTACCTGTAGTTTCAAACAAATGTTTGTGGATTAGTCTTTGCTTTAGTGTGATACACATATACTAACAGGTTTTGGAGGGGGGGGGTGTTTGTTTGTTTGTTTTGCCCCTGTCTGTCTGGATCTCAGTGTTCACTGTCTTTCAGAGTTTGGGGATCTTGCCTTCCCCATTGCCTCAGACTCAGCCCAATAAATGTTATGCCCAGACTAGGAGGCTGAATGTTCAGTAATGCCCCAGGGCCCTCATTTTGGGAGTCAATGGTATTAACTCTTGTGCAGTCAGATTGCACACTGGGAGCCAGCTTTTTTGGGACATTATTTCAGCCTGTGTTTCTGGCTCAAGTCCAACCTTTTAGTACTGGGTTAGAGGTAAAGCCTTTTCTCTGACAAGTGCCATCCTCTGGCCCTTTCCTAGTGTGGTAGAGTAGAGGCACTACTGTCAGAGCCTTTAGAACAGGAACAAGAAGTGGGGTAAGGGAGAGAGAGGCAGGACCTCCTAGTGAGGAGGAAGGGACTGAAGTCCCAGCTACTGAGTCAGCGCCCCTGGTTTGTTACATTTCCCGGCTGAATGTAGCAGAAATGTTACATGATTGATGGCATTTGAATTGACCCTCAGAGAACACATCTATGGTCTCTGACCATTTGAAATTGGTGGGAATGACCCCAGGGGTCCTCCCTTCCAATGCTGGCCAGGAGACAAGGCTCTTCCTCCTGGGCGTGGCCTGCCGTTTATCAGGCTGTCACCATACTGCCGTTATCCAAAGTATCCCTCAGTGGAATAGGACACCAGCAGGAAACAAGGGTTTTCAGTCATTTCCTATTTTTAAATGAAATCTTTGTGGCAGATGCCAACGCCCCAGCACCATGCCCTGGAACTGGCCTTCCTAGCAAGGTTAGAGGAAATCAAATCAGCAGGACTTTTGCAGAGTCATGAAAGCAGTGTGCTTGTCCCAGCAAGGAAGCCCATGACAAAAAGAAGCACAGAATGTTCTGAGTCTTTTATGTTAAAAAGGGAAAAGCTTAAGTGGGATTTATTCCAACTAAAGGAAAGCAACATTGAAGATTTGCTGTAACAGCCTGTATCACATGTAAAGGCCAAGTTGAGCTTGAGTGTGGCTGGGGCACAGTAAAAACTAGTTCTGCCTTTTAAAATCTCTGGTTCAGTTTCTGGTTCCGGCTTTCCCTATAACACATTTTCAGTTGAAGTGCATATGCTATATTGATAACGCAGTTAAATATTTGGGGAACTTTTGTCAGGCAGTAAATTATAAAGTAACTCCTGGGCTGGCTGGGCACTTGACCTCTTTTAAGTTTCTCTTAAGTAAGTAGGAATTTGTATCTTCTGGAGAAACACAAGAACATCTGAGAAGTTTCTGTTCATGGATGGCTGAGCTTGCTTTCTGCTACAGATGGTGAAAAATAAAATTCTAAGAAAATCAAAGTAAGATCCAAGGTGAAATTCTCTATGTGAAGTATGACTAGACCATTCCTGGAACATCCAGTATTCTTTCCCTGTGATATATAACTATAGAAACCCCAACCTAACTGTCCTTAAAGATGTTTAACAAATTACTACTGAGAAATAGGATCATTTATTTTATGTTACTCATTGGCTTCATTCAACACCCTCAATGACTTTACTTTTGCACTGAGAATAAAACTCATCCTCCTACGGTGGCTAAAAAAACCCAGCAGGTATCATAATCTGGCCTCTGTTCCTCTCCTCTCAGCCCAGTCTGCATTTTCCCTCTCTTTATAAACTGAATTGCTCAAACGTATAGAGCTTTGTCCTGCCCAGAGCCTTCAGACCATTCTCTTATAGAAAAAAAAAAAATTAATTTTGATGAAGACCACTGTATTGATTTTACTTTTATCTGTCCTTCTAAGCAAAGCTAGTTGATAAATACTATTTCATGTGCTTATACTGTCACAAAATTGCTTGCCTTTGAAGTCAACAAAAAATGTAAAGTGGCAAGTGAAAACAAAAACTTCAATATCAATTTTCATCTGTCTTCTCTTCTTCAGACAGCCTGTTCCCCCCTTTTTTTTTTCAAAAGAGCAGATCTTTTTCAGCCAATGTTGTTATGATCACAGAAAAAAATTCCTGGAGAGACAATCTGCCAGCATCAGTTCTCTTTAAATTTTAAGGAAGCTGTGTAGGTCCCAGCAACCCAGCAGGGCGATGGAAGTATTTGCAGGCTCTGAGATGGTTTTAACCCATCTGTTGGCAGCATTGCCCATATGCACACTCTTGGAAAGATACTGATGTACTTTCATGATGTAGAGTGCATGTGGACGGGCAGGGAGTGTCTGTTGGAGGGCCAGACACACCCCTGCCCACTTTTGTGCACAAGGAGACAGATCTTTACATGGGACCTCTTTTCAAATAAGGCAGAAAAGGTATAAGTGAGGAATTGACTTTTAGTACAACTAACCTGGTAAGCACACTGTGACCTAAATTATCTTTGGAACAAAAGCCCAGATCTCTAATTAGATTATTTTGGGGAAGAAAGAAGGAAGGTGGGTATCTGCTTTGTTCATTGTTTTATCTTCTGTGCCAAAAAGAATGCCTGCCACATCATAGGCACTCACTTGTTAAATGAATGGATGAATTTATTTACTGTTGGCTTCTTCTATATTTCTTCTTTTTTGCCTGCATTTTTACTTGTACCTGTGGTATAAGTATTTCCTCCAGCCTCTTAAATATGTTACTCTGAAGAATAAGGTTGAAAATACAACTGTTAGGACAAACATTGCATAAAAGTTTTTTAGTGGCAAAACCCAACCTTTTTTCTGCATTATAAATGAAAACAAGAATCTAGGTAAATTTTTAATTTAGATTTCGATTGATAATTGAGACTTCTCTTCACCTATACCCCACCCATACCAAGAAAAGTATCTGCTGTATTTAAGGAGGCCAAATGGGTTTGGGTCATAATTAGGTAATTTGGTTGCAAGGTACCTAACACCTCTAAAGTTACCCCCACAATTCCTGTGGTAGGAGCCAATATTCAAAATCACCAGAAGGAAGATAATCTGATGATGAACTGTGGCCAGAGTTTGTACTTAAACATACTTTTAATTAAGTTACTTTTAATTAAATTCTTGACAGAACTATGTGGGCAATCGTAGATGGTGTATAATAGATAATACAGGCTTTTGAATGCCTGTTTGAAAGATTGACTTATTTAAAGAAATAAATGAGCTTTGCATTTTTTATTAGGGTAAAATATTTGTTTGTTCGTATATATGTGTGTTTTTAGTTTTTTATGGAATCTACTTCCTTTAGATTTCTTTTTTGCACTTGTCCCCTGATGTCATCTTTCTCCTGGGCAATTCACTTTATTTACCACTAAGCTCTCATAGAAGCAAACATTGCTGCAGCCACAGCACTATTTGCCATGCACTTTCTCATCTTCTGCCTTTGCATGTGCTGTTTCTTCTGCCTAGAATTCTCTTTTCATTTTTCTACTCATTTATCCTTTATGACTTAGGCCAAGTGGTCTCTTAGGAATACATTTTTTTGGCCACTTCCACCCTTTTGGGGCAAAATAAGACCACCTGACTATGGATTGGAATCCAACTGTTTATACACTGCTGTTCTAGGCTTTCTCCTTTCCTTATGTCTCTGTTTGCTTCCATCACTAGGGTGTAAGCTCCTGGGAGTGGCTCAATGCTTTAGTTTACATCTCCAAAATAGTGGCTGGTGTAAATTATAGAATGTCATAGATCTTTTTAAAACCTGGTAAGGTAATTAAAATATGCATGTAGTCAAACAGAAATAGCCTCAGGTGGTAACAATGACTACATCAGGATTGTGAGATAAATTGTTTTCTGCATGTTCTGGGAAAAAAACATGTTGTGAAAGAGATTCTAGAACTTTCACATCAAAATTGTTGTTTTCCCTGTCATAATTGTCCTTTTGAGCAGCAAGTTTCTTTTTCTAATCACACTGCCCTAATTCCACCCATTTTTGACACTTCTGTGATTCCATTGAGAGTTTTCCACCTGTCCTCATTGGCGGAAAATTTTTTCAGTTGAAGAAGTACTTAATTTTTTGAAAGTCAAATGACATTCATAGGAGAATATAAGGGAAAAGGTTGATAATCAAGCTGACTAATATCATGTGGTATCTAGAAGAGTGAGATGGTTAATTAAGTACTGAGACATTTCCTATGTGTCATATAAGTATCTCTTCAAGCTCTTAAACATGTAACCTCAAGGAATAAAGTTGGACATACAATTGCTTTAAAAACAATCTTACATAAAAATTTGAAATGTGTTTCTATCTAAAAGAGATTTGAACAAAGCATCTTTGGAATAAGCATATACATCCCTCCCGACTACCTTGAAAAAGACCTCACTCATCTTTGTGTGTAATTTCTTATTAAAGCTGTAGTGCCCTCACTCAGTCACATTATCACGGAAGCTGGCACTTGAGCTTGGGGTTGACTTGCTTAGCTCTGAATGTAGCTCTGTTACTTACTAGCTATGTGACCTCTGCAATTCTAAACCTCACCATACCTCAGTTTCCTATCTATAAAATGGGGAGGATTTTAGTACTCTATAGGGTTGTTTTGAGGTTATTTAAATAAGGTAATAACTGTTAGGTTCTTTAAAAAGTGCCTTGAATTAACATAATTTCACCAATTCTAAGATGTGCATATTTCTCATTTTAACACTTCTGAAATGAGAACGCATCTTAAAATTAATGTATTTTTTAAAAAAAATAGCATCTTATCACCATTTATTAGCAATACCATTCTTTAATCAATGACTTAAATAATAGCACATCGTAGGGTAGATTACATTTTAGATTTCAATAACTAATAGTAAGTAGTAAGAGCTCAGTAAATACTAGCTATCATCAGCATTGTCATCAGTATTGTCATTGTCATCAGTCATCTTGGTCCTAGCCAGGACAGTGGCATTTGATTGGTTGATACTGCTAGCCTAGAATACATATTAAATCTCAATTTCATCTATTTGTTTTTGTTGATGTACTCTTAGAAAAGATCTAGTGAGCTGTTTTTCATATTTGTTTTTTATTAGGCTAATGTAAAATATTTATGGGGTTAATACTTGCAATGTCTGCGTTATTCTCTGCGCTGTACTTGGGAAGCTACTAACATGTTCTTCAATGCAGATCAGTGTCTTAAAATAAATAGAGAAGACAAATTATTTTCTCTATCGATGTATTTTCCTAAGTCCTTTTGAAGAAGTGCTTTTTCTTAGTAAGCAGAACTAAGCTACCATTGTACCATTTAAGATTTACTGGTTTGCAGTCTTCTCTGTGGGAGAAAAGAAGCAGTTTATTGATCTATAACAGAGACTGGATCGTGGCCAAACCTTTTCTAGTTTATACAGTGCACTGCCAAAAGAATCTGCATGTCACTAAGAAGACTGAGTCCTCACAATTTGAGGCCACCTGTCAGGCATGAATAATAACTAGGAAAAATCGATAGACAATATAAAACTGTTGTTTTTGCACAAACACTTCCAGGATCCATGCTCAGTGATAGAAATATCTTGTTATTTTCCCATTGGTATGCTTGCAGTTCCTAATTTTAAGATTTCCCTTTGATTTTATTGTTCAATTTGTAGGAGGGCAGGAGACACCAATTTGAATCTGAGATAAAGATCTCCTGCTGGGTGAAAGAGGTTCAATAACAGGAGGAAACCTTGGACCAAAGTTTATGAAGCTTGACCAGGAAGATTCTGGGAGCATCTCCATCCAAATACCTTGCCACATACTTCATCCATAACATATGCAGCTTGTTTCTTCATGCCTTCTGCTCGCCCTCAAGAGTCTAAATGGTGGTATTTCCAAGCCATTATGAAGCAGGAGTACAAACAAACCAGGCTAGAAAGAGGCCAGTAAATAAGGATTTCGCTTCGGTTTTCTGTTGTTGTTAGATTTTGTAAATATAATTAGTTGAATAATTTCAGAAGCTGGGCTTCTTTCCTTGGCCTCCTCATTGCTACACTTCTCCTTAAATCTGCCTAGTCTTTACTTTTTTTTTTTTTATTAAAGCTACATTTGTCAAACATGTATAGGCATTCTTCTTCTTAAAGATAATGCCCACTCTATCCCTAAATCCTGCCTTTGATTCAGTTAGCTCTGACTGTGCACAGAGGTTATTGCTCTCCAAGTTCAATGCCGTGAACCTGAACCAGTGCCTGTTTCCAGCAGAATGTCAGGTGATTGCCACATAATCGGAGGGATTAGAGCCATCCTGCCTTCCTGGTACGCTGCCAGATGGAAAGTGAGGACTAGCAAAGAGCTGGGAGGCCACCAGTGGAAGGTTGAGAATCAGGTCTCCCTCCACCAGTGAGCTGAGCAGTGGTCCGTGTAGCTGGAAAATCCATACAGGGGAGCAGGCCTGTCAGAAGCAGCCTACAAAAACCCAGTTCTTTAGAGTTTGCTCTGAGTTGCTTTCACAGTGTTAGGTTGGAACTGTAGTGCAAATCCATTCAAACAGGAAAATTTCACTAGCTAAGCAGCAAGAAATTCACACCCTGTGTGATCAAAGTGATCAGCCATTTCCTCTTCCTTCCTTTTTATTTACTTATATTTCTGACCTCTTATAATCTCCACGGCCGTGGCCTGAGAGTTTCTTTTGGCATAGCATTTTTAATACACCTTTTTCTTTCTCCAGTGAATTTTAAAGCAAATAAAACCAAAGCCAAGAAAAAACATCTAATGTTCTCTTTTAATAATTATTATTACAAAAGTAATAAGGAGCTAAAATCATTCATAATTTCATCACTCTGGGGCAACCACAGTGAACATTATGGCATATTTACTTCTAATTGTTTTTAGTAAATGTCTAAATTTGTATATATAATTTTAACAAAATTGGTTTTATGATAGAATACAGTTTTTTTGTCAGTGTACTTCGAGTATTTTCTGTATTATTAAAAACTTATAAATGATTTCAGTGGCTACATTAGATTCCAGTATATATGGATATGTTATTATTTTAGTGGTCTGTTGGGAGGTCATGTGGATTTTTGAGTCAACCTTTGACTCTGAACTTCGAATTTGTTAAGCTCGATTTCTTCTCATTTTGTGCATCGAGAGTTAGAATTTGGGCACAATGGAAATGGAATATTTCTGTCTGTACTATGGTTTGGTTTCCTTGCTGGCACTTTTCAGAAGGTATTTTTGGAAAAGCAAAGGTTGGAACAATGCTTTTTTCTGTTCTTTTTCTTGTGTTTTTTGTTTTGTTTTGTTTTCCATTTGTTTTAAATTTTGTGATCGTACCATAAATCATATTATAGTAATCTCGGTTACTTTTAAATAAAGACCAATATAAATTAAGAAGTTTGTTGCTCAACATGAACCCTAAAGTTTCAAAATTATGCCATTCGAAGTTTATCCAACAGAACAATGGGAGATGCTGAAGATTTTCTTTTTGAGAAGGAAATTAACTGGATTAGATTTGTGTTTTAGATGACCGAGTAGGCGAAAAACTTGAGATATCTCAAAATAATTCATATAAAATTAATCTTTTTTAAAAAAATGAACATTTGGTGCAACGACTACTTTCAAATTGCAATTGAGTAAATGAAACTACGAACCAACATCTGAGAAGGAGGATACGCTTAAAAACCAAAAGTAATTTGTGAAGTACTACAGAATGACACATGTTGGGAGGTCATTTATATTTGAAGACTACCTTTCTAAAAAGTTATTTCTGACAACAAGTTTTGTCTCTCATAAGAGTTTTATGTCTAGAGACCTGCTTTTAGTATCTGTCCACAGGTGCATCTGTGGCCCTGTTATTCCGGAAACAACAAATGGCTGCGTCCAGGGCAGCCACCACCTTGATCTACAGGTTGTCTCTCCCTGATTGAGATCTGCTCTCTCCATTAGCAGTCATCTTTGTAAACAGAAGTCTAAGATTTAGTGTTGTACATATTTTTAAATGATCCATTTTAATGGGGCTCTCTCTTTATTGTTTCAGGTTGAAGGCGTTTGGGAACTTGATGCATAAAATTTGCATGATTCCTCACTCCTTTTTGGATCTGTCATTGGATTCAAGCTAGCATGGCTCACACCACAAAGGTTAATGGGTGTGCCTCAGGTAACTCCATGTTCTGGAGTGTGTGTGTGTGTGTGTGTGTGTGTGTGTGTGTGTGTGTAAATATATGGCTTTACTCTACTTTCTAATTTTTCTTTTAATAAATGAATAGACAATAAATAGCAAGTTGCCTAGGTAACTAGGATTTCAAAGTACTTTTCTATCCACTGAAGTTGTTTTGTTTTATTTTTTTTTAATCATTTAATGATTTTGCTTTTTAGAGTCTTTATGTATGGAAATCAGTTGGATAAATTATTACTTAAGTCAATTCTGTTGAAGTGTTGAAAGACACATGTAAAATCTTGAATGCTGATGCAAGTATATCGGAAGCTTCTCTTGCACTTCTTTGAATTTGAAGAAATGAATTTGAGTGCTTAAAACCAATTCCTACTATTTACTCCCAAGCAGTAGTGGTTGATGTTGCTAAGCAAAGGGAAAGGGAGGGAGGAAGAGAAAGATATAGTCTCTAAAGTGACTTTTCCAGGGAGAAATATGCAACAAGCCATATTATGAATCATAAAGACTTGTATTGTAATTCCTACTTTAGTTATATTAGAGACCTATATAGTTTGCATATCTATTCCAATATTGCTTATGTAAATTTTGGGGGAAATTTATAGAACAAATGAAGTATTATAAGCTGTAAAAAAGCACTTTTAGAGGCAACAAGTGGGAGGAAGAGACCTCTGAACTGGGCATACCCAGGCCTTGTATGTGACTTTTTGTTCCGGTAATCCCAGTTGCAAGTATCCTCTGGCAAGAAGTTGATAATTTACCCAATAAACTCAGTTGTTTCTTTTGTCTATTCATTTGCTTGTCCTTTTTACTGCCCAATTTCTTGAGGCTATTTTTGATCCTGCTGTCAATAATAAAATATGAATGACAATATTTAACATTCAATGAACACTTACTCTGTGCTGTGATGCCCAAGATGCTTTGCCTGTATTATCCTCACTATAATCCTATAAGATTATGTTATCATCATCACCACTACTGCTATCACAGAGAAGCTCAGCAGGTTACCTAAGCGACATAAGAAAAATTAGGATTATTACTTGTTTCTCTAGTAAAATATTTGATAAGAGAGGAGATTGAATCATTTTGAAAATCTTGAGAGCTGTGGTAGGCTTCAGGTCCCTGTGAGACTGTGATCTCCCTCCCTTCCCCTGTCCTCACTGACATTCACACACTCAGAGGAAGCGGAACTTGGAGTTGGGGTCTCAGACCTTGACTCTTTGGAGTCTCTGGCAGAATCCTATCTTCAAGGGTTTAGATACCTACCCCATTTGTTCCTAATTCCTTTCCAACTTGACTTGTCCTAGAATGTCCCTTTTCTCTTTGTTCCTAAAGTCTGCTGATCTAGCTATAACATTTTCTCCCTAGCTGGTGCTTTACCTAACAGGTCTGGGCACTGAGTTTGAATGCAAAGGAAAGCTCTCTAATTGTGACTTCTGGGTTTCAGGGTATGGATTGTTAATGCAGACCAGTATCTAGACCAGGCAAGGGAAGATTTTTGTTTATTCTCATCACCATGACCTCGGTGAACCTGTAAGCAAATCTGATTAGAGGCTCAGTCATACACAATTACTTTAATTACATGCATGCACACAAACACACATACACACACACACACAGATATCTAAACATGTATACATTACATATGTATATATGATGCTCATTATAGAAAAAAATTTTAAATATAGGCATGTAGTACTGCGTAAAAAAATAAAGCAAGACTTATACTACCACCCAGAAATAAATACTCTTCCATAGTCTTTAAATTTTATATATTTCGCATAGTTGAGATTATGCTTATAAAAGTCATTATTTTATCTTTTTCTTTTCCCACTTTGTGTTACAAAAGAAATATCTGCCCTTTTTTGTTTTTTTTTAAAGCCAAACGCAAACACTGAAAAAATATATGTTAGTTATAAATATACCATTTTGAAATGTAATTAGCATAAAGAACATTTACAGGCCCCAGATTAAGATGGGATAAAGAGGGCTTTATGGCAGCTAATGAGGTCTCATTACTGATCTTTCCCATGAGAAAAAAGATAAATTATTTGGGTAGTTTAGTAGAAGTCCTAATGTGGAGTAAATTATATGTTTTTTTCATTTTCCAAAGATAAAGTATAATAGTAAATATGTCTTTTAAAACAATACTACTCTTAGATGTGTTATTCCCCAAATGGGTCCCCCAACCAACCCCTTCTCCTGAAAAATCACTGCTTTTGGCTCCATAGACCACAAGAAATCCCCTATGAAGGTGCAGTCAGGGCACTGGCCAAAGACACACTGGTCATGGTCTTAGGAATAAAGCATAAGAAAGGAAGAGTGTCCAGGAAAAGCACCGTCAGCCACATTGTACCACTGGCTGCAAAACCCATCTGAGGACTGGTCATCCCACAATCATGTCCCTGTTTAGCATTTCAGCTGGGTAAGGGACACGTCACAAACTCTTCTCATTTAAGACCTTCAATTAGATTGGATAGTAAAAGGTGTTGATTTGAAATTAAGAGCAGTTAATACTGTAATCTGTAAAATTCATTCTAATACATTTCAGACCTACAAAATGCAAAAAGGTTATATAAAGCACCTGTGTATGCACCACCTAGCTTAAGAAATAAACTTTACTAGTACATGGAAAATATTATTGAGCCAGGTATTGAGCCTACAACGTGCCAGGCATTGTTCTATACACTGGAGATACAGCAATGAACTAAATGGGCAAAAATCCCAACCTTTGGGATCTTACTTTCTAGTAGAAGTTGGGGTCTCCTGTGGACAGAGTATCCAGATAAAATAAAGAATGTAACTAGGTGTCCTCTATTTTTATTTGCTAAGCCTGGCAACCTTACCTTTTTTTCACCAGGTCTTTCATCTGTCTTCCATTGACTGGTACAGTTTTAATTTTATTAATTTAAAACATTTTATTATGCTATTACTAAGAGTACCCTGGCATTTGTTAATTAATGTAATGAGGTATGAGCATCATAAATAGATCATGACCATTCTCTTTTCTTACAGCTATCTAGGAAGTAAATGAGGGTTGTTGGTTAGGAAAATTATTATATTTCAGTGGAGTTTAGGGATGGGGGCCAGTCTGCTTTTTCTCCAAGTTTCTGAATCATGTTGTAAACTGGATGCACTGACTGATTCCTCTCTAAACACTTATTAATGTTGTGAAACTTTAATTAGACCCTAGAATCTCTTTAGAAGCCAAATAACAAGTAGCTTATTTGCCAGATGGAGATAATAATACCTGTCCTACCTTCTTCACAGGAGTGTTGTGGGAAAAAAAAATAAAATAATGGCCATAAAAATACTTTTTAAGATATAAAGGCTGTTCAGATGTCAGAGGAAATCACTGTCCTTCCTGTTCTGCTATCTTTGTCATGAGCTCCTGATCGAATAAACATCTGTATAGGCCATCATGCCCAGGCCCTGTTGGATGCTGTGACACTGGGGCAAGAATTATATTACTGTCCTGAGCCTAACAGTCAAATGAAGTAAATAGATGAGCATTAAGGAGTGAATTTTTTATGCCTGCCATCACCATCTTTATTTTTGCTAATACTTGCCTTTGCTAGTTTACTGTAGTTTTTTCCCCCTCTTGCTGTTTCTGTTTGGTGACCTAAATATGTTTTTTTAATACAGATATATTATTTACTTATTTACAGTCCATATTGAACTGCATTAAAATTTGGTTGTCCTTTTAAATTAATATAACACATTTTAAAAAATCTTGTTACCCTGGTCTGTTATTTGGCTCCAGGTTTTGTCTCCATGCTGATCTTAAATGAGGTTCAAAGGCCACTGATAAGCTCTGGTCAGTCAGACAGAGCCAGAGACTCCTGGCAGAACAGGTGGAACGCCGCAGTGCAGTGTAGCCCACTCTTGGTTGTGTAAATATTTTTTCTGGGCAGGAGCATTTCTCAAACAGAACTCTGAGCCCACTGCGGTGACCCTGACAGCAGGAATTGTGTGTTGTTTGTCAAGTATAAAACCAGTTTGCACTGACTGGTCTGGCTCGAACCAACCTGGTGTTTTCTGAGACCATCTGTAAAGAAAGTCCTGGAATACAACAGAGGTGATGTGTTCGTGGTGGTGAGTTCCAGACCTGTTGTGTGTGTTAGCGATACTCCAGAGGCAGAAGGTGAGCTAATTAGAAACTAGGGTTGCTTTAGTGTGTGGTTAGTACCTGTCATGGCTTTCCAGGGTCTCCTGCTTCAATTTGCAAGGAGACTAAATGTGTGTTTCTACTTGTGCTTCACATTCTCCCATAAGTTATGTGTTCACTGGTGTATCAGAAGAGCTAAGAGGGCAGAACAAAGTTGCTTAACATAAAAACAGAGGCGATAGCTGGAGGTGGGGGTATTTTTTATTTTTACCTGTCCAACTTCCCTTCCCTACTTTCAGATGACAAAACACAAATTGCCCAGCTCACATAGTTAGTAATGGCTAAGCCAGAAATTCAATATGGAGAGTTCTTTTTTTTTGTTGTTGTTCAAGGCATTCTATTGATGTTAAACATCAAAAGTGTGGTATCTGTGAAATTCACATTAAACAGATCAAGAGGAAAGTATGTATTTCAGAAAACTTCATAAAACTCAACGATAGAATGGTTAAAAATAAAATGTCCTCTGTGATAGGAGTTATGTTGATAAGTTATTTTTTTTTTTTTAGTGTGGATTATTTCATAGAGCCATGTTAACAAACATATCCAATACCGTATAGGTATTTAGTACATATGCAGTTTCATCCTATTATTTGATGTGTTTAATAATTTAATTAGATTAAATTTAAAAGAAACTTAGTTGTTTATTGAAAGCTAATTTCATACTGAAGTTTATAAATGAAATAGTTTATTTTCTTATAGTGAAGATTGGGGAGATTTTTTTTTTTTGTAGGAAGTAGTTACATTTGAATTACTTAACTGTTAAAATGCAATACCACCTACAGATAGGACTCTTGCCTGTCTGATGAATTAGCACCCAGAATTCATCTAGCCCTTGGAGAATATCTGAAGAGACCCTCCTTGATCTGGACTTACCTGTTTTACAAACTCTTGAGGCTTCCAGTTCTAACCTGTACCCAGCTTTGCCTCATCAGCTTTCTTTTCCAAACCTTGAGCGAGCCATAATGGGTTAAGCGGCAGATTTCAGACAGGAGATTAGCTCTCCAGCTAAGCTGAGGAAGGATGACTTATCTTCCGGAGAGTACCAAACTACTGGCGTGTAGGAAGGCTGGAATCTGGGCTCTGGCTAGTCCAAGGTGCTGGGCAAAGATACCCTTGGTTAGAAATTTCTGCTCAGATGCTATGTGGGTGCCAACAAGAAAGAAAAAAACACAAAATAAAAACCTAACAAGGAGGTTTGCTATGTTAAGAACTCAAGCTGTTGCTAACATTCTCAGATGGCATAGTGAGGAAAAGAATTAAAACAACTTATCCTACAAGGATTTGAATGTCCTGTGCCCTGCTCACCCGCAGACTTCCATCGTGAGTATTGGCATTGATCTCTGATTATGCACTTCTCTTTCTTGAAGGACCTGGGTGGGCTATCTGAGCCCATCAAAAGTATAGCTCATTAGCTTCCTTTTCCAGGATTTGCCTTTTTCCTGTGTCCAGGATAATTCCAGTTCATCTCCTTTGTGTAGTTTCTGAGAAAAGTTTGTATGGGCTTGGAAAAAGAGTGACTAACCTTGTTTCTGCTTTGGGGTCCTTTTCTATTGAAGCCTGTTTGATGTAATCTGGCGTGAAAAATATTGGCATCGTTATCAAATTCACAGAAGTGGTAAATTCTTGCTCTTTTCTGGCAGCAGATTTAAAAATTGCAATGAGTAGACTTCTCTAATAAAAACCTCAAGGAAGACCCAATAGGTAATCAGATTTGGTAAAATTCATTCAAACAGTTGTAGAAATTCTAAGTAAAAAAAAAAAAATGTATGATTTTCCTTTCTTGGCTCCTCTGCTGGATGTTTTTGGAGTGAGCTGTATCTAATTTACTCATTTCCATATGCTTTAGGAAAAGTATGGTCATGTTTTAGAGGCTAAGCCTGGTTTTGCTTTTGGGTCACAGTTCATTATGAAGCCTGAAAATGAGAAGTTTTTAAATATGCAGCCCATCTGTATATATAACCTTAATACTCTTACAACTTAAAAATAAATATGCTGCTGTTTTGAGGATTTTTTTAAAAATAGACCAGATTTCTAATCCTAGCAGTTCTTTGGAGCGAGCCATGGCTGAAAATTTAGATTAAATAGTATTCTGTAATATACAGAAGGCCTTTTAAATCAACAGGTAGAAAAACATAATTATAGATATGAGGGAGAACTGGGCCAAGGGACAAATCTTTGGGTTCATAGGATTTGTTCTTATCCTGAAAGTTAAATTCTTGTACTACTTACTCGCCTTATTTGTGACAAAACAGATTTGAGTGATCTGTGACATTTCTGCCAGCTGGATCAAAGGTTGTGGACATGGTTATAATTTCACTATATGAACCTTTATTTAAAGGAGCTGGTACTAGAGTAATAGTTTATGGAAGCCATTTGCTATGAATAGTTACAAGTTCTAAGTTTATTTTACATCCCTTTTCATGATTTTATTTAGTTTTCTGAGGGATTTTTTTATGTTTTAGACATGATGTCTGTTAGGTAGCATGTCTTTTAGATAGTCATGTGATTTTTCTGAATTTAGTGTCACAATATTTAGTTTAGTTGATAAATCCCATCAGCTTTGTAAATAATTTTGTGAAAACATTGATTCAGCTTATCCTGCCAGATTTTCCCATCCCTGCCCATGTTCTGAGTGTCCTTTTCCTCTCGTATCAACTGTCCATTAGGCCAAGGCATTTTTAGTGTCTCTGTATAGCAGGCTCATTTCTTCCAAGAATTTCCTGGAAGAAAATGGGGAGATTGTTCCCAGACTAGAAATATAAAAGAGGAGAGAGATGTGGTATTCCTAATAATTCATAAACCTAGTTACTTAATATCTTTAAAACCTTGGTCATGGGCATCAACTCTTCTAAAACTCAAAACAGTTCACTCTCCCTCTGCTCTCAGTATCCCCCTCATGTAAGTCCATGTACCCAGCAAGGTACAGTTCATTTGTTTCCTTTTCCTCAGCATTTCGGATTGATTGACTGGGATGCTTCATTCAGATCAGGGACATACCAGGGAAATGATTTTTGAGGCAGCCCATCTGGTGTATTTTCCTCCAACTGTGAGGACAAAGACTGATTTGTCTTTTCACGACTGGGCAGAGGAGACAATACCTGCTGAACGTATGCAGCATGTACCCTCACCAGGACTCCGCCTCTTCAAGGAGTGAATCAGCCCGATGATACACTGATTTTTATAGCACATCAGGGTGGAGACCTGGAAGTCTGTGGGCCGGTAGGGGAGGAGGGAATGGTTGCATGTCAAACCATTCCAGCAATGCAGCTTACAGGAAAAAATTGCAAAACATCGAAGCCCTGTGCCACCAGATTTTTCCATTAGCACCACACTTCCCACAGCTTCCAGATCTGCCCCAGGGACAGCTGTTTGGCAGTGTGAGGAGACTCGGCCACATCACATCACAAGCTCTGTGGTTGGTTACCTGTCAGCCTGTCCGGTAAGTAATCGTGGGAGGCCTTGAGCACTGCCTTCTGCACTCACCTGCATCACACTCACACACACACACACACACACACACACACACACACACGAGCTGTGGATTATCTGAGGAGGGGTGTGCAGACATTCCTTGGGCACTAGAAAACAGCAGCTGGAACGCATGCCACATTAGGATACAGATCTTAAGTGAAGAAATCTGAGACCAGAAAAATCTTCAAAATGGTAAAAGGGACTTATTGCTGGGGGCCTTTTTTTCTATGGCATCTTTCTTTGGTTTTCTGTCCTCTGGACACTGATGATGAAAAAGTAAACTTTCTAAATGGTGGTGAATGTAAATCGGGATATAGTTTGGGAAACTATCAGAAAGGATTACACAAAACCCAGTAGAAATACTTCAGTGAATTCATTCATTCAGTAGCTCATTTTTAAATGACTACAGAAAAGCTTATTTGGCAGAAAGGCAGCTGTTTTCATTCTTCGTAATGGACCAAGCCTGGGGTCCTGTGAAAGTAGGTCTTTCTTTGCCTTATTCTCACTACTTTGTGATTTTGTTTTGTTAAGGATGGCTGGCAAGATTAAGGATCATTGAGTTTTCATACTTTTGTTATTTTTTCTCTCTCTCCAGGCATTTTAGCTTTCAGTAACTTTAATCGCTAACTGTTGCCTTTTCTTAACTCTGAGCTGTTGTTTTTGGCCTTATTTTGAAATTAGTCTGTTTCTGCTTCTTTAGTCCTGATGCCTGTAAAAATCATGGTGGGCCTTCCTAAGTCTGCATGGCTCCAGGTAGCAAGACATCAGCCCTGTCCAAATTGTTGTGAAAGAAACGGGGGCTTCTGCACCATCCCAGCTGCTGTTCCCCAACCCCACTCTGCCTTGTTCTCCTCTTAGTGGCTTTGTTCAAGGCACTATTCTCTTGACCTGGGTGTCTTTTCCATATCTTTCAATATAAGTTCTCTTATATTCTTACTTCTTCCAATGGGAATTCACCCCTTCCTCTTTATTATTCCTAGAGAGATTTGTATTCTATTAAATAGTTGCCATCACTTGCTGTGAATTAAGAATTATGGTTGTGTGCCTGACTAATCCATAAGCTTTAAAGTCTTAAGAGGCAGTATTCCATGTCATCTTCATCTTGGTATGCCCATCATGGCTTGCTTAGTACTCAGCATAGAGTCATCATGCTCAGCGTTCAACCAGCAAATATTTGCAGCATACTTACTTTGTGCTGGCAGAATGCTGGGCATCTAATGCAGGCATAGTGCCTGACTTAATCTATGGGATTGAATTGAGCTCTGCCAGTGACCAGTTTTATATTGTTATACTTTTTGCAGTTTTCTTCTGGCCTGTTCACCTGGATATTTTTTCTGAATGAGCATGTAAACTTTCACTTTGCCACACACACTTGCTGGCTTTCTTCCTCTTCTTTCCTCACAACTAAGTGGAAGTTATAGCATCTGCTTTCTCTCCATCACATGGTCTAAGGTAGGCTTAAAATGGTATTGTCTTTTAAATGCCTTAGGTCCCAGGGAGAGGCAACCAGGTATAATGTGGTTGTCCTTGTCCAAGGAGAGTTATTGTCTGGGGCCATTTGTTAAGTTCTTTCCAGCTCCCATGGCCTCTCTCTTTGCCCTTTTCTCTGCTTGTCAGCAACCCAACCAGAGAGAGAGGAGGTGGAGCTCTGGTCAGTTCCTTTTGCTCCAGGCTTATTATCTAGTCTGGTTTGGTGGGTGATTCAAACTGAGGATGAGAACCTGAGGTGGTGACCTCAGGTGGGAATGTGGCTGGTTGGTCTCCCTTCGTTCCCTCTCACGGTTTTTTGGGAATGGTCTACAGATCTATCTCCCCTTTTAGATGAGAAGAAATAAGTTGTCCTTATTATCTCTTAAAATTTACAGCCTTTGTAGTCTTTGTGGTAATCTTATTTAAAGTTTTAATTCCCTTATTTAGTTTCATACTTCAATTCATTTTGTTATTTGGCTTTTTTAAATGTTGATTTCAAATCTTAGATGAAAACATATTGTGTGACTGTCTTTTGTTTAAATTTGGTGAAAGTAATACTCCTGGGGCAACCCAGACTATAAAGAAAACCTAACGTGTATAAATTCTTTGTGACGAGCGTTAAGCCTTAAATGTGTTTGGGTAAATGTACTTTGTTGAATAAGGTATGATGAAAAGAGGATTTTCTTTTTTTCTCCTGGCCTTTTAAGGTGTATGCCCATCATCCTTAGCATCCTCTTCTTAATTTCACTCTCTGACTTGAATCTTACACCTCCACTTGGGCACACCCTGCTCAAGTTAACTGTGGCTTCTCCTTGGAAAATCTCCCCTTAGTTAAGTTTTAGTTGCAGATTCTTCTAATCCAGCCGTGCAAAGGAGGAGTCTTCTTCCAACACCCAGTGCGGTACTCACCTCACAGGATAAGAAAACCCTGGAAGCCCTTGCTGGACCTGTCTTTGTAATCCCCTTCAAGTCCTGTCAGCTATGATGGAAGTGGGTGGAAAAGGAGCTGTGGTGACATGGGAAGGAACTACGCCCACTCTTCTCCCTCATGCAGTTGCCTTAGACACCCAGCTTTTGGTGTCACACCCCATCACAAGTCTGAGAGAAGATAGGTGAAGTAGCATGATAAGGTATTTGAATTCTTTAGGGTTTGGGGGGAAGTTTCAAATACAGCAGAAATAATCTAGGCCTTCCTTAAATGTGATAGTAGAAACTCCTGTTTCTTTTTCTTTAAATCTGGTTCTTCTTAAGGTGAATACTTATAGGTAGAGGTTTTGTGCATTGTTACCTTCGAGAGAAATGGTAGGGGGGGTCCTTTGGCTGTTGACGTCGTTGTCTTTATTTTTTAAAAGAAACATCTTAGTAGTAAAAGAGCTAAATTTAAAAATACAAAATTAAGTTAATATGCACCAGAATTAAATTTTTTTCTAATTTGCTTTACAGTTTGTTCCAACAAGGACTCTTATAATTTAAAATGAGAAAGAAAAAGGTCACATAGAAAGGGAGAAAAGAAAAGGGATGAAAACAGGAATGAAATAGTATCCCAAATGAATACCATGAAGTCCTTGCTGGGTGCCACACTGAGGCCTGGGAATGTGTTCTGCTTGACCATCATTCAAGGGCCTTGTTTTAATTTGAATTAATTGCCAAATTTTAAAAAAAATAGGTAATTTCATATAAAAATGCCCATTTCTGCATCTACCTTGGAAAAGTCTAAATATCTGGCATCACTAGGTGTGTAGTTCCACAGGTTCACAGTCAGCTGGGGAGGACAGGTGCTCTCTGGTCTCCCCCAACTCCTTCTAGACCCCTTCCTTTCAGTTACTGGCCTGGATGCTACAGGTATTTGAATTTGTGATCTGGACCCTGAGAGAGCACTTGAATTGCTGAAAGGGCTACTCTGAACTTGGCTCTCAGTTTCTTTTAGCTCCAAGGGAAGAACACACTTTGAGTTGCAGCTTTTACTTGTTTTCAAGCTGAGGTTCTCATCCCAGGCAGGTTCTCTTCACAGGCTGTGGCATAGACTCATCTAGGGAACATCTAAAATTGCTGATGCCCTTGGTCCCACCCCAGGAAATTCTGATTCATTAGGGTGGAGATGGCAGGGTTACTCAGCATTTTTAAAAACAGCCCCAGACCATTCGATTGTACAGCGGGGTTGAGAGCTTGTGGCATGGGGGTGTCTGCTCTGGGAGGTTCCAGCCTTGGCACTTTCACCTTGAATGGCAAAGATGGTGTTAGTACCGTCACCCTGCTGGCCCAGAGTCCTGCCTCTGCTGTAAAATGAGGGCATGGGCTCAGAGTCCTTGACATTTTCATGCAACTCTTTAAAAGGAAATGCTCTGGATGGAATTGAAATTGACCAAATGGGTGCTGGGCACTCACACTGTTGAGAGCACAATTAAAGTTGAGATGAAGAGGACAAAGCACCTGTAAATTTGTAGGGATGTAAGATATGTGCACAAATTGGAACAGAGGGAAAAGGAAGCCGTTCTGGGAGCCTAGATAGGAGGGGTGGCTGGAAAGATAAGAGACAACATCAGACACAACTGATATTTTAGCTGCTGCTTGCAAACTAAAATTTTGTTTGAGAATGTTTGCAGGGGGGTGTGTGGTGGGTACATCAGAAGGGGAAGGAATAGTAGAAGCGAAAGCATTGAAACGGTAGGCGCTTTCTCTTCCCCACCCTTCACAAATGCCAGCTCCCTTCCCCAGACCCAGCTTTCTTTGCTCTGCAAGGGCTACAGTTCAAGAATGTGCCTACCGTGTGGCTTTTCAGTACTATGTAGTATGACTATAGCAGTTGAGTAGGCATTAGCAGTAGAATAGCAGTATGGATGACATGAGCTTCAGCTATAAAATGCCAGTAATCATACTTACCTTGTCAGGTTGTTGTAAACATTCAATAAGTTCATATATGTATGAAGCATTTGGAATAGTTCTGTCCAGAATGGTACACAGCGGATGGTGGAGAAAGAGGCAAGGAGGCTATCACAAAACTGATAACACAGGTGCATTTGTGCTGTGTCTGTAAGACTGGAAGGGTGTTAAGAAATCGATAACAACAAGAGGAACATATTGTGGGAAGAAGA
This sequence comes from Macroglossus sobrinus, assembly GCA_004027375.1. Taxonomy (NCBI): domain Eukaryota; kingdom Metazoa; phylum Chordata; class Mammalia; order Chiroptera; family Pteropodidae; genus Macroglossus; species Macroglossus sobrinus. Next base: position 807,036 of record PVKZ01000448.1, on the reverse strand, counting down.
TAAACTCTGGGCATGTCAGGAAAATACACATCTTAAGATGTCCAAATGTAATTCACTGTTACCACTCACTACTACATTTAATTTTGGTTTTGTCTCCAGACAAGGGGTCAGGCTCTCTGGATAAAATCTCGAGGCAGTATTCCTAATAAGTAAACATTGAAGAACTGTGGGTTCAGAGCTGCTTGATTGCAGTCTCAGAGCTCTGCAGCCACCATCCAGGGGAGGACGACTGTGTCAGTGTTCCCTCTGCCAGCTGGGTAACACGGAGTCTTTTGTCCACAGTCCATTTCCCTTCTCACTGGGAGACCCCTTTTCTGCCTTCTCTCTACCTATCAGAGGAAAAGCCTTGAGTACATCTGCATCCTCCCAGACCTCATTTGGCTGCTTCTGCTTCTTTTGTATGTAAATTAAGAGAGAGCAATGGCAGACAGGTGTGTCCTTATACAGTTGGACCTTTGTGACTGAGTTTCCAGTCAGAAGGAGCCATATTTTTAATTCTTATTCTATCTCAACTTTTGTCATCCTCAATAAAGGACTAGACATTTATTTGCATATGATGACTTTCTCCTGGATCTCACCTTCATAGAAGCACACATAGAAAATAATTACCTCCAACTGCTTTTTAGAATAATCTATGTTCTTACCAAAACACAGTACTTACAAAATAATAATTTAGCAGGATTGTCCTTTGCAGGGTTAAGAAATACTACATTCAGATGCTTTCCTCAGTTTAATTCTTAAGAACAATCTTTTGATATTAATACCTAGTTTGGACTATAATAATGCGACTAAATAATAGCAGAATTTTCTCAGAAGTACAGAGAGGAAAGTTTCTCTGTTAAAAGCAAATGATAAAACAAGCCTATGGGGATCTTTAGGATGATGGATTGTGATTTCATATGCAGAACTACATTTAAAATGGGTAAATTTTATGACACATAAATATCTCTAAAGGTTTTTGTCAAATCCTCCTATAAAAGGAAAAAATAAGCCTAACTCAAATCTCTCATGTATTGTTGGTATTGTTGAGTAAAATAATTAGGAAATCTTTGGACCCTGTGCTTCAAAGTATCTGGCACTCGAAACTTTGTTCTTAGTTTATTTTTCTTTGAATCAGTTTATTTATTTGATATAAAACAAACCCAAAGGAGTCCCACATCATCTTTAAAAGTTTAATCTTTATAGCTTTACACAAAAAATGTCTCTCCCAAGATAAGCACTTTTAAAGCATCAGATATAGACTGGAAGGATGGAATGAAAAGATGCATGCAGTAAAGTGGGTGTGTTCAGGTACTGAAATGAACCAGTTAAACTAGGCAAATCCAGTGAATTCTTGTAAACCTCGCTTCTCTCCACCTAGCTGTCCCTTGTTTTGAATTTCACAAAGCAGGGCATTGAGCGTCATCCCTAATCTTTGTTAATCTCTGTTTTATTGTTTAGAACTGGCTTTGCTTGTTTGCCCTATACACAGATTTCAGTAAATCTTGTTCTTCTAGAGTCACATTTATCCAGTGTATTTAGGCATAGGTGAAGAACAGGTTTAAAAGAAACTTTTCTTTTTCTTTTAAAGGTGATTAATTTAATCCAATAAAGGGACATATTCTTACTAACTTCTTTAAACAGAAACAAAGGTTGCTCAAGGATGTTATCACCCTAAAACAGAATACACTTGTTTGGGAACTAATTCTTTGTCTTTGAAAGTCACAGGATGTAATTTGGATAAAATGTTTAGGGGAATATGAAAAAAAAAATGGTTTGTGTCTGTGGTTTACAAACAGAAGTGTTTTTAGCCTTTAAATTGCATGTTGCATTAAATAAGAACACACCAAGAAAAGAAACCGCTTGCCTCCAGCCCAGCCTGGATTCTGTGTAAGACTGAATCATTTCCTTCACAAGACTACTGAGCTAGAGCTCCTTTTAACAGGGAGTCTTTCTCAGCTCTAGAGAGTTTAGGGGGAGGGAATAAGTCAGCGGGAAGAATAAGGAAACATTTGCTGCCTTTCTAAGTTCTTCCTAGAATTAGCAGGTTTACAACTGTATTTCTTGGTTAGCAATTAGTGTATCTAAAGGATATGAGGATAGTTTGTTTGAAAAATTGGAAGGGGCATGGGAGAGTTCTGTCTTCACCTCTTTTGTTGTTGTTATGATCCTTGCCAGCAGTTTGGTTCGTTGGTAGTTTTTGCTGTCTCACTGACGCCGAGAGTCCTGGAATTAAACCCCATGGCCAGCCAGCAGGCTGCTCGTTGGTCAGGAAATTCCAAATGGTATAAATAAATTCTCTGCAGCAGCTCCTGGGCTCTTTGCCTGCTAATGTGTGTAGTCCCTTTAATGCTGTGGGAAGTATGCCTGAGACTTGGCTTCCTGCTTTCTGAAAATCACAGTTATTTTGTTTCTGGGTGGGTAAGTAAGAAAGCCCCCCAAAAAAGAAAAATAGAAGATGGAGTGACATTCTGGTTGGGGGTTGGAGAAATACAGACTCAAGGTCTGTATGTTACGAAAACTATTTGCTTTTATTACAAGCTGGAAAGGATAACTCAGGACTTGATTTCAGCTCAGTAAAAATTTCAGCTGTAGCTATGGCTTTAACATAAAGATGTCATTGTCATAGGTGTGACATATATGCTAAGGTTTGAGTTTTTGAGTTTACGATTTATTTAAATTTTAGAACTTCCTTTTTTGTTGATAAATCCATTTTTGGTCATTTGTTTTCAGCTTGTTTTTTTCTGATGGGGACCTGGTTGGTGTGCTTTAAAACTGGTTTCTTTTTCTTATATAAACACTATAAAACAAAATAAGGGCTGGGATTCATACAATTACTTTACCTTCCCCCGCCCCTGCAAAAAAAATTTATTTCTATTGTGTTAGGAAAGCCCTTTCTGTCTCAAAGCCCTAGTTTATGTTCCTTCTTTGCTTTTCACAAAATTACTCTTTGAACTGATGCATTTTCCTCTTTACACTTAAAGCAGCATGTTATTTTTGAAGTAAGTTTAGAAAACAGCTTTTAGTCCTCAAACGCTAGTTCCCTTCATGCATGACAAAACAAATTTAGGCTATATTTCAGTAATAATTTTTTTAATTAGACAGTGGGCTTTGGAGAGCAGCACTGCCTAAGCTGGTGAAGAGCAAGTACTGAAGATCTCGTGGCATCTTGGCTATTTCAGACAGATTTTGGGTGAAGAGTCACTGCATCTTACAGTAGGCACTGAACACTCGTGAAGAGGGCCATTGTGTAAACCTCAAGGCCTCTGTAATGTCACGTGCCTCCTTAATACAATGTGCTCTTTATGAAGATGTAGCCCATTCCAGTCCCAGGAACAATAACCCTTTCCACTTTCGACTGCTCACCTGCAGCCTGGCTTCTGGACTCTTAAGATGCGTCCATAGTAGAACGGATAATACAGCAAAGGGAAGTTGCATTTGGGGATTGTGAAGTTGTGCTGATTGTTATGGTACAACTGGAAAGGTGCTGCTGAATCGCCTGGGGAGAGAGCAAGGCCACGGGCTTTGTCTGCCTGAACTTCTGGTCTGACAGCTGCTGCAGTTTGTTTCTGACATAACATGCACTGTCATGACATTTTGTATATAGTTAAAGAGTCATAGTCTGGAAGCAAGCTTTGGAAATTTCATCCTACCATCCCCTCCCCCCGCCCCCCCCCCCATTTTATGTATACACCTTGTGGTTGCATTGTATGATTCCAGACTCCTGCTGCCTATCTGTGAAATATTTATAGTTCCTGTTCTTTTATGAACAGAAAATTATACCTTCTCCCTGATTTAGGCAAGCCATTCTGGATGATTGCATGGAAAGGCGTTTGGTGGTTCTAAAAGCATGCCTCTCTGCACAGTGTGTTAAAAAGGGCTTTCCTCTTATGATTTTGGGAGAGGTATGAGAATGAGGTTATTCAGAAAAATCAGTGTGGAATCTATTTCCTTATTGCGGAAAGGAAATATTTTAACTTGGCCATGATATACTTCTAAAGCTTGGGGAATGTTTGTCTACTTTTGCTTTGTTTCATTTTACCACCTCCTTATATGCATAATTGATGCTGGAGTAGGACGCCCTCTCTATCTAACTGGCACCCACACTCCACTTTTGCTGAGCCCTGGTGTGCATACACATTTCCCCGCAGGGCCCAGCATCTCCCTCATCCACTCTAGGAAGAAGAAATCAATTTAGACCTCAACATTTTAGCACTCATTTGATTTTGAACATAAACACCACAAAGCTAGCTTCACTGGGATGTGGGAGGCAGGGTGGAGAAAAGGTGTTCTGAATCGATTATCTCTGGGATGCCAGGGCTGTATGCTTCACCAAACAGAGAGTAAATAATAGTAAATAATAATAGTAGGCCATAGGCATCCTTCTGAGTAGTCCACAGCAACACTGTGAAGCGGGTTATTATATTCCCAATTATACAGTTGAAACAGACTCTGACTTGCCAACAGCTGGAGAGTAGCAGAGGCAGGATCCAAATTGAGGCAGTCTGGCCCCAGAGTGCCTGAGTTTAATCATTACATCTCTTCCTTTGCCATACTTGTTAATCAGTAAATGCGTAGACATGGGATTTTTTATTTCAACAGATATTGGGTATGTTGTGTGCCAAGAATCATGCATGCACTGAGGGATAGAAAAATAACTACTGCTTGGTTGCTGCCTACAAAGATACCTACAGTCTGTTAGGAGAACACGGACATGTGTCTGCTGATTATAACCCATGTCAATATGTATAGACAAGTGTTTTAGGAGACTGGAGGGAAGTTCCCAGGACAGAGTGCTGGGAGATAACTGAAGACTTTGCAAAGGATGAGATATTTGGGTTGGTCCCTGAAGGTTGATAGCACTAATTCTGACAGGTGGAAGAAGCTGGGAAGGTGCGTGCTTATAGGTAGAGAAACAATGAGCAAAGGCAGATAGGTTTGAACGTTTCTCTGGTAGATTGAGGTTCAGGATGGGGAGGAAACTGGGAAGTACTGGATTCAGGCTACATTGTGGAAGACTTCCAGTGCCGCAGAAAGGAGCTTTTACACTTTATTCTCTCTCACGGGCTCTTGGCACATTAATCTGCAAGATTAATGATTGAGAAGCTCTGCAAGTTTCCAGGGATTCCTCAGACGAATGTAAGATTTCTTAAGGAATATGTAATACAGGAGAGCAGAAACATCAGCCCCTGATAAAAACCAGTCTGCTTAATTTACATATGAGCAACTGTGGAGGTTTGGCTATGCTCCCTGGTGACTGACTGACTGCACTCATATACCCCACACACACTGAAGGCACAAGTGAAGGAAAGTTTTTATTTATATATGTATATTATCTGTATTTATATAATTTATTTTGAAATAATTTCAAACTTAGAGAAAATCTTTAAAATTCACCCAGATATAGATCCCCCAATGATTAATATTTTACCACATTTGCTTCATTTCTGTGTGTAAAGACATGCATTTGTCGTCTCTTTAGCTTCCTTCACTTCTCAGCCTCAGCCTTCCATTTCTTTTCTGATCTTGGCAGTTTCAAAAAGAGACCTGTTATGTCATAGGATGTCTGTCAGGTAGGATGCATTGACGTTTCCAGATTCAGGCCGTGCCTTCCAGGCAGGAACACCACAGAAATGACGTAGTGCTCTTCTCAGAGCATGACATCAGGGGCATACGATGTTAGCCTTGATCACCTGGTCCAGGTAGTTATCTGTCAGCTTTCTGCACTGTAGAGTTACCATTTTCCCCTTTGTGTTTGATAAGCATTTTGTGGGGAGGTATTCTGAGACCATATCCTTTTTATTCTTCAGTAAGAAGTCTCTACCCACTAGCCTTAGCATCCATTGATGATTCCTACTTGAATCATCCAACTGTTAATAATGGTTGCTAAATGATGCTTTTCTGTTTTCATAATTCCTTCTTTATTTATTAGTTGGCACTCTAGTGTATTTATTTATTATAACACTGTGGACTCACAGGTGCCTAATTTATTCACTGGATTGTAATCTGTTGTTATCATTAATCATACCATTTGATGCTGAAATTGTACTAACTTTGAACAGTGAGAACGCAAAAAGAGTTTCTGAGCCAAATAGACCTTGACAGTGTCTGTAAGTAGCTAATCTGATGTGTCTGACAATTGAGAATGATAACTACTTTGTGTTATCTGAGTTCTGGATCTTAAATGTACTTCAGGCAATAAGGGTCACCTAGAGCAAAGCCTTGTCAGGCAGACAGATAGTAATACTCTGGTGACTCTGAAGGCAAAACTGACCCAAAATTGAGCTTGTCAGAGACCACTTAGTGACTAAAAGTCTTGAATGTTCTGAGTGTATTGTTTAAGTTGCCCCAGGCCCTAATCTCCTGTCTTTAGCTTTCCCTGTTAGGTAAATCAGCCCCATGGGTAGAGAAGTATGGGCTGGGGCTGGGAGCACTAAGGATTGACAGTAGCATGCTTCCTGTCTTTCCTTCCTCTACAATTTTGCTGGCTGCCAGAGTCAGCATGGTCTTTGCTTCACAGACATTTTCAGACCCTTCTATGCCCCTCCTAATTTCAAACAGGAAGCAAGTTTGCACTCTGCATCTCAATGTGCTAAATCAGAGCCTGTAGTCCCTAAAATGCCCTTACTTCCTTACCTCACTCATGCCACACTTGTCCTTCCCAGATTAGATATATCATACTTTATTGACCTTCAAGAAAGGAAATTCCATCATTTTTCTCTGAACGAGTCATCCATTGATTTCAAGGACCTGATCCTTATCTCCAACTCAGCCCAGAGGAGCTGAGGTTTGTCAGGCCTTCGCAATTTCCTCCTCAGGATTTTGTGGGATGGTATAGACCACATGCAGACTCTGCTTTCTGATGGTTTTAACATTATGGCTAGCACTTATTATCTAGTTGGGTAAATAAAACTCAAACGGTTCAAAGGAAGTTGTGATACCAAGAGAAAAATTCATGAGAACTTGAACAATCTATGGAAAACCAACTGGATGATGCTAAAGAGAATTTTAATATATATTCTAGCCAGAGCAGTCATATTAAAATGCAAATCTGGTCATTTTACTATCTTGCTTAGAACCCTTCAGTAGTTTCCCGAGTACACTTAAGGACCAAAAGCTGCTCCCAGACCCTGCATGATTGGGGCTTGGTCTCCTCTATGCCTCACTTTGGGCTTTCCTTATTATGCAGAGCCTCCTTTTTTTTAGTTCCTAAAAATGCAGGTTTTGTGTACTGTTTCCTCAGCCTAGAATTTCTCCCATCCCAGTCTCTGCGAGACACACACCCCACACACTTTGCCCAGTGGACTATTTTAATACAGCACTGACAGTACTCTCTATTCCAGCCCTGGTGGAGTCCCTCCTGGGTCCTAGCATGCTTCCTGTATTTTAGTTTCATAGCACTTATCACAGCTGTTATTTATTTATGCAACTGCTTGTCTGTCTCTTCCTACAGTTTGGAATTTTGTCCAGGCAGGCTCTGTGTCTGATTTGCTTTAGCTCATCGCAGTGTTTAGCACATGGTAGTTACTTAATAAATATTTACTGAATGAAAGGATAAAACCATCTTTCACTGTGGTTAACTGCATCTTCCCTATATCAGCATTCCCTCTCTGGGGTGGGGGAATAGCCTTGGAATGTGGAACCAGTATAGAAAAAGAGTAGTGATGGGAGACGGTGGAAGAGGTAGGGAGGGTATGATGGTTAAGATCTGTGGGGACAGGTTAAAAAGCAGAGATAAGATCAGCTGTGAAAGGATATCTAAAGATGTAAGGGAAGAAGTCAAAAGTTGTTATGAAGAGTTACAGATATGAGAAACAGTCCCACATTATAACTAGTCATATAAACAAACGAAGCTTGTAAAATTGCAGTTATGCTGCATATGACATGTCGATTGGCCTGGTGTTTCCTGTGAACTGGCATACACTTTGCTTTCCTTACTGTTGTCATTTTATTTGCACAAAGCATTTGGGTAGATGATTAAAACAGCTGCACCCTAAAAAGAGGTCTAGTTGAAATCAGGTAGGTAGTATAAACTCCGTGGAACAGGAATGCAGGTTTCACAGAACAGATCCTCATACCTAGTTGGTGGGCATCACTTGTGTGAATGATTGGATGGGTGTGTTAACTGGGAGGAGAAAAGAACAGGTTTAAAAATACTCTTTGGTAAATGAAAGAGCAAGAGAAAAATCTCATCTGCCTTGCATTATTTTAAAATAGAATGAGAAACATTTACATTGTTCTTCTTTTTATTGTCTGTTCTCTAACAAATGGTGTTTCTCACATAGAATTGGCACAGGAAAGCTCCTTGGGTCTAAGAGTGTTAATGCTGATAGTGTCATCAGGAGAACTTTCCTGTTAAACCTGTTCCACATCACTGTCTTCTGTATCCCATTGGTCTGTGCTTAGAAAAGCTGATTTGCTAACTCCCTTTCACACTGTGAGTAATTAACTTCATGAGAACTTTTGTCTTTCCCTGAGTTCATCCTACTGGTTTTTTTCCCCCACCCCTGCTTCTCAGCCTTAGCTGATCTGGAATCGTTTTTGACTGCTTCCAACATCAGGATGCTTGCACTCTGCTGCTTTCGGTATGGGAATCTATGATAATTATGTGATTCTCGGGGACTGACTCAGCTCTTTAGGCCAACTCTTTATGCTTCATATGAGAGGAGACAATACAGTTAGGAGGATTAGCAAAGTTTCTGAGTTTCAGTAGTCAGCTAGAATATCTGGTAAAGAAAAAACACAGAAAGAGTGTGTGGAAGTTGTGGCACATGGGTGTAATTATTTTTCATGGCGCCATTAGTCAGTAGTAATTGGGCCTAGAGTGTGCAGCAGTGAAACCAGAACAAAGAAGTCATTGTATCCTAATTCATAGATAAAGTAATAATATCAAAGTTTTGTCCATTTACAAGTCCACCAGGACACATTATTTTAGAAACCAGCATTTTTTGCTCCTATTAAAGAATGGCTCATTGTGGTAACGTGTGTAGAAAAGGATTGAGTGTTTTCTTACTCAGGAGTGGCATTTTTATCACCCTGTCACTCGAGCATGTTGTTCTGGTCCCACTGAGAAATGGAAAATCTGAAGTCTACAACATATGACCAAACTCTCAATTACTGTATGTGAATTTTTTACTCTGTTCACTGACTTTAGTATAGGCATTCTCAGCCTCAACACTACTGACATTTTGGACCGGACAGTTTCTTGGGGCTGGTGGAACTGTTCTGTGCGTTGTGGGATGTTCAGCAGCCTCCCTGGCCTCTACCCATGAGATGCCAGTAGTGCTCCCCTTCCAGCTGTGACAACCAAAAATGTCTCCAGACATTGTCAGATGTCCCCTGGGGGAAAAATCACCACCAGATAAGAATCACCACTAATGCTTTAGTACTCTTGACTAGGTTCCTACCATCTACTCTTCTACCTCCCAGTGAGTACATTAATTTTTATGTCTTACCAAGCCAAATATTATTTGAACAGTAAGTTTAGTTTCTTGAAAAGTAAAAATTATACAATCATAAATTAAATGACTTTTGAAAATTTCTTATCTCCATTTCTCTTTGTTAATGCAAAAACAAAAACAAAAACAAAAACAAAAACACACACATTGCAAAGAAATTTCACATTGTTCTTGACACCATAAACTGGGTCCCTCTCACAAATGCACTCAGTTTTAGCAGGTGGTAAATATATGCATAGAGTAGAATTATCAGTTTATTGATTTCGACCTCTCTGTGAACACATGGGAATTTGTTCTGCACAGAGGGGTTGTCTCTAGTTGGTAGTGTCAATTGCAGACTGTACAAACTGAGTTGGGAGGGAGAATGGAGAAGAAGCACTCGGAGACCCATAGTGTCTAGGAGGTAGGTCAGTTCAGTGATGATGCTAACCTCAGAAGCCATGTGGCCTACTGTTAGCAGCCTGTCAACTTACCTTTACACACTGGTATAAATTCACGTCTGCCTTACATTTTATTTGGGCTTGTTTTCCCCATATGCCCAACCTGTCACTATACTGTGAGCTTTGTGAGAGTAGAGACCTTATCTTTTTAGCTCTTATTGTGTCCCCAGCTCCTACAACAGTGCCTAGTAAAGAGTAAGGTGGGGGTACGAGAAGAGAGGGAGGGAGAGAGAGAGAACTAAGATTGCTTTAAAAAAAATCAATAATTATACATATAATTTGAGCATATTTATAAATTTTTTATTTAGTCCTCATTTCACACCTGGGGGCTATATAACATTATAATTGGTCTTCTTGAATTTAACCTTCTTCACTACCTCAGTGTAATCCACATACAGTTATCAAGACAATCTTCATCAGTGCCGTTTAGCCCCTATCACAGAGCCTGGTGTGCAACCTAACGGTGACTAAGCAGACAGGATTCCCCTGGTCCAAGACCCGAGTCTGGTGGCCTGTTCTCAGTCATCCCTCTCTCTTCTAACCTCGTCTCTCTTTGAGCGGCACCAACAGGCTCTGTCCTGGCTTTTTTCTACCATTTATCTTTCTTTATCTTTTATTCTGTCATCACTTATCTTGTCTTCAGAACTCATCTGGTTAACTCCATTCTGTTTCGATCACTCATTCAGGTACTATGATATTGTTCTTGTTGATAATATATGCTTTTGTAACTAATCTCAATTAGTGTTATGTTTAGAGTGTTTGGCATTTATCTCCCAGCTAAACCATACCTCATTTTATTTCTTATAAATCTTTCCTCCTTCTCTTTCTACTGAAGAGGACCAATTTCTGTACCTAATTAAGCTTTCAGTAAATGCTATATAATGATGGTAGAGGTGGGCCAGGAGCAGTCTCTACCACTGGATTTCCAGACATTTGGAAAATCTTTGTAAACACCAGGGACAGCCCTCTGATTTAGAATGTTTAGTTGGAAGCTGTTACGTTCAGAATTCCAGTGCTAGATATCGCCAGTGGTTTTTGGCTGTGTATAAACAGGCATAGCTCTGTTAGTCCAAAAAAGGCTTTTAGGCAGTTAAGAGTCTCCTTATAACCCACTTAAAAGATTTTTTTTAAAACTGTTGTTTTTTACACTTCTTTAATTATTCTTGAATTAATCAAAATGTAATAAAAAAGTTTTATTGTAACATCTCTTCAGTTTATTATTTAGCCTTTTTTTTTCTTTTTAAGATCTCATCTTGTTTTTTGTTTTTTGGGTTTTTTTTATGTGGGAGTAGAGACATAGGGGAGAGACTACTGTATCCATTAGAATTTAGTTTAGCTCCAAGTAACAGAGACCCAAAACATACAATAGTTAAAGAAAATATAAGTTTCTCTCTCTTTCACATAAAAGTGTAGAGGCAGGCTTTCTAGGAGTAGCATAGTGGCTTTGATTCACAAAGCTCTTAAGAGACCCAGGTTCCTTCTAGCACATTGTTCCTCCATCCCTGTGTTTGAACTTATGGTCCAAAATAGCAGCTAGTGTTCCAGTCATCACATCTGCATTCCAGACAGCAAGATGAAGGAACAAAGAAGGAAAGCGGTCATAGACCTATACCTGTGTCTTTTAAGGGAGTTTTTTTTTTTTTTTTTTTTTTTCTATTTTTGTGTGTGGTTTTTTTTTTTTTTTCTTATGGCCATACTAACAATACAGGTGCCTAGGGAAATAAAGTCTTTATATTTTCCCAGCTAAACATAGGGAATTCTATTAGTGTGGAAGAATGGGATAACCCAGACTGATAAGCATCCAGCTGTGTTTGCCATGGCTGTTCTGTTCACCCCCCTTTCCAAATGAACTTTCTTGGAGTTGATTTCAGTACATTCCTCTTGCTTTCCAAACAGTGACTTCTTGTAATCATATTTTTTAAAAGACCAATACCTATATGTTATAAAAATTCATAAAATATAAATAGAACATAAAAACCACCCACTAAAGATAACCACTGAAACCGAATCATGCAAGAATATTCTTTAAAACTAATATAGAACAAGCAACTCTGTCTATAGCAGGGGTCCCTAGCCCCCAAGGCTGTGTGGATAGTTACCTTCTAGCATAGGGAGGTAAGATTACATATGTAAAAAAGTTAGGAAATTAGTCAGGGCCCTGTAAGTGCCATATTTGTGTTAAAGTATGTAAAGGTACACTAGAAAGGAAGAGAGAAAAAAATAATGATACTGGGTATCTAATTGTAGAACAATTCAAACTGGACAGTTGCTTGTAAAAATGACAACTTGGGAACACAGCTTGCTATTTTAGTTACTGGAGTGTGATATTTGGATTCCAGATCCTTAGGATAGTCTGATCCAAGCAGTATTAGGAAATCATCAAGCCTAACATGGTAAAATTCTAACCTTTACTGATTCCCAGAAGTCCAGAGTCCATCTGGGAATAATTCATTGTGACCTTGTCTGTGGTAAACTTTAAAAATTACTTAATATGCAACAGTTAAATTTCACTGAAAAATGTGATGTATTTTGTTGCAAATCCTGATGTTAAATCAGTGAATTTTTAAAAATTGTTTGAAGGAAAATAGATAAAAATGAACCTTCCCTATCAAATGCTTAAGAGAGAAAAGTAAATATGTTAAGAAATAGAAAAACCTAGGAGATACAACGAAACATTACCAGTTGCCAACCAGATAGTGAGATACGAGTGACTTTTTTTTATGTAGACTGTACATGACTTTTACAACTTGTACTACTTTTGTAACTAGAAAAAAGGTGTTTAAAAATTTTTTTAAAGAAACTTTCATGAATGGTAAAGGCTCAGTTGAGATCCCTGTTAAAGGATAACTGCCTGTCACTAATTATGAGCCAGGTGCTGAGAAGAGTTCCTGCAGTGCTCTGGAACCACTGGGGACTGCCAGAGACTTTTAGAACCTGCAGAGAGAACAGTGGGGCCGATTGTGCCTCTCACTTCCTCAGGTGACTGAAGGCTGAGGCTGCCTAGTTTCCATAGAGGAACACAAACTCTTTCATGAAGAAGTGACTGGTCCAGCAGACAGAGCCTCTCTGTGGAGACGGTTAAAGTGCTGGCTTTATTTTTACTTCTGGCAACACTGGAATGAAGAACACACATTTTCAAAGGATCCCGGTTTCCTGTTTTCACTAAGAAAGCAGGGAATGCCGAACAGCTGAGTGTGCGGGGGTGGTGTCACCGAAGCCGGAGAGAGACTTCATTGGCGAACACTCGGCCTATGGTATTTGCGCGTGGCCCGGCTAAGTTTACACGAATGCTGAGCCTCCTTTCCTTATGGGGCGAAGAACGGGGCCGACAGAGCAGCAGGGCCCGGGCGCGCCGAGAGCGAGCGAGCTGGGGTGCGGTGCAGCGGGGCGGCCCCGCGAGGGGCACAGCTGGCGCCTGGTAGGTGTGCGCGGAGAGGCCGGCGTGCGGGGCCGCGTCGCCGCCCCCGAATTGCCGGCGGCCGGCGCGAGCGGAGGGAAGGCGGGCTGGCAGCTGCGACCCCGCAGGGTCTCCAGCAGCCTGATTGAGAATCGCCCGCTGGTGTCTGAGATCTGTCTGCCTCTCCCTGACACCGGAGCCTGTAGTTTCTCTTTGCTTGTGGAATTTCAGAGAGCACTGGAAACAGGTCCGGCTGCATATTTTGAGTGAGTGTATCGCCCATGTGGAATTAAAAAAGAAAGAGAAGACAGGTTCTGTTAGCATGAGCACAAATTTCCAGGCGCAGGCCCTTTTCACCAGCTCACCCTTTCTTAGACTAGAAAATGATTGGTGCTGTGCACTTCGTTCTAATAGAATTCTTTCTCCTCGTGTTTTACAATTGAAATCTAGTGCCTAAATTCTAACAGAACAATCTAATGTTTTTAATCAAGACACGAGGATATATGCCTTTTTAGTCCTCTGGCAATCTTTTTGTACTTTTCTTCCCAACATTTCAGAGGAAAGAGGGCAAACGAAGGCAAAAGGTTTACTCAGAGCATTCATATTATCAGGTATAAATGTTCAGCGATGTTGGGATTGGAAAGGGCAGCAGGCAGGCTACCCGAATTGCTGGAAGTGCTTGGACAATGACTGCAATCAGGTGGGTTTTTATACAGAGGATAGGGACAGAGTACTGATGGCTTGCCTTTCTTTTACTTATTGTTTTTGGGTCCTTTTCATAGCTCTAAAAATGCAGAGCTTCTCATTCTGACTGTAGAAAACACATTACTTAATCCTACAATTTAAATCAACAAAAATAGCCTTGCTTCTCAGTTGAAAATGCATAGCTCAGGTCAGCAGCAAGGTCTTTGCCTTGAAAGGTTCTTGTGTTTCCTTTTCTAAATGTTTGGTTTAGGCAAAAGTAGCATTTACGGAATGCCACATGATCCAGTATTTGGATAGAGGTTTGCCCTTATTTTCATTCCGCTTTGCATCTGTTTGCATACCCCACAAATATAAAACAAGGTATTCTTGGGCTAGTAAATTTTTGTCCAAAAGAAAGCAACGTGAAGAAAACTTTTTCTCTAGTTGGCACAGGGTTTGTTTTGTTTTTAAACGGGAAGGCATAAAATAGATTTGAAGTTTGTCCTCTCTGTTCTTGCACCCATGCTGCTCGAGTTAATCTCTCAATGTCCCCTGTGTCTCAGCTTTCTCTGCAAGGAAGGTGTACTGGGGCTGCTTGGCCACCATTTAGAATGGCTGCATGGTCTGCAGTAGGTGGGAGAACTCATGTCCCAGGCTTCCTGAATCTGTACTGACGCGGTCAGTTATTCTAAGACTTCACTTTTTGTGCCTCTCAGCACACTTTATAAAATAGAGTCTTAATGACTGCTACCCATACTTCAGGGGACTGTAGACAACAAAAGAAATTACTTTAAAATGTTTTCAAGTTTTTTAATGCATTCTTTTAAAAAATAAAGTATTTAATAAAAACTTACTATGCATATACTTGGCTCTTTAAAGTCATTATCTCATTACAGTCTTTTAATAACTTTACGAGTTAAATGCCTGTGTTTTCATTTTTTGCTTGGGGAAACCCAAGTTCCCAGAGGTTTATTAAGACATCTAGCTGTTCATTTGTAGATCCAGGATTAGAAAATAGGACTGTCAACTCTTAAATCATACCAGCTTGCCATACTGCGACATACACAAATATTAGTTTTTACCATTATGTGTATTACATGACGTTAAAATGTTGTTTTCTCTCTCTTTCCTCAGGAAAAGCAGACAATGTTCTGAATGGAGACCATGACAAGGAACAGAAAGATTCTTACTTTGTGGAGACTCCCTATGGTTTTCAGTTAGACTTAGATTTCCTTAAATATGTGGATGACATACAGAAAGGAAACACCATCAAGAAACTGAACATCCAGAAGAGGCGGAAGCCATCTGTGCCATGCCCAGAAAGCAGGGCCACAGCTGGCCAGCAAGGTGTATGGGCTTCCACTGAATCCCTCTCATCCTCCAACAGTGATGACTACAAGCAATATCCCAGCTTTCTCGTAGCCAGAAGCCAAGTTACTTCAACTCCAGTCTCAAGGCCACCTGCCCCTCTGGAGATTTCACCCACTTTTCTTACCATCCCAGAAAGTCGACAGCTGCCACCTCCCTCACCACAACTCCCAAAGCACAACTTTCATGTCACCAAGACACTGATGGAGACCCGGAGAAGACTAGAACAGGAGAGAGTCACTATGCAGGTGACACCGGGTGAGTTCCGAAGGCCCAGGCTGGCCAGTTTTGGAGGTCTGGGCTCCACAAGCTCTCTCTCCTCCTTTATGGGTTCTGGAAACCACAGTTCTGCCATACACCAGCTTCAGAATGGATACCCAGGCAATGGGGATTACGGTGCTTATGCCCCAGCTGCTGCCACCACTTCTTCCATGGGGAGCTCAATCTATCACAGCCCCCTGAGCTCAGGGATTTCCACTCCAGTGACAAATGTGAGCCCCATGCACCTGCAGCACATCCGCGAGCAGATGGCCATTGCCCTGAAACGCCTGAAGGAGCTTGAGGAACAGGTGCGAACCATCCCTGTGCTGCAGGTAAAGATCTCTGTCTTGCAAGAGGAGAAAAGGCAGCTGGCCTCGCAACTAAAAAACCAAAAAACTGCATCCCAGAACGATGTCTGTGGTGTGAGGAAGCGGTCCTATAGTGCTGGGAATGCATGCCAGCTGGAACAGCTCTCCAGGGCCCGGAGAAATGGCAGGGAATTATACATTGACTATGAAGAGGAGGAGATAGAGAGCGTAGAGCAGAGCACACAGAGGATAAAGGAGTTCCGGCAGCTCACAGAAGACATGCAGGCCCTGGAGCAGAAGATCCAGGACAGCAGCTGTGAGGCTTCCTCAGAACTCAGGGAGAATGGGGAGTGTCACGCTCGAGAGTGCCGATCTGTAGCCGTAGGTGCCAACAAGAACATGAATGACATTGTTGTGTACCATAGGGACTCCAGGTCTTATAAGGATGCCAGTGTAGGGACAGCCACTGAGATGAGGAGTTCTGGGGTGAGCGTGACAGAAGCCATGCTTGGAGTAACTACTGAGGCTGACAAAGAAATTGAGCTGCAACAGCAGACTATAGAGGCCTTAAAGGAAAAGATCTACCGCCTAGAAGTACAGCTTAAAGAAACCACACATGACAGAGAGATGACAAAACTCAAGCAAGAGCTGCAGGCCGCTGGATCAAGGAAAAAAATTGACAAAGCCATGATGGCCCAGCCGCTTGTTTTCAGCAAGATGGTGGAGGCAGTGGTACAGACGAGAGACCAAATGGTTGACAGTCACGTGGACATTGTTGACACATGTGTTGGGACCTCTGTGCAAACAAGTAGCATAGGCATCTCCTGCCAGCCCAGTCGTGAAAATAAAGTAGTGGGGCCCGAGCTGCCCATGAATTGGTGGATTGTTAAGGAAAGGGTAGAAATGCGTGACCAATGCACTGGAAAGTCTGTGGAGATGTGTGACAAGAGCATGGGTGTGGAAATCAGCATCTGTGAAACAGGCAGCAACACAGAGGAGTCTGTGAACGACCTGACACTCCTCAAGACCAACCTGAATCTCAAAGAAGTGCGATCCATCGGTTGTGGAGATTGTTCTGTCAATGTAATTGTTTGCTCGCCGAAGGAGTGCCTCTCCCGGAGCACGAATACAGAGGCTGTTGGCCAGATGGAAGCTGCTGTCATGGCAGTGCCTCATACCACAAGCCAGCATACCAGTACAGTTTGGGAACAGGTGAACCAGTTCACCAACACCGAGACACCCATCCTTATAGAATCCTGTACCAACACTTCCCTCCACATGTTGGACAAGCAGACCAACACCCAGACTGTGGAGATGCGGACAGTGGCTATAGGGGAAGGCCGTGTCAAGGACATTAACTCCTCCACCAAGACACGGTCCATCGGAGTTGGAACGGTGCTCTCTGGCAATTCTGGGTTTGACAGGCCATCAGCTGTGAAGACCAAAGAGTCAAGTGTGGGGCAGATAAATATTAATGACAACTATCTAGTTGGTCTCAAAATGAGGACCATAGCTTGTGGGCCTCCCTCGTTGACTGTGGGGCTGACAGCCAGCAGGAGGAGCGTAGGTGTTGGGGATGAACCTGTAGGAGAATCTGTGGAGAGACCCCAGCCCCAGGCTCCCTCTGGAATAATGACTGGCTTGGATCACTACATCGAGCGCGTCCAGAAGCTGCTGGCAGAACAGCAGACGCTGTTGGCTGAGAACTATAGTGAACTAGCAGAAGCTTTTGGGGAACCTCACTCACAGATTGGCTCTCTCAACTCACAGCTCATGAGCACCCTATCGTCGATCAATTCTGTCATGAAGTCTGCAAGCACTGAAGAGCTGAGGAACCCTGACTTCCCCAAAATGAGTCTGGGTAAAGTTGCAGGTAAGTGGCACTCTGAGGGACTTGGGGATGAGGAAAGATGGGGACAATGTAATTTTTGGAGGTAAGATATTTTAAATGCTGGTATTTTTTGGAATCATGTACAAAGCTTTAGAATGGTCATCAGTAGAATGAAAACTAAGAATTGAGAACCACAATCAATTCTGCTGATTCTCATTGTCTGGTGTGAGCACTAAGGCTAGAAGAAGATAAGCAAACTAGTGCCGGCTAGCCTAGGGGCTGTTTACTGGGGCCACTGGTTTGATTCGATGTCTTCTGGTTACTTATTTACTTGCTCATTTTATGTAGAACAACTTGGAAAAAGTCCATCATGGTTTGTAACCACAATTACCAGTATGTTATCAATAAAAAATACTGGTGTAAAATGTTTTCAATTAAAACTTTTGTGAGGGGAGAGAGACTCCATTAATTCATTTATTAATTCCTGCTCTGTTTCAAGTATATGTATGGGCTCCTCTCCTCATGGTGCTTACATTCCAGTTGAGGGCACAGTAGACCTAAAATATGTCAGGCAGTGGTGATATGTACTATAAAGAAAAGAACTCCATTTATAGGAATAGTGAGTGCTGGTGGTCAGGGTGGTCCAGGGAAGCCTCTCTGGAGGCCTCTTTTAAGCTAATAGATAAGTTACCCTGGAAGATTTTATAACATATTTCCCTGCAAGCCTCACTAAAATGACTTCTATTGTTATCGTTGCATGTGCCTCTAAGAGTGCACAATATCATCTTGGGACTGGGTTCTAGCATGACCTGGGGAAGGAAAGTCACTGTCCGCCTCATCCTAAAATGGGGATTAGAAGGGCACTCGTTCTATAAGGTTATCATTGTGTTAGTCACTGCATGCAAAGAGCACAGGGTAGCCTTCGTTGCCATTGGTGGTGGTGCCAGCAGCATGTTGAGTGTTGTTTCCTTTGCTGCCATGCTGAACTATATAGTGTGGGGTTTGGGAAGCTGCTACAGACATACTCTCCACTCTGACCAAATGCAACATGTAAAATGAATATGAATGCCTCAAATGACTTGTATAGTGTGCGTTGAATTTAATTATAATGTGAAGATGTGCAGAGTTAAATGTAAGTAAGCCATTAACAAAAATTTCAAAGTCTTTCTGTTTCCCTTTATAGCCTAAAAGGGCAGTGGTTAAAATGGACTGAACTATATCTCTTATATCTTCCTAGGTTTCCACTTTCAATCTTAAATTAATAATAGTTTTTAGTCACTGTACTGTAGAACCAATAGTTTATTATAGAAGGAAAAATGAACATGACCATGACAGCTGATATGTGGGTTTTTGCCTTTTAGAATCAAAGGAGTCTAAGAAATGCACATGGGAGTCATTTTAGAATAAATGGTTAAAATAGTATTAAAATGACATGTGGACTAAAGCAAAGTCTTAAGTAACTAATAATATGTCTGTTTCCACTTCTTTTTAAAAATCATGATGTCAGATGTTGAAATCAAAATAAAACTCTTAAATATCTCCAGACACAGATGGTACAGTGGATCGTCCATTATAAAAGCATTTCCCTGCCAGCCTTCCTCCCTCCTCCCCAAACTGAGGTTTCTATTTCACATTCTTGCCAAAAATATTCATCCGAATCATTGGAGTAATCTGTCCAACACCCTGAACATCCAGAGCAGGGAGAAAGTTTTGTCTGGCCATGTTACAGTGTTTTTTTGCTATTTCCAGTCACACTGACAATCCATACTTCTCTGTTTAGATCTGACCCCACCAGTGAACACCTAATTAATCATCCACAGTGCACGAGACTATACCATTCACCAACAAAAGTATAAATATTTCGAATAGCACTTTTTGGGTCATAGTGGCAGCTCCCTCTCAGAGTGCGCAAGAACAACTTTAAAGTATTTCTGTAATTACATCATATTTATGTTTTAAACATTTTGCTTTAAAGTTTTAATGGAGAAGGAATTCGGTTAGGAACTCAACCCAGAGTACTGAATTTTTGTTATCTGGTGTTAGTTACATAGACTGCAAATGAAAGCAGCTTAATCTAGTAAAGTAGAGATTCTCAGTACCTACAAGCTGTGAATAATAAAGGTGTGTGAAAATACTCTATGGCTTACTGTGCACACCATACAGTAGAGAATATTGCTCACATACTGTCATGCATTTCTGTAGCAAAGGGCATACTGGAGTATAGAAAGATATTCATTTCAAACTTAATTCCCCAAGTAAAACAAAAGGGAGTTTGGGGTTGACATCTATCAAAAAGAACATATAAATGTGAACCTAGGCCTTTTGTGTAAAGAAGTCGTTAAGTTTGGACTCTGAAGCCCAACACTCTCTGCCACTAGGACAAGTTGTCTTTGTTCCCTCACAAGGTTGAAATGAAGATTTAGTGAGTTAATAAGAGAAAAGCATTTGGAACAGTCTGCAGCATGGAGTATAAATGCTCAGTAAACACTGGCAGTTTTTGCTGTTGCTATTTTTATTACTTCCAGAAAGGAAACGTAGATATACAACAAATTGCCAAATAAAAATTGTACAGATGATCTTTTATTTTCGACCCAAATTTTTATCTTCATAATTTTGGTTGACCATCACCTTTTTTCCTCAATTATTATACCTCCCCAATTAACAATTGTATCTTGATAAAGAAATAAATGAAAATGGAAAAACACAAAGTACAACAAATTTTCAGTTCAGAGTCATTCAGAATCCGTAGGAAAGCTCAAAACGAAGCCACAGTTAAATTAAGTGTATTATAAGTTTCCAATCTAGAGACTTGTCTTCAGTTTGCTTAGGATTGAAGATTTGAGTATATCACTTTTTACTATACAAAATGGCATTAATTTTAGCAGCATAATAATGCCTAAACTTGTATCTATTTTCTTAAAATTAAAACTTTAGTATGTGCTTATAACAAATTAACAATTCACAAGAGCATAAAATAAAGAACAATACCCTCCCCCAACCTCTCATCAGGTAACTCTGGGTGTGTTTGGTATTACAAGTGTGTATGTGTGTGGGTCTGTATTTTAGAGACATACTTTTTTAAAGAGTAGTTAGATCATACATATTCTGTGTATCTTTCACATAAAAGATTACAAACATTTTTCCAGGATTTAGAGACAATGTTGTAGTTTTGAAGCAGCTGAAATTTGGTGGTGACCAAAGATGTTCTGTAAAGCCCTTTTTGATTCTTGGTAGTCAGAGTTTCATTTGTTTAATGTTTTCTGTTACAGAATTAAAAAGTTAAGAGGAAAAGTTAAGTTTCTGTTCTTATAGAAACCTTAGGAAAAATGTTTATTCTTCCTGTAAATCAAATGTTTATTCTTCCTGTTTTGGTTTGAGGAGTGGTTAAAATTTCTTTTTTCTCTCTTTGCATCTGGAAGAGGAAGAAAACAGAAAATTCTACACAAATCACTTGCAGATACAAATAGTTAAAAATACATAACTGCCTCTGAACAAATATAAACAAAACTATAAGAGTGTACTTAACTGCCTGCCACATGAGTTATAGACTTCTGTTGAAACCAGCTTCCAATTTTGCACTTAGTTATCTTTGCTTTATTAAAAATTTATGAACTTGAAGTAATTCCCATAGCAATGAGAGCAACTTTGTAGAAAGAGATGTTAGCCAAAGCAAAAGCAGGGAAATAAATTGTTACAAAATATCATTTTTAGTATTTTTAAAAGTAATTTCTTCAAATTATTACCATTTACTTGTTCTACTACCGTTTTTTTTTAATTTCAACATGTTTTTTTTTCAATTTTTTAAAGTTTATCAGAGTGACATTGGTTAATAAAATTATGTTTCAAGTATACAATTCTTTAATATATTATCTGTATATTGCATTATGTGTTTACCACCCAAAGTCAGATCTCCTTTGATCACTGTATATTTTACCCCCTTTACCGTTATCTACCCCCCTCTTTCTGTCTGGTAACCACCATACTATTGTCTATGTCTATGAGTTTTTTTTATCTTTTTCTTGGTTGCTTTCTGTTTTATATCCCACTATGAGTGAAATCATATAGTTCTTGACTTTGCCCATCTCACTTATTTTGCTTAGCATGATTATCTCAAGGTCCATTTGTTTTTCACAAATGGCAGTATTTCATCTTTAGTGCCTATTTTTTTTATCACAATTTTTTTAAGTAGACTGTATAAGAGCATCAGAATAATCAAAACAAACATTTCTGGAACCCTGCAGTATATCATGGCATGATGTAGTTAAGGGAAACACCACCAACCTAGAAGTCATCTGACTTCTGACATTGTCTGTGCAAGAACTTGGGAGAGTCACTTCAGACAGAGTTTGAACCTCCATGTCTTCCTACGTCATGAGAAAGGTGACTTAGATTTTTCTTGCTTGGAGCCCTTTCAGCAAATTTTTCTTTAAAAGTATCTCATCACCACGCTGCCCATCAGATCCACCTGGGGGAAATTTTCCAAAATTCATTGGTTTCTTACCACCCACCACCACCCACCCACCCACCCAACGGACACATCCAGGTCTAGGGTCCATAGCTTCATGAACAGTTTTGTATTTAGAATTTTTATGAAGAAAATGCATAATTTTTATCTGTCTCAAAAGTGACAGCTGACTCAGAAGGATTGAAATTATAGATCTAGGACATCTGTCTCAGACCATGGGGAAAAAGCCCTTCAGCCCTGAGGAAAATCTTTTACAAAGTTTAAAATCTGTTTACTACCTTCATGAGCCCTTCAGCTGACACTGTTTGAAAATCTTCCTCTGTTAAGCTGATGTTTTATCATTTTCAATAGATATTAGGGAAATGCACATGCACTCTGGAAAAAGAAGCAAGTTTACTTTGACACACTCAGAATGAATCCTAAAGTGTGTAGTTCATTTCTGGCTAAAGCATGGCTTTGAGTTCCTGTATGTCCAGTCATAAAAGACAAAGGGAATTGTTGACAGCAGATGATAACTACAGCTGTTTATTCTTCCAAACACCAAGTCATTCTTATCTCAGTAAGAATGTTTAAAGTCTATTCTCTGCCTTCTCCATTCAGGTCAGTTGATAGCTATGCATTTTAGTGTCAGCTATATGCAAAATGTGATAGTACAACCAAGACAGAAATGGTTTATACCTGAAGAAGTTGGGAAGCCAAGACATATAGCGGAATTATGAATGATGACCTATGGTGGTATAAGTTAGCCACCAATAATGTGCAAATAGAGTTCAGCTGCAGTCAAGCCCTCCGAGGTCAAGGGAGGAGATGAGCTAAAGGAAGACCTTGATTTTATCTGGAAGAACAGAGAGCACACCTGCATAACCCAGCTTTAGTTATTGTAGCCTTTCCGTGTGAGTTTCCTGGGTTGTCTTGGCATGGTGTGTAATTAAACGTGGGTGGAGTTGTGGTGAGGGAGAATCTGAGTCTTGCATTTTAATTTCCAAGTACCCATTTTTAGATACATTCATGACAGCTGACATTTTCCCAGGAAAATATTAAAATGGCCCTAGAAAAGATTAAACTGCAGCCTCTGCCCACTTACGTTTTTAATATCCAGTTTAAGTTGACTGCTTATGTTGGTGACTACATACATTGTCATTCAGGCAGCATTCCAAGAAGGGATCCTAGAAACAGAAAGGGACTGTCCTTTCTTCTCTGTCAAGGCTACATACTTCTCCCCACCCCGTAAGTCATGAAAGGTACCAAAAAAGGTGATTCTCCATGAACAACCTCTACTATCTACTCCTCAAACCAACATGTAGGCCGAAAAACCTTTTTGTCTATGGGAAAACTAGAAATATTTTAGATCTCGTTGAATTCTTAGTTATACTTTGGAAAAATATCTAAATGATTGGCCTCCGTAATGATTCAGAACTTTCAGTCCTATCCTTGATAAGTAAGCTAGATGTTCTCTAGAAATAAAATCAGAATGTCTAACTGAATATTTGGCACAATGACATGGTTAGTTGGTTGGCCACACTGTTCCTAATTGTGCTTTTAGAAAGCATTTGACATTATAAATAAAAATATGGGTTAGTGTGCCAGAAGAGTTGGAATGTGTGAACAGAGCAACTTTTAAAGTCCATTTTAATATATTTTTAAAAATCTACTTTCTAACAAATTCAGAAACATATTGCTACATACAGGCAACTAATACCCATTAAAGATGCATAAATGTCTCAGAGGAAACTAGAGAAGGTGATCTCTTTAAAACTCCTCCAGCTCTGTTTTTCATCGAATTATTTTTCTTATCAAATGCTTTTAACATTTTTAAAGTTAAAGTAAAAAGTGTTTTCAAATTACTTATTTTTCATTATATTTTGCCCTAGCTAATGTAATTATTCATGTATTAATCACTAAGTGTGTTTCAGAATTAGAATTAATGCTTCGAAGGGGTTCTTGTTTTCCAGAACAAGAGATTTCTGTCACTTTTTGTCATCACTGATCTGAGGCTCATTCTTTATTGGTTTTATGGCAGTTACAAGTTTAATTAATGACCAAAGACTGCACAGTTGCCCACTGACTTGTTCACTAATTCCCCAGTGGTGGCTATGGAACCCATTGTGAGAACTCTGAAGGTGGTTTGTTATTCTTATTGTTTTGCCCATATTGCTTGCGTAGTATTTACTGTTTGTCATGAGTTTCTACCATTAGGGGTCCAGGGCTGTTAACTAAATCAGTAGTTCCTAAGAAATCATATGATCCAAGTTGATGGATTGAAACCAAATGGGAATCTAAACTCTTGTTTTCAGCAGGCAAGTTTTTTGTTTTTTGTTTTTTTTTTAATGTTGGATAATATAATTCAGTGGTTCTCAATCTTGGGTGCTCATTAGAATCAGTTGGAAAGCTCTTAAAAATACTAATATTTGGGCCCACCTGCAGATAGTTCATTGCATTTGTATTTTATAAAGCCCTACCTCCAGCTCAGGTGTTTCTAAAGGGCAGCCAGGGTTGAGATCATTGAATATTCTTGACTACTTTATTGCTGGCTTTCTTGGCTGCACTTTCGCAGTGTTTTGCTGAAACATTGCAGTCACTTGTCAGAGTCTTATGCTGGTGCACATGTCATCTTATGTGTGCCCTGTAACTATGATGGGTCTTATCGAGTTCTGACAATTGTATATGGGCTATTTAACACCAGCTAGAGTTTCAGTACCATCTGAAAAACATTTTCTGGCAATAAAGATGACAGATTTCCTCTGATTTCAGTAAATGTTAACTAATTTAACCTTTAATATTCTTTGCCTTGCTAGTTAGCCTAAACAGAATCCCCGTGACCTTCAGTTGAATTACATAGGCACTTATTAAAGGCTTTCTCCAGTGTCTAGTGCTGTTCTAAGCATTGAAGAGGGCACCAAATAACATAGCATGAAAGGACTCAAGGAGACTCATATTAAACCGAGGATATATTCTGATTATGACAATGAGGGGGGAAAGAGATGTCACTGGAGTCACAAGAAAAAACTATAGAGGAAAGAATTGTGGCCAAGTCTTGATTTAGCATATGGGTAGACTTTTGACTGGGAAAAGCAGCTGAAATTCCAGGCCTGTAAAAGAATTTAGTAAAGAAGGGCACAGAAGTGGGAGTAATTAAGTTGCCAGAACATTCTTAATAAGTAGAGGAAAGGAGTAGTTGAGCAGAAAAAAAAAATCCTATGGGCAAGAAGAATCTCTTTGCATTCATCAAGAAGAACCCTCAAATGCCTGTTTGAGAGGTTGGACCTTGATTGAAAATGCTTTGAAAAGCCTTAGTCCACAAAACTAAGCTATAGTTGAAGAGAAACTGTTGCCTCTGAGTGGGGAAGATTATCTGGAAAAAGAAGAGAGGATTTACTGTGTTGTTAGAAATGTTTGTATCTTAATTAGGGAGGTGGTTACATAGGTACATACATTTATTAAAACCCACCAGCTCTATACTTAAAATCCGTTCATTTTATTGTACATAAATTATAGCTCAATTTAAAAATATTTCTTTAAGCTGTGTTTAAAAAGAAGAAGAACCTATCCATTAAAAAACTTAAAAACTAGCAACCAGTGGAAATGTAGGACTGGGATTCTGATTCAGACACTACGAAAAATAAGAGACCTTTGGAGAGATTTGAATACTGACTAGATGTGCCATAATCTTCAAAAATTTCTCTTTTTTAGGTTTGTTAGTCTTAGCATTATAATTATTTTTAAGACCTTTTTGCTTTAGAAATGTATACTAAAATATTTATAGATGAAAATGAGAGGATTCCTAGCTTTTGCTTCAAAATAATCCAGTATGAGTGGGTAAAGGAAGTACAAATAAGACTAGATAGCTCAGATCATTGTTGTAGCTATTGATGGGAACGCAGATTTATTATGTGGTTGTCTGCTTTTGTATAAGTTTAAGGTTTTAATAATAATAAAAACTATTAAGTAGTTGCATCTTAAAAGCCACTGTTGGATCTGGAATGTGTAAAACAACCTATATAATTTTTTAGCCTTAGAAAAGCAGTGTTAAACACGTTTGTTGTATATTCTTCCAGATTTTTTCTTATGTGTATACATATAATTACTTACCAAAATGGGTTTATTTTGTCCATACTATTTTATGACCTATTTTTAAAACTCAGTTACACATTATGCTCATCTTTCTATGTTAATAAATATCCACCTAATCAACATTTTTAATGGCTGCATAGAATTCCTTTGTATAAATGTACCAGAGCTCATTTCACCAGTTTCTTACTGTCATTCTTTGATATCCACCTCTTTTTATTGTTTTAACCATGGAAACAATGAACATCATCTATATCTTTTATATATCCTCAGGATAAAAGTTCTAGAAATCAAATTGCTAAGTCAAAGACTTTTTTATTTGTTTTTTAAAAGTGATTTTGAACATAGTTAATCATTATTCACTATAGAAAAAAATGGCAAATACAAGGCAAAGTTAAAATCACCATAGCTTTCAGATAACTTTTCTATATATGTGTATATGTATAGTAATGTGTTTTAATAGGATCATATCAAACATAGAATTTCATTATCTGCTGCTCTTATTTAACCATATAATATAAACATATTTCTATGTCAGCCACATTGAAAATTTTGATACACCTGTATACATTCATCACATAATACTTAATCCAATTTTTCTGCTTTGGACAGTAAACAAAATATTAAGAACCTAATATATACAAAAGCAATCTAGTAGGTGCAGTGAAGGAAAGTCATTAGAACTGTTTTGTGCCCTTAAAACATTTACAGACTAAAAGGGAGTCAAATAATGCAGTCACACAAATCATCTAGTACCTTTTATTTATAGATCCTTTAAGAGGGTATGAAAGATGGGCTGTGAGAGTTCAGAGAAAGGCAGGTTATTTTTAGTTAGGTGAGGAGAAAGGCTTGGAAGAGGAAGCAATGGGAGCATTTGACCCTGAGAAAGCAGGGAAGAAAGGGTATGCCAGGTAGAAGAAGGGTGTAAGCTTTGGTGAGCTATCAGGAAGAGTAGTTCCATCTTCTGAGATGCAGTCCCCATCCCCAAAAGGGCCACAAGTGTGGTGGGAAATAAACTTGGAGAGGTAAGTGGGTACAGATGTGAGTTGGTACCAGGTTGTAAGTGACCTAGAATATCTAGCTAAGCAATGTGGACTATGTTTCCTGAGTGGTAGGGAGCTTTTTAGGTTTTTCAGGTTATGTTTTAGCGGAGTAAGAGAGGAATTTGAGCTTAGTAGTATTGCTCTGCAGCAGTGTGCCAGACAGGGCAAGGGGAAAGAAGCAGGACAGGCAGGATGCTACTCTGGTGGCCCAGACTAGGTGTAACAGCCAGAACAGAATGAAGAGAGGCACTGTTTAGTAAGAATGACAGGCCTTGGCAGATCCGGATGTGGTAATAAAGAAAAAGATGAAAAAGTCAAGAAAGCCTTGGGGCTTTGAGTTTGGGTGGCTTCAACAGTAGTGCCATCCCACAAAGAAAACACTGAGGAAAGCACTTGAAAAAACAATGAATTGCAAGACACTTTTTTTTCTTCTTTTTCTTTTCAAACTGGTTAGCCTATTTGTTTGGTCCTAGCATCACACACTTCTATACCTTTCTCCTTCCTGACAGGAAATAATCTGGAATATACCTGTAAGTGTGGAGGCCTTCAGTCAGGAGGACCATTAAACATCCAGACATCCTGGCATGAGCGAGAGGAGAGGTCCACAGCAGGGGAGCCTTTCAGCAGCCAGGATACCTTCCCCTCCCAGGAAAGCACGCTGTCTTCAGTAAACCTGACAGATGACCAGATAGCCGCTGGCCTCTATGGTAACTTTCCTCACTCACCAGTCCTTCTAAACGTCAGGATTCTAGGAGCAGCATTCCAGTCTCATGTCAGTGTGCCTCATACATTGACCTAGAAGGACGATACACAGTTGTTGGGAAGGTGGACCTAGAATATAGTCAAGATTACTAAAGAAAGAGCTATGCAGTCCCCTTCAGAAAAACTCATAGACTTTTGTGAATTGTGAAATATTTTAAAGAGCATTTTACTCTTTCACTGTTGGGCAGGCATAAATTTTTTCCAGGTTATCTCAACTGAAGAAAAATAATAATCCCTATTTTAGTGCCTAAGTGGTTTTTGAAGATCAAACGAGACACAACATCACTTTATAAACAGTAAAGTCTGATACAAATGCTAGTTGTCCCTGCTTTTGTTATGACTAGAAATACTAGTAGTTTTTCCTTTTCTTTTAAAGAAAATTATTAATGGAACTTTAGATTATTTTCTTTGCATGCACACAATTTTCCAATGGCTTTTGTGCAAGTTTCTCATATGTACATGCCAAGATTTGTATTTACATAATTAAGAAAAAAAATAAATGTACATGAAGAAAGATTACCTCTTCACTTAACTTGTATGGGTGTGAGTTATGTTAATTTTGATTACCTTGGTTTACTTTTTTACAGTATATACAAATAATGAAAGTACACTGAAGTCCATCATGAAGAAGAAAGATGGTAGCAAAGATTCAAATGGAGCAAAAAAGAATCTTCAGTTTGTTGGCATTAATGGAGGGTAAGGAAAGATGGTGTTACTAGCGTTTACATAATCTGTCTGTCTCTTTTGCCTCCTGCCTACTCAAGTTATATTTAAAGGCACCTAGTCTGGGATACTGCCACATCTTGGTGATAGAAGATCCCCTCCTCAGAAAGGTGCATTTGGGCTTCTCTTCTCTCCTCTTCTTGCTGTCTTTAAGGATTTCACTCTTAAAAGGATACGTGATGAAGCTGAACCATTTACATCTTCTCACCTCTGATGTGAAAAAAATAATCTTCAACAAAAGCAGCAGGTTTCCTGCACTATTGGACAACTTGTACTTACCTGTATCAGAACTCAGGAACAAACAGAAGGAGACCAAGAGAATCATTCCATGGGCCAGTGATAGTCCATTCACTCCTTCAAAATGGGTTGTTTTGCTTGGCTCTCTATGTTTACAAACAAAATTATAGGACCATTCACCTGAAGACTAACTTAGCCATGCCATCAGTTCTTAGCTTTCTAAATAGAATGTTTATTAGTTGTTTTTTCCTTCTCTTCTAATTGGTCAGGAAAATAGCTAAACCTGTTTGTCCTCCTCCAGTTAAATCAAAGTATTTAATTTATTAATAGATACGTGGCCTCGAAAAGAAAGCAGTAGTGTAGAGTTAGTTGAGATCGTATTTATAGTAAAGTGAACCACAGAGATTTAACTTAATGGTGACTATTTTCCAAATATTTCAAGTTTTGTTGGTTGTTGTGGCCCAGGAGGTATTGGAGGGCATGTACCAGAGGACCTATTGGTTATTTATATAATCCCAGTTCACTTTGACACTGGGAGAATTAACAGAGTGAAGTAAGAATGAAAGCAGGAGGAAAAAAAAAGAAACAGGAAAAATGAACTGCAGATCTAGTTTATAAGATGTTTCCTTTGATTTATACTAATCCAGAGATACTCTCTATAGGTAGTAACTGGCAACCCAAGTTATCTCTCTTAAGTCAAAACCCATTCAAAACCATCAGGCTTTTATATAGACCTTACTTTGAACTTCTAAGTGCAGGATCTAAAACCACTGGTGAAATTTCTGGAGTCGGCAGCTTTTCCTTCATAGAATTTTCTGTCACTGGGTCTTTATGGGCACACCTTGCATCTCCTGAACTCCCAATTGCCACCTAGGTATGAAACAACTTCAAGTGATGATTCCAGCTCAGATGAAAGCTCTTCTTCCGAGTCAGATGACGAGTGTGATGTCATTGAGTATCCTCCTGAGGAAGAGGAGGAGGAAGAAGATGAAGACACTCGGGGAATGGCGGAAGGGCACCATGCAGTTAATATGGAAGGTTGCAAGTCCGCCAGGGTGGAAGATGAGATGCAGGTTCAAGAATGTGAACCTGAGAAGGTGGAGATCAGAGAGAGGTGTGGTACATTCCCCTCCCCTCCCTTGACCCCTCCAACATTTAATGTACTTTGGCTAGTAGGAGATTTTGCAGTTGTAGCCATTTGTTTGGTTTTTCCAGTCTCTAGAGGAAAGCTAAACTTTCTCTGTTCTGGGAAGTACATATATCTTGTGATACTAATAAGTGCAGGTGCAGAAGGTAATAACTGCTACATCTCACAGCAGTAAAGAGAACAGCTTGATATATGATCACCTTTATTTTCTTTAACTGTTTGCTATCTAAATGTATATGTGGAGCTACCATCACAGAACTATTAAGTGCCACTAAAGTTTCCACCTTATATATAAAGGCATATTAGAATTTTTTGTGACACAGCACATGTCTTTTAAGGTTTGAGATTTTACCATTAGCCATTTATCTTGATACAGATGTCAGTACTGTTATTGCAGGATCACTGTGTGTGAGAGGAGCAGTTTTTTGGCCTCAACAAAAGATTACATTTACTCTAAAAATGATGTAATCAGTCACATGTTTATATTTTGTTTCTCAGTAAGTGATTGGGAATGTTATAAGAATGGATTTGGGAAAATAAACAGCAGCTGAAATATCTATTAACACTCTGGTTGGCTGAAATGTGTACCTAAAAATGAAGTAAA
Organism: Macroglossus sobrinus; assembly: GCA_004027375.1. NCBI lineage: Eukaryota > Metazoa > Chordata > Mammalia > Chiroptera > Pteropodidae > Macroglossus > Macroglossus sobrinus. The sequence goes on along the minus strand of PVKZ01000448.1, from coordinate 776,261 downwards.
TTTTAAAGACTACAGCAAATTTGGAATCAGTGCTTATGAAACAGGAAAGAATAGAACAGATAGAAATTTCAGGATAGTTTTCGCTATGTGAAGTATTAATATAACATTTTAGAAAACTTACCTCTATTTAATTCAGGAAATGAAAGTTTAACTGTATTAGCTCAAGGTAAGTGTTTTTAGTTTATATTTCCAAGTATTTTCAAATGGCTCAATATCTTGTCATCTGGTTTTTTCAACAGCTTTATTGAAATATAATTTATATATCATATGTCATCTGGTTTTTAAATTTATAATTTCATGTGGGTTAAACAAACATTTCCTGAGTCACCGAATATGAGTTCAGATGTGGTTTACTGGTCAGTATAATAGATATGTAGGAATACAGACCTCTTCAACCCCTTAAGAATAAAAAATATTTTTAAGAACTTAGAAAAAAAAGGAGTGAAAAATCTCCAGATGTCATTCCATAATGTCATAAAGGCCTAACTGGTGAAGCCAAAAGTTACATTTATGAAAAGACCTGAGCTCTGAGGCTGGAGGCGTTGGCTCTGTGTGGTAGCATCAGTCCTTGGATTCCTAGGGACTCCTGGAATGGCTCCAGGCAAGCACCTTGTACCAGGACAACCCTCCGAGGTCTGCTTGGGGCTTCTTGTCTTTTAAAGCGTTAATATATAGAGTCTGAGATAAAAATGCCTTGCCTTTCGTGGCCAACCATGAGCCCTCTTTTTTTTTTTGTTTTTTGCCTCTTTAGGTATGAATTAAGTGAAAAGATGTTGTCTGCATGCAACTTACTGAAAAATAATATAAATGATCCCAAAGCTTTGACCAGCAAGGATATGGTAAGTCTGACCTACAGACATTGTTCCCAATCTATACAAAGTGCCCGAGTGGACACCACTGTCAAGGCAGCTCTAGCCTGCCCCTGAGCTGTTGTCACCAGCATGCTTCTTCCCTACACAATTTCTAGCATCTGTAGGCAGAGGGAGCATTATGTTGCCCCACTTATTGAGTCACACTGTGAACCCTTCCCTCAGGCCCAACTTCAGATACCCTTTAGCCACTCTGTACTTTTTTCAGGGGTGGTGCATCTGTGAGGCATATATTTCCACATGGAAGGAAGGGCTAATTGCAGTCATTTATCTTCTTTTTTTTACGTGTTCTGATTGTGCTTACAAAATCTTGTGATCCAGAGAGCATGAGCCCAGAATTTTTTTTAAGTTAGCATGTGTTTTTAAAAGAAACCTATCTGGGCCCAAGTCAACATTTGTTTTAATTATCAAACTGCTTATTATGTTCTGATGTGGAGGCCACTGTTTTTAAACATGGAAATAACTACACTTGTCATCTTCTCAAAGTTTCAGAGATTCAGCAGCAAACAGCAAAGACATTGATGGTTGCCTTAGTGTGCATGAATGGCACAACATAGGACAAAGATAGATATTTCTATAACAATAGTGAATCTGGCACCATTGCCAAGTATGTCATATATCACTCTCTTGTGCATCAGTGAAGTTCTGATATGCAGCTTCTTTTATAGGTCATACCAAGCTTCTGGTTGGCAACTATGATCAGTGCATTGAAAAAATGTACCTTTTCATGGTACTTTAAATAATAATGTACATTTTGAGTTTTTGGATTTTAGCAATAGATTTAATATGAAGTTTTATGCTGAAAATTTCAGCAGCTAGTGAGAAAGTTGATTTATAAGGCTCACAAGATTATAGAGTCATGAAACCAAAATGTTAGGTCTGAAGGGAGTTAAGGAATTGTCTAACCATGGAAAGGCAAATAGATTTCCTCTCATACAACAAACAGTCTGAAGAAGAATTATTGATGGCTGTCACAGGTGTTAGAAATTCATGGGTGTGCGTGCTTGTGAGGCCACTCTATTCTGGTCCATCCTGCTTTAACTGAGGCCCTAAAGATTACAAATCCTGTCAAGAGGTGACAGCCATTAGTGTTGGGAGTAGATTATACCTATCTTGAAGACTGGTTCGTGTTTTAAAAATTTTTTTTATTATTATTATTTTTTAATCCCAACTAAATCATATTAGCTTATTACATAGTATCTTTAAAAAAAAATGATGGTATCTTCATATTTGTTTATGTTGCTATAGAAACTTAAGTGCATCAAAGCCAGTTAAGTCTTGACATTCACTTAGTGTGCTGAAAAAGGAGTATGGTAGTGATGTTTACAAAAAAAAATGGCCAATAAAATTCCTGTCCTGGGAGACATAGAACTACATGCTGAACCCCATCAGTGATAAACTAAATGCCTATCTATAGCTCAGTCACAAATAGCAAAACCATGAAACATCACTGCAGTATTAGTATTTTCCTCTAGGTTTAACCTAGACTTAACAACTATTGCTTTTGGACCCCAAGTTTTATAGTGGTAATAAACTTTTTCTTTTACTACTCTCAGAATACTAGGTTATATAGTCTTTAGGGAGGACATGATATTTCCGTGGCCCCAGATTGCCAAGCATATTGTCAGATACACACTCTGTGATCAGTACATTTTTGTTAATTGAATATTGATTCAGTGAAAACGTGTTTAAAGTATTGTGCTGTGAAAATTAGTGGACACATGAATGATCAGAGTGTCGAGGCCATATAACCCTATAGGACACAAGGTTAGGACACCCAGGTGACATGAATTTCACTTCCTTCCACATGACAACTCCAAGGAAATAGAAATATGAATTGTAAAAGAGTGAGCAGAAGAAAAAAAAGATGAATTATTTTCTTGGTAAGGACTCTTAATGAGTTGACCAAATATGATTGAATGGACTAAAACCAAATAATCAGTAGCAAGAAGATAGAGATGGAAGCTATATAATCCCAGTCCCGCCTTTCTATAGAAAGAGGACTTCTTGGGTTCTGGTACTTTTGACATAGACTTTCCATCTTTCTTTGATACAATTTTGAACTTTTAAAGAGCAAGCAATACACAAATGAATAGTAAACTCATATAAAAGAGAGCCCTGAAGAAAACATTGTAGTTATTCCTATCACCAGCCCTGGCTATGCCTAGTCTACTTTGAACTTCACGTGGTCCAAGTTTGACCCGACCATCCATGAAACACATGCCATGTCCATGTGTCCACACCCTAAAGAAGGCAAGTTGGGCTGACAGTCAGATGCAGATGATTCTAATGGGAAATGTAATTTGTCCCAGATTTTTGTATTCCCTTTCCATGGCCGAACATTTGTATTTGGGATTGGAGTGGGAATTGAGTTGGCTATATGATTATGGTCTCACCAGCCTAGTGCTGTGGAGATGTCAAAGGAGTCAAGATTTGTCCAGATAAGTAGGAAGCAGCATAATTAAGTGTGTGCTAATCTTATGTGCCAATTACTATGAAGTTCATTTGCAAGGCCAGCATAACTACATTGTATTAATAGTTCAGTAATAAATAGAGCCAGGCTTAAGGGTTTTACATGTATTGCCTTGTTCGTTCTTATCACAGACACTATGAATGAAAGGTATTTTTGTTGTCCTCATTTTGCAGATAAGGAAACTGAGTCACAGGATAAGTATCTTCCCTAGAATCATATAGCTCATAAGGAGCAGAGTCAGAATTTAACCTCGGTGATATAGCTCTTGCACAGTGCTATATGGCCTCTTTTATAGAATTTGGAATATGTTTGTGGTTAAAAATCCAGAGGGATGGTGCAGTTTGGAGTGTGGGGCTTCTTGTCGAGCTCTGGGTTTTGTTAGTTGTTTTTGAGAACCAATTTTAACTTCATACACTTTGACTATAAAAGGCCTTGTTTCTTGGGCTTTTAGCTAGGTTTTAGAAAGTCTATAAATAGAAGAATTAATGGCCACTCGCTCGGTGTTTTGGCAGAGGTTCTGTCTGAACACCCTCCAGCACGAGTGGTTCCGCGTGTCCAGTCAGAAGTCAGCCATTCCAGCTATGGTGGGGGACTACATAGCTGCTTTTGAGGCCATCTCCCCGGACGTCCTTCGTCACATCATCAACATGGCTGATGGCAATGGCAACACCGCACTCCATTACAGCGTGTCACACTCCAACTTTGAGATTGTGAAGCTGCTCTTAGATGCCGGTACGTTGGCTATCCTGGTCTCTTCTCTAACAGCACTTGGGTTGTGGCTCACCTCAGAGAAGCTGATTGATCCACTCCTCAGTTTTTCATCCTAAATACTCCTCATTGCTTTTCCACATGATGTGGCAAGGATACTATTCTTGACTCATCATGAGAGGCTTGATATTTAAACAAAACTGGGTGACACTGATTTTAGATCTGTTTCGAAAGAAGGTTTTGAGGATATTCTTGCTGCAGTTCTGCTGCATTCAAGCGAAGTATATCCCTTATAATAAACATGACTCACGTTCCCTCCTCAGCTGAATCAAGCAGGTCTGGCAGGTTCACTCTCAGGCAGAATGCTGCTGGTGGGGCCAGAGTCACAACTTTGGTGTTTATGGGCTGCTCGATTTGTGCTCGTTCCATGACCTCCATCCAGCTATCTTGTGGAGGTGAACAGTTAGTCAAGATGAGGTCCAAGCAAAGCCAGTTGAATCATTCCCATTCCTGCCAATGGGAAATCAGCATAGAGCGAACAAAGTGTTATTGCTATATCTGAACCATAGCACTGAGACTAGTGAGCATTCTTGTTTATAATTGGAACCTGGCATCCTAGGATATAGCCAATGGGAATAGTAAATGTGCAGTGTGGGAGTGATACGTAGAAGGGTCCCTTGGAGAAATAGTGAGCTTTCAACTTTTTATGCCAATGGAGTAGCCTGGTGATACATATTGTCCCCAAATCACTTTTATTTATTTTTGAAATACCTATTTTTACTTCTCGTATGTGACTGATACATAGTTTACAGTGCCTCAGTCTAATTAATGAGAATACAATGTGAACATCTGATTTAGAATATGAATATAAATTGTCTAGTTTTTCCATATTTCTGCTTAACCCAACCGTCCAATTTTTCCTACTCTGTTTTGGAAATGTTGGATTAATGCAATGAAGAAACCAAGCAGATTTATCCTTTTTTCTATCTAAGTTTGCTTGTTCCCGAATGCAGGGGCCATGTTAGAATAAAAATGCTTCCATTTTTCATAAAGGAATTCCAAGCCTCCTCCCCTTCTGATTTTCTACACTATAAACAGAGTTGATGATACTGTCAGCCCAAGTTATTGTTTAAAGTTAATGTTCAGGAAAGCTAAAAACAAGATTTCAGGATTATTCCTGAAAGTTATGATTTAATCTACCCTTGGAAAATTTATGTGGACAAGATATTTCGATGAATTAAATTATTTTAATTCTATTGTTGGATAGCTTTGGTTAACCACTGCTTTTCTGGATTTACTTAACTTTATACTGCTCACCGTCATAGGCCGAGATTCTGGCTCCACAAAATGTGTCTGTGAGTGTGCGATATGCAGCATCTGTGAAGAACTGGATGTCACATACTGAGGAGCCTGAAAGAGCACCTCTGCTCATTCACTCACTTATCCATCGCACAGCCTTTTTTTTTCTTTCCCTTTTTTCTACATTAAAAAAAAGATGCACTATTGTAAATGCCGTATGTCCCTAGTGTACAGTTGTTTTAGAACTCAAGGGTACTTTTCATGGTACCTAAACAGCTTAAGTGTACTTGGTCACACATGAAAACCTTCTTTGTTGCATTCTCCATTTCTTTTATTTTATTAGGAAGTGCTAAAGGAATTTTAAAATGCTAGGAGGATAATTTAGTTCTGGAAGACCTCTTAAGAATTACAGGAATAGAAAACGTCTGGTTTTTAGGGTCTGTTAGTTCCTTGCAATTTCTTAGGGGACGTTACTGCATTTGTTCTCAAACCACAATTCCTAGGGTAGGTGTCATGTGATTGAAATTCTACTTTTAAGAGTCTCAAACAAGTCAGCTTAGCATGAGTGGTGGTTTATACGCAGGTAACACCATATTCAGATTTCCTTATATAAGCCTTTACAAATCTCTTTCGCTTGTAACTCTCACTGTTTTTTTTTTTTTTTACTCCAAAATAGTGGTATTCTAAACACAGATTAATGTCTAGATCCCACATTATTGTTTATTCTTCATAGCAGCTATTACTTAGAACAACCTCCCAGACCTCTAAGCTATTACAGTTCAACCACCAGTTGCAAACAGAACATGCCATGAGAGCTCACTGTTGCTTCTGGCCTCATGAAATAAAGAAAAAGTTTTTTTGTTTGCTATAAAAACATCTTTCACATGTTCGTTCTTCCAAGTCACTGTCGTACTTTGATTACCTGAGGCCATTTCATTGGGTTCTTCCAAACACCATACCTTCAGCTCATGTTAGGAGATGGCATCTCCCTAAAGAGACTTGTGTCTTTGCAGACGTGTGTAATGTGGACCACCAGAACAAGGCGGGCTATACCCCTATCATGCTGGCAGCCCTCGCCGCTGTGGAAGCAGAGAAGGACATGCGGGTTGTGGAAGAACTCTTCGGCTGCGGGGACGTGAATGCCAAAGCCAGCCAGGTGAGCGTACTTGCTGTTTCCCAAGTTCATGTTCATGCTCGCAAACTCAGCTCTGACCTGCACAGGTTTCCACACTACACTTCCTACCCCTGAGCACTTAGTCACTGGCCCAGCCCCGAGTCCTAAATGACCAAACACGCTGATGAAGTACTGGCTTAAACCTCACACTGGAAACTTCTCCGTCCTTTGCCTTGCTTTGTTTCAGTTGGAGCGGTGTGCACAGAAACTGTAGGTCAGCCTGCTTATAAGTGACTGGGAGTCCCCAGCATCTACTAGACAACTGCCACTTTCTGACTGTGTATGTAATATCTTCATACATTGAGTGCCCATAGTCCAGATGTGTTCACAGTTTAACTTTTAACCATCTTCTAAACTTCCCAGCTCTTTGATATAATGAGACAGATCTTCCAAGCTAAAGGGAAAATTTGACTTATTACTTTATGATCTGACTTAGCTCATAGCTCATCAGAAATTGGTTGCTCCATGCTTGCCATCACCAGGCCCCACGTACTTCCATGTCCAGTTTTTTCCCTCTGTCATCACACTCCCTCTTCCCCTTCCCCCCAGAGCAGCCCCACAACAGGCCATACCCTGCCAGCCTGGTATTTACTTCTGAAGTCTGCTGTCATTTCTTCTCAAAGGCAGGACAGACAGCTCTCATGCTGGCGGTCAGTCACGGGCGGATAGACATGGTGAAGGGCCTGCTGGCCTGTGGGGCTGACGTCAACATCCAGGACGATGAAGGCTCCACCGCCCTGATGTGTGCCAGTGAGCATGGGCATGTGGAGATCGTGAAGCTGCTGCTAGCCCAGCCGGGCTGCAATGGCCACCTGGAGGACAACGTAAGCCATCTCCATTGGGCCTCCATGCCAGGGGCCTACAGGGACACCGGGAGGGAGCTCCATTAGTGCTACTTGGCATGGGGAGAGGGCACATCCTCCTTGAGTGTCCTTAGGGATTTATGTTGCCATTCAGGCTCCCTTCTTCTGTGATCCAGCTTGGCATCATGTGCTGTGTGCCAGCTGATACTCCCATTAGCCAAAGCCAAAGGCTGAAAGATAAATAGGCCTCCCAAAAAAATTTATTAAAGGAAGAAGGTGATGGACCTATACTAGAACCAGCACATGAATTGTGAATAAATGGATTTACAGTATAGAATCAAATTCAGTGTTGGCAACTTCAAAATCCACTAAGAAGAAAGGGTCAGGTCCCTGGTCTATTTGGGAATCTGGATTACTTGCCATTATATAAGCTGGCGTTATTGGGTGACTAGAAGTATTGTTATTACAAAGAAGCACTTTCCCACCCAAATAAAGGCAGGTGTGCTCTTCACTAGAGCCCATCAGAGTGAATAATTTGTGATTTTTCATCAGCTAGGGGATCCAGACTGTCTTGGCTTTTTTAGGCACATCTTTCCACTCCTGCTCAGGCTGTAATCTTCTCTCCTGATTCCCAAAATGTCCTTATTTCCAGATAAACCTTTGACAGGAAAACATTCTAAGGAAAGCTATATTTTCTGGGTCTCTCCAGGCCAAAGGGAGCAACACTGATAGGTGAAGGCACAGGAATTAACATTTGAGTGGTGACATGGTTCAAAAGTCCAAAGGTCATAAAACCATCCAAAAGTCAGAGAGGTCAAGCTGGGTTGGTTCTGTATTTAAAAGTTTGTCTCTGTAGAGCACAGGTTTGGAACAGAGCTTCCTTCAGCTCAAAATACTAAAAAGTTAGGGAGGAAACATCCTTCTTTGTACCACACTTCAGATCCCTGTAGTCCCGAGCCAGCAGGAAGAACAAACCAACACAGGTATTCACTGGCATGAAGGGCTGACGCTTCTGCCGTTGTACTGGATTCCCTTACTTCTGCTGGAGCAGAGGGAGAGTCCTCAACCTGTCTTTCCTTAGGAACAGTTTGTCTTTCATGTGTCTTGTTTTTTGTTTATTTGCTTTTACTTCTTGCTCAGCAAGAACAGCTTGCAGATGTAGTAATAAGAGACCATAGAGCTACAGTGACTTCACAAATCCTAGTCACCTCAGCTAATTGTCTACTTCCTTGTCCTTAAAAGAGTAGGAAGGCATCCAGCTAGCCTCCAGAAGAAAACAGGCCTCCCAGAATTCACAGAGTGGAAGGGAGGGACTGTAAGATTCAAACCACATGCAAATCACTTCCTGCTGTTTATGACCAAAAGGGAATCCTTATTTATTCCAAGACTAGAACGAAAATAAATTGTGCTGTTTTTTGCCTGGTGCTCCTTTATATTCATCTAAATCTCTGCAGTTTAATGGAAACCAAACATTTAACTGAAAATTTTTCCTTCCCATATTTATTATTTCCATGGTAGTTCCATAAGATACATTTCTGCAGGCCAGCAAGATTTAGTGCTTTTACATCAGTGTTCCTTGTAGCATTCCACAGGGGTAGTTACAGCTGTAGGATCAGCTCACTTCCCAAGAGGAAAATTAAGAGATCTTTGGCAAATTTCAGACTGTCAAACATGCATCATGGTACTTGTCTGCTCATTTGTAATTATAAGAAAAAAGAAGAAAGTGAATTATGTTTTTATCCCCATCATCCACTGCTGGTAGACTCAGTGGTTGAATGGGAGTTCTTCATGGGCACTCTTTGTTTGCTGGAGATCCAAGGCGTGCACACCTGTGCACTAACTGCTGTGAGGCAAAGACAAGGGGAACGGGGTGATTCTTTTCCTGACTGATTTCCTTAGGTCGGGGCTGTGCCTCATTCATCCTTGTATTTAAGGCTTAGCACATAGAGGTCCAGAATAGTTTCCTAAAGTACTGAACAAATGGCAAGATTTGGGGAACCTTATCAATTACTGGAGGGTATTTTGTTTTGTTATATTGTGGCTCTCTAGAAGTTTGAGAAATCCAACTTGGCTTGTTCTTGTCATAATTTTTTCTTAAGGATGGCAGCACCGCGCTCTCGATCGCTCTGGAAGCAGGACACAAGGACATCGCCGTTCTTCTGTATGCCCACGTCAACTTTGCAAAAGCCCAGTCTCCGGTCAGTGTTGTGCATTTGTCCTTTGTTAATAGGCTGAAATCCACCAGACTGGTGAGCCTGCTTCCTCTGGGAGTTGACAGGAGACACAGGTTTTATGATGACTCTGAAAATAGAAGTTGTAGTCTAGAACGTAAGAGTTCATCATTTTTAGCCAGCCAGAAAGCCAGGAGTGCTAATGGTTTGCGCAGCAGAGGCTGGACCCCTGCTTGTCATCAGGAGACAGATACTCTCACACCCTCGCATGAAGGGTTTATTCTGGGCAGAATTATCCAAATGGCACATATTGAGCCCCATGAATACATATTGCCACATTCCTGGCAGTTTTCCTAATGTAGATCGTGTGAGCAGCACCTTGTGGTCTCAGAGTCCACTCTTAGTGGGGAGATGACGTCCCAGGACAGTTGGACGTGGCACTGCTGAGCCTGGCTGGCTCCTGAGCTGCTCCTGCTTTCTAGACCTGTGTCTTATATTCCAGCTCTTCTCGCTCTGGCTCATGGTAATTGTCAGCTATGGTAGACAGAGTTTCTACGTCACAGAGGACACATCTGCCTGAAGTCACTTATTCATCCCCATTTTTTTTTTCTTTGCTGGTCTCTAGGGCACCCCTAGGCTTGGAAGGAAGACATCTCCTGGCCCCACTCACAGAGGTGCATTTGATTGATTATGTGCAAATAGCCATCCATTTACATGCCACCATTAAGCTGCTAATTGTTCGTGTTGGGGTGACAGATACTGAATGTATATGTATTGTGCCTGAGCTCACCAGCGTACAGAACGCATAAAGCCAAGGACTAAAGGCTGGAGTTGTCACAGTGGAAGCTGAGCCTGCAGGAGATTGTCAGCGGCCACACACTGCCTCCCTTCTGGTCATCTTCTCTCCATGTAGGGTGCACTTGACCCCAGTCACTGTCACTGTTCTGTTGCTGTTGCTGTTGAGTCTCTGCTCCGTTATGTACAGTTATAGGAAACTGTAAACTGACACTAGCAGGCAACTTGTATTTCTTTTCTCTACCCTGCGCCCCCCCCCCCACCCCACTACAGCTAAGAAATGTCAGGTTCTCCTTCTCATGGTGTTTTAAAATTTTCCACAAATATTTATATTTACTGATGTGGAACCATTGAAAAGCTCTTTGAAAATTCCATTCCAGGATGGTTTTGTTGATTTTTCTTTTATCTTTATTATTTTAAAGTAAGTTAGTTGAGGTGACTTTGATGATCATCAACTTGGGACTGGTAGGTTTCTGGTTTAAAAATAAAGATGGAACTCTAAAAAAGTATAAAACTTACAAAAGGAAATCTTTTCAGTTGGTTTTACCTAGGTGGATGTATTATATGACTTTTTATATAAAATATATCTATATAAAATTGACACAGTATTTTCAACTTTTATATTCCATGGTAATAAAAGACATGAAGAACTACATGTAACAATACCATATTTTTATTAATAATTGCACAACTCTGTATCTAATGATAAAGGTTGAATTGTGTTAGATGAATTGGCTATGTATTTACCTCTAGAGAAATATAGTGTAGTTCTCCATGTATTTATGGATTCCTTTATACCATGTCACACTTACTTTGGTCTTATATGTATTTAAGTGTTTGAAGTGCCTTAGACTCTTGCCATATTTTCAAAATAAAATTTCATTAAGCTCTCTACTTGCCCCTGCTTCATTTCTGACAGCTGTCTGCCCCAATTCTATTGACTTATAGCAGTGGCAACACAAGCTGATGGGTGGCTTGCACAGGGAGGGTGAGTGCAAGACCAGAGGAGACATCGCAGGAGAGCACTACTTCGTTTCTACAGCTCTGCCCATTACTCAGGTTACACGCCGTGAGTCTGAAATTTAACAGCTTGTTAGGCAAGCTGTTCATCAGACCAGTAGTCTCCTAGGAGGAGCCAATGAGTTACCGCTTCTCAGGTGCACTAGTCCTCAATTCTAATTTTGGATGCAACGGTTGAGTGTAACTGTTGAAACCTGCAGTGATGAGAAAGAAGAGATGAAGTCAGACTTTTTATTTCAGCCTGCTGTTAGCCCAACAGCACCTGTTTTCAAGTCCTTTTTATTTTTTTAATTTTATTATTATTTTTTAATTTATTTTTTATGGTGACATTGGTTAACAAAATCCAGTAAGTTTCAGCTGTATCAAGTCCTTTTTAAACAGTAAAAGGGATTGAGTCCATCTCATTAAAAAATACAAAGTATGGTGGCCAAAATGCACACTAGGTGTTTCGGCTGAGTTGGTGGTGGTGGATTTTTTAACCCAGGTCAGTTGTGAGAGGCAGGTACACTGGAGAAATGCCACTGAGGCTTTTCCTTTGTTTTCAATAACTCTTATTTTTCAGTTATAGTGGACGTACCATTCCAGGTGTACAGCATAGTGATTAGACATTTAACTTATGAAGTGATCACCCCGATAAACCTACTACCCATCTAACAACCATAATAATTATTACAATATTGTTGGCCGTATTCCCTAAAACTGTACTTTACATCCCTATGACTATTTTGTAACTACTAATCTGTACTTCTTAATTTCTTACCCTTTTTCACTCATTCCTTCAACCCCCACTCCCATCTGGCAACCATCAGAATGTTCTGTGTTTCTGTGAGTTTGTTTTGTTTGTTCGTATATTTTGTTCTTTAGATTCCACGTATAAGTGAAATCCTGTGGCATTTGTCTTTGTCTGACTCCTTCTACTGAGCATAGTAAGCCCCTCGATGTCGTTGCGGATGGCTGAGTAATAGTCCATTGTATATATATACTACTACTTCTTTATCCATCCATCCACTGATGGACACCCAGGTTGCCTCCATATCTTGGCTATTGTAAATAATACTGCAGTGAACATGTGGATGGATGCACATATCCCTTTGAAGTAGTGTTTTGAATTTTCTCAAATAAATACCCAGAAATGGGATAACTGGGTTCTTCTTTGTCTCCTGTTAAAGCATTTGCTTTAAAGTCAATTTTGTCTGGCATAAATATCACCACCCCGGCTGTTTGTTTTGTTTTTCTGTTTGTTTGTTTCGTCATTTTCATTTTTAAGAAACATCTTTTTCCATCCCTTTACTCTCAGGCCATGTGCATCTTTTGATTTGAAGTGTGTCTCTTATAGACAGCATATGTGAGGGTCTTTTTTTTTTTTTTTGATTAGGGCATTTAATCTATTTAAAGTAATTGTTGATATGTAGTTACTGACCATTTTATTATTCATATTTTTTATCTTTTTTATTTTTCTTCCTCAGTCCCTCCAATATTACTTGTGCTCCTGGCTTGGTAGTGATGAACTCTTAGCTTTTTCTTGTCTGATAATCTCTTTATCTGTCCTTGGATATCTTTATTGGGTAGAGTAATCTTGATTGTAGGTCCTCACTTTTTATCGCTTTGAATATTTTGTTCCAGTCCCTTCTGGCCTGCAAAGTTTCAGTTGAGAAATCAGCATACAGTTTTGTGTGAGCAACCTTGTAAGTAACTAACTGCTTTTCTTTTGCTGCATATTTTTTCTTTGTCCTTAATTTTTGGCATTTTAATTATGATGTCTTAGTGTGGGCTTGTTTGGGACTCTCTGTGCTTCCTGGGCTTGTGTATCTGTTTCCTTCACCTGCTTAGGGAAATTTTCCATCATTATTTCTTCAAATAGATTTTCAATTCCTTGTTCTCTTCTGGTACCCCTATGATGCAAACATTGGTACATTTGATGTCCCAGAGGCCCCTTAAACTATCCTCATTTTTTTGTATTCTTTTTTCTTGTTGCTGTTCTGATTGGGTGTTTTCTGCTACCTTATCCTTCAAATTGCTGATCGGATCCTCTGCTTCATCAGTCTTTTGCTTTGCTGTAATGTATTCTTCATTTCAATTATTATGCTCTTCATTTCCAACTGGGTCTTATTTGTTTTCTATCTCTATTTTTGTGATTACTTTCTCTTTCTTGACATTTTCACTGAGATCATTGAGCAACCTTATAACCAGTGTTTGGAGCTCTATATCTGATAGATTATCTGCATTTCATTTAGTTATTTTTTCTGTAGCTTTGTTCTGTTATTTTATCTGGGACATGTTTTTTAATGTCCCTGTTTGGCTGTCTCTCTGTGTTTATATCTATGATTAGGTAAAGCTGCTGTGTCTCCCAGTCTTAATAGAGTGGCCTTACATAGTAGGTATCCTGTGGGGTCCAATGGCTCAGTCTCCCTGATCACCTGAACCAGGTGCTCCAGGTATGTCCCCTGTGAGGGTTGTGTATGCTCTCCTGTTGTAGTTGAGCCTTGGTTGCTGTTTGCATGTAAGTGAGAAGGATTGACCCTTGGGCTGATAGGTTATAAGGAGTGGAGATGACTACAATGGAGGAGCTGTTGTACAGGTATTGACCCCGTGGAGCAGGATTTACTTTATCAGAGGTCTGGTGCCTGCTGAGTCTACCCTTTGGGTGTGCCATTTATGGAGATGGTTGGGTGGTGCTCTGCTGTGGTCTAAAGCTGGTCATCAGATGTGCTGGTTCTGGGTCCTCTTGAGAGGGGCTCTGTTGCAGGCCAAAGTCAACAGCTACTTTTGCCCTGCCCTCAGCCACTCGATATGAGTTACAAAGTGATCTGCAGCTGGTTGCCACTTATGCTGAGCTTGGAAGTCTGGGAGAGGCTAAGCTGAAAACTGAGGCTGGCTGCCTCTAGTGCTGGGCTTAGGGCTGCTTAGCAAGAGGTATGGGTCACACTGAGGCCAGATGTTCCTTGTTTGAGTTTTGTGAACCTTTGAGAGATTTTGGAAAAGTCCACAGCATGAGCCAAGTAGGCTATATGTATGTAAAGGCCACTGAAAGTGACTAGGTGGAACGGAGTCTCAGGGAATCACCAGGGACAGGGCAAATGTTGTTAGCCCTCACCCTGAAGCCAGACAATTCAGTTTCTGTGTGTCCCTGGCACCCGTTGAGCTGCTGCCCCAGCCCTGGAGGTCAGAGCAAGTCAGTCCATGAGCCAGTAAGTCCATGCATGGGCCCTTTAAGAGGCGCGACTGAGAGTCTAGCTGCCCTCCATTTCACTCAGCTTCAATTTACTGGTTTCTATAGCCAGAAGTTATGGGGACTTCTCTCCCCAGCACTAGAACCTTGGGTGGGGCTGAGACCCCTTGCTCCGGAGGGGTAACTCTGCCAAGGATATATCCCTCTTGATTTTTAATGGCCACATGTGGTATGGGACCAGTCTGTTCCACATCTCTGTCCCTCTTACCAGTCTCCACGTGGCTCTGTTAATCCTTAGTTGTAGGACTTCTGTTCAGCTATACTTCAGGTGATTCTCAATGATGGTGGCTCTTTAGATTCATTGCAATTTTAATGTGGTTGTGAGAGGAGTCAAGCACAGCATTTGCCTACCCTGCCATCTTGACCAGAAGTTTCTCATTGAGCCTTTTCTTAAGTCTTTCTTTTCTTTCTTCCTTTCCTTCCTTTCTTTTATTAATTCATTCATTATTGACTTTGAGAAAAAGGCCAGAGACTAGATTTTCCAACAAGTAGGTGTCATCACAATCCTTGCACTGGAAAACCTGTTTCACGGGCTCAGGGGTTTGCATCTTTTAGAGGAGAATTTTGGAAGAGCCATGAAAAGCAGTGCTGGGAATTTAGGCCAATTTGTGGTGGTAACAGATGTCCCAATACAAGCCAGGAGACTCTTGGACAGAAGGGTTGTCCTCTTTCATCAACTGTGAAAGTGAGGTCACAGCTATCTGAAGTCATAAGTGCCTCTCCCCCCAGGACATATCTGCTAACTCTGAGATTTGGGCTAAATTTTGGTTTGGATAATTATTCAAGCCCAAGTTCCTTCAGATCTGAAATAGTATGATAAATTAAAGCAGAAGAGTATGTTTGAAGAAAAACAGGCTGTGAGTTTTCTGCCCCTTAACGGCATGCATGCTTCTTGAGTAAGGAGAGCTGTACCTCAGGTGGTTTGTGGCCCTGGGAATTTTCTTTGTTGCATTTGAGAAAGACTTTAATACTGTTGGTACATGAGAAAATGAATTCCTACACCTGCATGCTTCGTTTCATATTTCTTGTGCTAAATTTTGCAAAAGAAAATGAGTGATTGTTTTATCATGTAGTGATGTATTATTCAATTTGCATCTAACTTCTGGGTAACCTAGCCTGTCTTGTGTCTTGTTTGCTCTGCTAACACTGGGCACTTTGAATGCTTTTTATCTTGGGATCTGGGCACATTGTATAAACCAGCCTGATTCTCCCCATTGGTAAAGCTAAATTTATTGAGGCACAAGTCCATAAAGGTCCCCAAGAGAGGCTGATAGAGGGCCGGAGACTCCTGATTTATTTTTCATTTTCAGTGAAGAAAAGGTTAAACCTTTAAGTTACAGAGAGCCACTTTTCCAAATACCCTTGCCTTGGAAATTAAGGAGCTAAAGACCAGAATTCACCCCAAGACAAAAGGAATAGAGCAGTGGGAACTTTGAGACTTTAAAGTTAACTATTTTTAAGTATATGTGCTACCAAAGTGAGCACAACTTTAATGTTAACAAAGTAAATCTGTCAACTTGTCCTTCCACCGTTATGACTGGACTAAACCTTAGGCTTACCACAGAGGAGGGAGCCTTGCTACTGGAGAAAGTTAACCTGGAACACACTATCTAGCATTAGTCCCCAAAATAAATGAAATGTTGGGTCTTTACCTGTAGGTTAATTGATACTCCAATGAGAACAGTTGTATCCCTGACTTATTTAACACTGAAATACTACAAATATGTGGTAACGCTTGCAAACAGAATCGAGTAAGAAAATTAATTTTTCCCTCAAAAGAAATAATGAGTACAATAACCATAATCTTTCTTTAAATCCTCATGGGTCCTTTTGGGGAAAGCCTACTACTATAAGCAGTGATACTTTTATTTTTTGATACTTTTGTGTGAGCTTTTCCCTTCACAGTATGTGTAGAAATTTCCTAGGGGGGCTGGCGAAAATGCAAATTCTGGGCCCCACCCTGCAGATTCTGGTTCTTAAGGTCTGGGAATCTGTGTCATTAAGGAGCATAACCAGTGTTTTCCAATGTGGCCTCAGTCCACACTCAGTGGCATTTCTGCATCTCCTGAACTAGTTATTTCTAGGAAGCCAGGTACCATGCTGCCACAAGTCCATTTTTTTTTTTCCTAATGGGGACAGGAGGAAGTGAGGCTCCATACTTGAGTGACCAATGGTTGAGCAGGCGGACAACTCTAAGTTAATCATTTTTTTTCTCACTTCCTTGTGAAGCAGGACTGTTCCTGGACAGGAAAAAAAGGCCATGACCCATTGCTTTGCTTTGAAATGAAGATAATTTTTTTTTCTTTCTTTTTTTTTTTTTTAACTGAAAGTACATTCTTTTTAAGCTTTGGGCCTTAGCCAGAGACTATTTAATCCTACTTTCTGCCATAAAGAAATTACTAATCATATGTTTATTCTGTTCTTATTCAGTATGGCTATAATTTAGAAGCCAGCTGATTATAAAAATAAATTTAAAGTACATTTTTCTAAGGATGATCACAAAAGGATGTGGCTGAACCCTTGGCCACAGCATTCCAGAGCTGCACACACTCACACTAACTCCCCACCGAAGTACTGCCCATTTCCTATGGGGAGGAATTGGAGGTCACAGTCAGCTCTTTAAGTATGAAAAATAGAGCTAGTCGGCATTTCTATTGGTGTCCCAAGACACCTGGCCTGAATTCTGGAAGGGATTCTGTAGAGATGCTGGAAAGCAAAACACCATTTTGGGGGGTACATTCTTATACAGATATGTGTAATTTTAGGACATTTGGGGAGGAGCTGGCATTTTAAGAAACCAGCTGCCTGCTGCCTCTCCATGAAGACTTTTGATGTTTTAATAGGCAAGGAAATGGGAACTATATCCTAATTTTCAGATAATGGAAGCTGAATATGAATATTCTTGAGACCAAATGCCAATCTTATATTGGGCCAAAATAAAATTTACACTTGTTCCTATTCCCCAACCCATAAAGATCCAGTTAATCCAGCGCTAGACCCACATGAAAGGGTGAGGCTATCTGATGGGGAGGAACAAAAAACACCTGACTTGCAAGTGGGCAGGAGGTGCTTTGCTGCCTGTGGTGTCAGGCAGCCCAATGCTATGTAAAGGTTGGCTGTAGGAGACCAAGTGCCAGCTAGGAGGGCCACTTATTTCTCATATGTCAGGCAGCGAAGAGATTCTGGCTATGATCCTATCTGTTCTGTTATGAAATATTGAATGTGTTTAAATAAATGTGAAATAAAAATAATATTAATCAATTCAGTCAAGTCCCTGAGAGTTCAGAGGGCTTGTGACCTGACTCTGTCCAAAGTATGTTGTCACCACTCCACCCCCAACCCCTGCAGTCCTTCCCCACCTCCATTTCCCTGTGGAAAAAGCCAGGCTTCTGACAGGAAGCCCATCAAGATCATCTTTCATGCTCAGCTTCATATCACCCGCCAGGACTGAGAAGTTCCGGTGATTGACCGATACATACCAGTCGAATGAACGAGTGTAAAGAAATAATTGAGGTATGGGTTTGGAAATCAGGAGAGTGTTACCAATAGGAGGGAAGAGGAGGTAACTAGGAGGGAACCAAAAGGGGGCTGGCGAGTGCCTGATAGTGATCCATTTCTTAGCCTTGGGGTAGCCACTCTGTTATGTTCATTTTGTGATAATTCATCAGCCTGTATACTCAGGATTTTGTGCACGTTTATGTGTGTATATTAACTTCAGGTTTGTTTTTTTGTTTGTTTGTTTGTAATTTAAAAAGTGAAAAAGTTTGATTAAAAAAGACCTTGCGGGGAAGGTATAGATTTTGTTGATTTGAACATCAATAGGAACAAAGATATAGTAAACATAAAACTAGGAATTGGGCCCAGCCATTTCTTTAATGTTAATACACAGCTTTGCACATGATGGGTATTGTAGCCCAGGCGTTAGCTTGAATAGTAGTTGTTCAGCTGTTCTCAGACTCCAGTTTTTTCCAGATACTACCCACCTACTTTTGAAATTAGGCTTGGCCATGTGACTTGCTTTGCCAGTGAAACATTAGTGGAAGTGACTCATGTCCATTCCAGCTGGGAGCTTTAAAAAACGGTATGCAGTTCACTATGTCCCCTTCCCCTATCATGGCAATCATAGAAGCAGATGTTGAGATGGACATTCTATCAGCCTGAGTTCCTAAGTGCGTGAAGTAGAGCTCCCTAGCTGACCTGTGTTATTATGAGCAAGAAATAAACCTTTATTTTGTTAAGTTAGGGAAGTTTGCAAGTGATTTGTACCACATTATAACTTAGGTTTTCTTTATTGATATAGAAGTTGGTTCTAGGAAGTGGGTGTCACTTTCACCAAATGGCTTAGTAGATGATTTGTAGAAAGCAAGAACACTTGCACTAGAGACTCAATCCCAGAACACAGAAAAGTATTTGATGCTTTTCTTAATTTTCCAGGGATAGTAGTGTGTATCAATACCATCCTTGATGGATAGAAGAGAAGGTAATTCATTACATAGATGCATTAAGGCACTAAGGACTAAATCTCTTTGGGAAGGAAAGCCATTTCCTATGTACTTCGTGAGCCAGATTGTATATTATAAACTTGAAGTTCTCAAATTTGAGCATACATCAGAATCCCCTGGAGGGCCTGTGATCACACAGATTGCTGAATCGGGAACTCTAATTTCTAATTCAGTCAATCTGGGAAGAGGCCCAAGAATTGGCATTTTCATCAAGTTTCCAGGTGTGATGCTGATGCTGCTGGTCTGGAGACCACACTTTGAGAACCACTACTCAAGGGGAAGGAGTGTGATAAATAGACTTTCCCTTATTTCAACCACAAGTACCTGTTGGATAGACATTCTTGGTGTCTGTATCCTTTCATCTTTGTGGTGGTGTTTTTTTGTTTGTTTTCAGTTTCTAGTGACTAAGGCTTACAGTTAGCCTGTTTCCTGTGGACCTTTTGCTCCCCAATTTAAAAACTAAATTTTACAAAGGTGCAATTGTTTAATAGCAAATCTTTCTACAGCTTGTATAATATATCAAGTGTTTATAAATCCTGTATTTACCCAGAATTGGGTTTTAGAATTTGGCGAGAGGACTTGACTTGAATCACAGCAGTCATGTAAGAAAAATGAGCCCCACTGAGTCTGTCTTTGTGTCAGCTCACACCCTCATGAATGCTCATTTAAGAATCTCTGCCTCCTGAAACCCCAGTGAAGCAGCGAGGAGATGGTGTGCTGCATTGCCATCCTTCCAGCTGCTGCCTCTGAATTCCATCTCTGTGTTGTTATTTTGCCATCGAGCAGAGGCACACAATGGTCTCCCTTCACGGAGCCAGGACAGCGTTCTGAATGCTCA
The DNA here is from genome assembly GCA_004027375.1 of Macroglossus sobrinus. Lineage (NCBI taxonomy): Eukaryota > Metazoa > Chordata > Mammalia > Chiroptera > Pteropodidae > Macroglossus > Macroglossus sobrinus. Next base: position 756,380 of record PVKZ01000448.1, on the reverse strand, counting down.
CACCAAGGTCCGAGAGACAGAGGCATCTGTGAGGGAAGGCCATGGGCCCATGGGACCAAAAACCAACTTGAGGGGTCTCCTGCCTAAAGACACATAGTGTATGTCCATAACTCTGGGCTCAGAGACTGAATTGAATAAGGAGAAAAGAAATCAGCGTTTCACTGGGAAACTGGAGGCAACTTGTTTATATCCTTTCCCACCTATAAATTAATCTCAGAGACAAAACTCACTTTCAGAAATTACACTCTCTGACACTGATTGATGGCAGGCCTTGAATGACCAAAGAACATTAATGAAGTTCTTCCACATGCTTCATTCAATCATTGTCAGGACATATGACCAAATAAATATATAACCAAATAGCCAGAAGCTTGGTGCCTATCTTAAAAACCCTACTGTATGTTCTGGTCTGTGTCATATTTAAAAAGGTAAAACAGTACTTTTATTTCCTTTTGTGTGTCAGAGTTTGGGGATTCCAGCTTGGGAGGCCAATAATCCTACAATTGCCAGAGCACAACAGACTTGGATTTATGAATTTGTTTTGCCAGATTCTTATCTGTGCCTCTAATCCTTAGGGAAGCCAAACAGTGCAATTACCTTCCAGTAAGTCTTATAAAGATAACCTTTAATGATCTGTATGTATACTGACCTGTACTTGTACAGAGTTTTGCCCTCATGCCAATGTGAGGAATATTAACTCGTACAAATAACCTACCCCATCTGGGTAGAAAAGTCCTGTATTATCCAAAGTTGGTGGAAATATTATAAGGTAGGCATCGCTTTTCTTGGCTTTGCTTCTCACACCTATGTTCATTGATTTGATGCCTAATAAAAAATAACTTTTCAATTCTTGTGCTCATTCTCTAGTTTCTACCATGATATTAAATACATCTAGAGTTGAAGACCAATGAAAACTATTTAGCTGTCAGCTCTGGACAATGCAAATGAAAAAGTGATCTGCAGGAGCTCATTTTGTCTGAAGGTGAAAGCTACTTCTAATTGTTTCTTCAAGGGATACATCATTCTCTGTTTCTAATTGGGTGTGTCAATTATGTGTGGCCATAGTAATGCTGTGTAACACGCAGACCTTAAAGCCTCAGTGACATACAACAATAAGTATTTATTGTTCGCATGTCTGGGTGGTCAGTGAGGTGGCTCTGCTGACCTTGGCCAGTCTCACTTGCTGCTGTCGGCAGTTCTAGGTTGGCTTTGATCAGGTAGCTGAGGCGGTTCAGCTCTATTCCACGTGACTCTGATCTTGCCGCTGAGTAGCCTAAGCATGTTCTCATGGCTCTCACAAAGATAGAAGAAGAACAAGTGGACAAAGATTCTTGAGGCTTTGGCTCAGAACTGGCATCTCATCATCTCCATTGCATTCTATTGGCCCAGGCAATTCACAAGGAGATTGGGAAACAAATCCTGCCTCTTTAGCAAGAACTGCAAAGCCACATGTCAGAGTGTTTGGCTATAAACAAAAGTCAAGGATTTGGAGCCATAAAATGCAATAAACTATTGAGATCCTCCCTCAATAGTAGTTCTAGCCAGGATTTGGGGGTTGCTCAAGAGCCATTCTCTCTATTAACCCCCCTAAATACCTGTGGGAAAGGGTGGAGCTAGTTATATCTGGTCCTCCCGTAGGCTAATGTTTGCAGAGACTTTTCTGTGGTGGAGGCCTTATATGTAAGTTCTCAGCCATGCCATGACCAGTAGCATGATGTTGCCATGGGGGAGCCCCTACCTAGAATCATCTGCCACAAAGCACCCAGTGATGCTGAACTTAAGCACTAGACAGAAAATGGTAGCTTGGAAATTATGGGATGGTAGCCCAAAAGCAGCTGGAAGAGAAGTCTGTTATCATTAGAATCTTGGAAGCGAGTTTCAAATGCTATTTTCTAGGAGGATCACGTGAGTCCTGCTCAGGGAGGAGCTAGATTTCTCTGGCCTGTTCTCCCTGGGGAGCCTCCACTAGAGGGCAGCGGGGGAATTTGATGTCCCCAGCCTTGGATTCCTACTGACAGAATCAAAAAGGGCACTGGCTTGAGTTGTGTAAGAATCCCCCCAAGCTCTTAGCTAGAGAGCATGATTTTTACTGCAGGCCATGGCTAATTCCTGTGGCCCAAAGAGAGTGGCTCCACAGTCATTTCTGAATTCTCATCCATGAGATTGCTCTGAAACAGTGTTTATTACTCAGTGTAGCTCAGTCTCCAGGCAGTTACTAAAAGGCTAACTCTAACCCCTTGATAGCTGATCCCAGCCTAAATGGATCACATGAAGCCTGGTCATTGTTTGTGCTGTGCTGGGAGGTGTGAATGTTGAGGTTGGGGCAGGGGGAATGGGCAGAGAGGAGTGCTTTACCACTTGCTGATGAAGTGAAAGGATTCCTCATTGCCTGAACACATCATAACCCTTCTGGCTTGCTCTGGATATAAGCTGTCTACTGAAACCTCAAAATATGGAGGCTTGTATTCCTGGGTCCCACTGGAAAGGTGGAACAGACTGCTAGTCAAGCCTGAGAAATAGCCTCGTAGGAGAACAGGTGGAGCCAATAGGAAGAGCAGGGATAAGAACTTTGGTAACTGTCCAGCAGCTGGTGACACAATGATGATGATGCGGTTAATCAGCCTGTGGCCTGATCCTTCTTGTGCTCTCAGAGCAAGGCTGAGGTGGCCTGTGGCTTCTCACTGCAGACAGACTCTGGAGCTAAGATAAACGACTTCTCACATTTGCTTCGGGGAAAGAGCCCAGGGCAGACCAGGGTGTCCTCATCGTACCTGGCTTTCCATGCCATGCAGATTTCCTCTGTACATGAGTTTCAAGATCACCAGGACCAGGCTGGCTGCTGCTCCAGTTTCCTTCTAGGGACCCAGCTCCCCCCAGAACCAAAATAGCAAGCAGAACCAGCCTCATTTACTGAGGTTGAGAGGAGGGTGCCTGGCATGGAATAGGGTTTTCTCTCTACAGTGAGGCAGATTCTACAAGGTATTCACAGTAGGTCTCAAGGCAGTCGGTTGGTCACGTGTCTGAAGGCCGAATGTGGAAAAATAAATGAGTTCAAGGGAAAGAGGGTGCAGGTACTGAGCCAAAAATCTAACAACCAGCACACACCATTACAGCTAAATTGTTCCCCCAGGAGAGAGTGAACCAGGAAAAGTTCATTAGACCTAATCAACTAAAGAGATGTTCCTTCAAGTAAATAAATTGAGTGAACACTGCTGTTCCCTCGCCAAAGGCCTTGTTGAGGGGTGTGGGAGCTTGCATGGGCATCCTGAGGTCTCTCCCACACTGAGAACCCTTTCCCCAGTTCCTCTAAGCCAGTTCACTTGATTCTTCTGTGCAACCTGACCTATCAGCTCCCCCTAGTGACCAGCAGTGAACACATCCAAGCATGAGCTAGTCCAAATTACCATTTTTTCAAACAGGAAGTCATGGATTTCAATATCAGTGTAAATACAAGCATTTTAAAAAACCAAATAAATCAGATTGTATCACATATAGTAATGCTAAGTGTTATTTCATAAAACTGTGTGTGTAAGCATGCTGGGTCACAAGATGGATTTGTTACGTGGGTGGAGTAGAAATTTAAAAAAGAAGTTTAAGAAATTTGCAAAACTCAGATCCAGAGCATGATGCAACTAGTTCCTTTGCAGTGTGGTCCTTCGTGGCAAAAAATACTGGGCAGGATCATCTTCAAACACCCATTTGGCTTTATTCTGAGTTAGGGACTTGGGGGTAGCACAAAAGCAGAATATACAATCTCTGTTCTTGAGAAGTAATGACATAGTTAACAAACAAACAGACATAATAAAGAAAATCAGGCACCTGAGAAAGGAAGGGGCATGTGGAACCAAAGAAGGGTAGGAAAGCTGTGGGCAGTGGGGGCAAAGGCTGAGAAGAGTCCTCTCAAGCAGTGTCAAGAAGGTAACAAAGGGCAGGAAAGGGCTAAAGGAGAAGCAAGATTACCCCCTAGCAGGCTGGAACTGGAAAAGACTTTCAAGATAATGCCACCGCCTGCTTATTTTTCTCTTCTGGTAATGCATATTTATTTATAGCCTCATGTACTACAAAAGTTTCAAAGTTTATAGCAAGTACCTTTTTTTTTCAAAGTTAGTTTATTTTATCTCTCTCTTTTCTTGACTTCTTATTATGTTTAATTTTTTTATTGTGGTAAAAAATATATATGTATATTGTGGTGAAAAATATATATATCATAAAGTCTGTCATTTAAACTATTTTAAATGTACAATTCGGTGGCAATTAGTACATTCACAGTGTTGAGTGACCATCACCACTATTTATTGCCAAAGCTTTCCATAAACTGAAACAGAAATAGTAACCATGCCCCAGACTGCATGGTCTTGTGGGACAGTCTCCAACCCTGACCAGAATCATCTAGGATCTTCAGGGCAAATGAAAATCCTTAAGGCCCAGAATCGATTCCCTAAAACATTCTAGACTCTTCTCAGTTAAAGATACAGAACTCTGATTCTGGGGATGCCCTTTCTACTGGAAGTATAATTATTCAGTTTTCCATGTGCCTCGGAGCCTCACACTCTAGGCCACCACGGCCACTACAGTTAGGATTAGGCCAGTCATCTGCAGGCCCCAGAAGAGTCACATAAGCGCCCAGCAACTCTGCCTCGGTTATATTTAGGCCATGTGACTTATTGACTAGGAAGACAGAAACTTCTAGAACAGGAGCCAAACAGAATCCATAGCTACTTTCTCCAAGCCAGTTATACTTGGAAAAGTGAGTGATTAGGAAATCACTCCCACCCTAAGGAGAGGAGAAATAGAAAGGAGGTCTGCTGTTTCCAGAAAAACAAACGAGGACACTTAATTTTTGGGCACCACTGAGTCAACGTATTATTAGTAAGTCTGAGCCCTAGGAACTCCGTGTCCTTGTAATGTGGCTGTCTGAGTTCTCTAGGTTGTGGTTTCAGCCAATAAGCATAAGGACTTCAGCTGATCAGTCAACAAGAACAGAGCTTATTTACCTGCCACAGCACATCGGGCTGTAACTTTGTTAAGATTCCTTCAAGGCGCCCTTCCAAAGCGAACCGTTTGCTGGTTCCTGCCATTTCCTTGGGGGAAGTTTCAGACTGCTAAAATAGCAAGAAACTACACAAATGCATTGCTATTTTATCTGTCTAGCCATTTTAGATTTCTTCCCTTCCACCTTATTTACCCACCAGTATTAAGCAATGACTACAGCAGAAGTAAGCATCATACAGTCAACGGAGGCAACTTTTCCTGCCACACGTTGGAGACTACAGTTCCAGAACCATTCTCTAGCACTCAGTAAAACACCCGTCATTCCTGGCTCTGTAAGTAACTCCTGTGATACCCCTTCTTGCCCAGGAGTCTTCATGGATGAACGTCCTTGAGTTCTAATGAAGCCTAAGACCCTGTCCAGAACTAGGGCAAGAGAATCCATGAAAGGAGGAACCCAAGCAGGCTACAGCACTCTGCCAGTTATGTGCAAACCCCAGAAAAGTCACATATCATTGAACACAAGCACTGCCCTAGTTATAGTCAGGTCACGTGCCTTTTTGACCAGGAAGAAAGAAACTTCTGGAATTAGAGCCAAAGAGAACCCACAGCTGCTTTCTCCAAGCTTGTCATACTTGGAAAAGCAAGTGACGAAGAAATCACATGGGATCATGCTTGTGAACCTTTTTGTAAATGCGTACAGCCCCCCTAGAAGTGTCAGCTATTCTGCTAAGCATAAGGTTAATTTTTCTTGAGGTCAGGTTGTTTTTCATCCCTGGCATCTCTCCTCAGAGTGCACATGTTCTCACACAAAAACAGTGACTTTCAAGTTGTCCCATGGGCAACAGCTGGAGCAGTGGGTGACTGATTAAGCTGTAGATGTCCATATTCAGATTGGATTGTCTACTGCAGTGCTGAATTCAGGCAAGCTGCTCTGGTAAGAAAAATAGGAAAAAAATTTTTAAAAGCCCGTTGGACAGTGGGAAGGTTTTTCTGAGCAATCTACAGCTTGTCTTTGTGGGACGTGGGGAGGAAGGAAATTCTCTCAGAAATTAGGATCTGCTGTGAGGCAGTACCGAGCTGGATTCACTCCTGTGTTCCTCTCAGTGTTGGAATGACTGATGCCACCACTGCTCCAGGTTGCACTGTAGAATGTCCAAGACTCATTCCCTTGCGTGTCATGCTCCCTCCCTCCCTCCTGTCCTCCCACACAATAGCAGCCAATAGTTATCAGTTCTATCCTGTGCACCTGATGCTGAGCTAAGCACTTCACATGCATGACATCATCAAATCCCATTAGCTAGGTGGTCACCAAGGCTACCAGTTCCACCTCCCTAACAACTCTTACGTCCATCCCCTTCTCCCACTGCTAATCCCTTATTTCAGGGCACCACTACTACTGGATGGCTGCGAGAGTATCCTGATTGTGCTCTTCACCACCAGCCCTGCCCCGCTTCAGTGTGGTCATAGTATTCCCTATTCAAAACTACTCAATGTCCCCTTACTTCCTCTTTACTCTGACATAATGCAGTTTCCTCTGTAATTTAGGTTCAGCCCATCACATTTTTCCCATACTCTCCATCTAAGCCAAACCAAACTGCCACAGGGATTCTTAACCGTAAGTCGTGATGTCACCTACTTTATTACTCAAAACTTCTCCCCCATGTGTTCCTCAAAGAGTTCAGGCTTCTTGGGTTCTCTTTTCTGAACACCAAATGCTGGTCTTTTTGCCATGGCAATGTGTCTGCATGATGCAGGGAAACACGCCCTCTCCCCAGCAAGGGTTGAAATGAATGGTCTTATCCATATTAGTGGATACATCAGTAGACAATCAGGATTTATCAGGACAATACACTCCTAAGATAACCACCCATCTGGAGGGAAGCCAGTTGGTATAGAGGTTTAATCATTTTAATAAGGGACTAAATAAGCGAAACTGACTTTCCTTGCTGGTTCTGAGTTTTAGGGCAGAAAGGAATTTCAGGGTCACAGCTCCCCCTCTTTTCATTTTGTGGTTGGCAATTTCAGCCTCTCCCCCATTTTTCACTAGACCAAAAGTTTGACTCCAGCTCTGCTGAATGTTTCTTTTTACTAATAAAATGTAAAATGACCTTTGCAAAGAAATTCTTGCAATGTTTCATCTAAACAACTATATTCTAAAAAAAAAAAAAAATGTTTTTAGGTGAATCTTTGCCTTTTGCAGTATTCATACATATCACTGCTCTCATTTTTTTCTCTCTACATTTGTTTTTAATTCTTCAATTCCCTTTCTATTTCTTGCAGTAAATTATGAAACATTTCTAATTTGGGTATATTTTTAATAGTTGTACATTCTTTTCTTACTTTAAAAGAATGCAGGAAGCAAGAAGCAAGAACCACACTCAATCAGGTCAGAGGTACTGTGTGTCCTGTGGTCTCTGCCACCTTCTGTCTACATCTGGATACTGCGCTGTCCTCAATAGTGTCCAAGAAGGATGGAGTCCTTCCACCACCCTATGGCTAACACCGTCACCACATGACCCGTTTCACACCTACCCTAATCCTCTGGGACAAGAGAACAAGCACCACCATGCTCCAGGGGGAAATGCAGACGCTCTCTGCAATTACAGACCTAACTTAGACTCCTGGTTTCCCGCTTTACAGCTGAGACTATGAGCAAGTTACCTTGCCTTTTTGAGCCTTAATTTCTACATCTGTAGAATATAAGTGATAATAATACTGCATCTAGACTCATGACCATTGAACTTCTAGAAGCCAAATGGGTGTGATGTTGCAAAGATTAAATGAAATATCATAGATAAAGTGCCTGTAAATCATGGACCAATGAAAGAAGGAACAGAATGACTGCTGGACAGACTTGGGAAAAAGCGTGGGCTGTCAGTCTATGGCCCAGTACTTAAGTCCTCTCTTCTCAGGAATCCAGTGAGATGAGGAACAAGAATGGTGATCACTAACGGTGAGGCTGTCTTTTCAGTCAGTTGCTCTTGGAGTCCCACTTCTAAATTCCTAAACACAAGAAAATGATTGGCCTAGCTGAGCTCAGTGTCTGCCCCTGTCCAGAGGTCTGCTGTGTTAGTTAAGAGAGACCAAAAAGTGTTGGTCCTTGTGAACTAGATTGCCATTCTGGAAGGTGTTTACTAAACCACATGAGAACCAAACCAAGTAGCAGTGACAACAGGTAATATATATGAGACAACCCTTCTGGAATCCAGAGTTAGATCTTAGAAATGAGCCATTGTGAGGATCAAGAAAGCCCATATGGCTAGACTCTATACAGTAAACTTCTAGAAATCCAAATGGGTGTGGATTGATTTATCTCATCCATTTGCCCCTAAGCAATCAGCTGATGAAAGTATTATTTTTATTCCCACTTAAATATACAAATTTGGAAACCTGGAGAGGTTATATTTTTTGCTCTATGTTATAGAAATAATTTGTGTTAAGCCAGAAACTGAGTTCTCCACATTCTGGTTGAGGTCTTCTTCCATATTGGCTCCAGGCAAACGACAGTTTCAGGGGAAACTCTTGGTTTTTCTGAGAAGGACATTTCCCACAAAGGCTTGATGAGCTGGACAGGAGGCATCACCTTCTAGACAAAGCCCCCATAGCTATGAATATTGTTTTCTATGTTCTTTAATCCTTGGTGACCTCTCATTTATTTGAGGTTAAGGTTCATGAGTATTTTTGTAAAATAAAACACAACAAAACATTGGTCTTATCTTTCCTATTAGCTTTATTGAACACATTTCAACTTTAGGAAGTGCAATTAAAACTGCCTAACTTAAGAAATTCTTTTAAAAAAGAAATTAATACTTTTTAGGGTCATTATAAATAATCTTTTTCTCTGTTTTTCAAATTTTTAGAAATCAGTATACTTTTAAAATAGTGCATTATTACAGGAGCTATATGTGCACAGTAAATTAATACCAGAAATTTAGTGTGACAGACAGACTCTAGGGTTCCTCCATCATCTCGGCCTCCTAATGTTCATATTTTTGTGATGTCCCTATCCTTGCTCATAGGTGGGAACTGGGACTTGCTTCTATGCATACCATTAGGCAAAAGTGATAGGATGTCACTTCTGCAATCATGTTACATAAGACTGTAAATCTGTCTTGCAAGGAGGCTCCCTTCTTTGTAGGCTTTGAGAAAGCAGGGGATCATGTTGGGAAGACAAACATGGCAAGAAATTGAGGGTGGCCTCTGGCTGACAGCCCCCAAGAAACTAAGGCCCTCAGTCTGACAACCCACGAGAAACTGAGTCCTCCTAACAACCATGTGAGGCCACTGCCCCAGGCATCATCTTGATTGCAGCCTTGCAGTAGACTCGGCTAAACTGTGCCTAGACTACTGACCTACAGAAACTGTGAGATAATGAATGTGTGTTGTTTTAAGCTACTGAGTTTGTGGTGATATTGTTGTATAGCAACAAATAACTAATACAACTAGATAATACAAACATGAAAAAAATAATATTCTCACTACCCAGAGATTACCATTGTTAAAAGCTTTGTATATATCTTTATGGGTAAAATTAATACATTGTCATTGACAAATTGCAATTAAATAGGCCAAAAAAGGAAAGATGCTCTTTTTCTTCTTTACCTTGTTCTCTTCTCACACTTCCCTCAGAAAACCACTTAACAATTTTGTGTGTTTCTCTCTTTCTCTTTCTCTCTCAATATTCATAGAATTATGTTTTATATATTTATATATAATAAAATCATACATGTGTATTATACACATATTAAATACACATATGTAGAAGTACATTTCACATACTTTTTTAGAAATGCACATGCAATTAAACAACAACAACAATAAAAACTGGATTATTTTATGTTATTCTATACCAAGCCAAAAAAAACTAACCTTTATTTTTCTCTTTCCCTTACCCCACCCCCAACATCCATCCCCACCAGTAAATTCCATTGTCTCCGTCTTTGACTATAACCCAAATCTGCGTAATTTTGTACCTACCTCACCTCTGCCTTTGTAGGCTATGTCCTCTCACCTGTGGTATCCAGTTCTTCTCCCATCCTAAGTGATCTCCATTTTGCCTCATCCCCTACAGCTTCTTCACACAGCAGCCAGAGTGACTCTGTCACAACTTGAATCAGATGGTGTCATGCCTCTGCTTGGAACCCATTGACAGCTTCCATCCCACAATGAATAAAAATTTCAACCCTTCTCACTTCTACCAAACCTTCACCCCATGCTAGATAACTTAAGAGTGGTCAAAGAAGCACCAAAGGTCAGAATGAATGGTGAGATTAGAGGATATAAAGGGGGAAAAAAGGGGAAAACTTTCTTTTAACACAAATTTTCAGACATGTCAAGTCCATTCTTTCTTTTCTAGTTCCCCGTACCCCAAACAAATAACAGTATCTGCATTATGGTTGGACCTTGGCACATATGCTCTTTATTAATATTCAAGATTCTGAATACAACTGCACAGAAAGGGGCAAACTGCCGAGAGAGCTGACTCTAGCAAGAATATCTGACTGTTCTTGCTGTGTCCATACTAGTCCTGGTGTGTCATTGCCACCCCTGAGGATTTTTTTTTTAATTCCTTATGAACAGTTTATTCAAACCCACAAAGGATTTCTTTATCAGTAGGATTATGAGAATGTGTGAACATCTCTGCTGTCTGAGGGTAAAATATCACGTTTGCCTAAATCAAAACCTTTCCATGGAGTACCAACAGCCCACAAACATGAGATCCCATGTCCTCATCTTGGCATACACAACCCTCAATAATCTGATTCCACTTATCTTTCCAGCCATATTTTCTAATCCTGTTCACTCACCACTCTGCTGCCCACTATACCTCCTCACCATCTTTGCACATTGGTCCTTATTTTTCATTTTAGCATGACTAAATCTTACTTATCCCCTCCCCCTTCGCCCCTCCACACACATACACCATTCAAGTCATAACCTAAATATGCACCAATCTAGCAATATCCAATTTAATCTTATCTCAATCACAAGCCCCCAATAAAGAAGTAAACCTTCTATCCCAGAGCACTTTCTCCCCCATCTGTGATCATCTTTGAGTTATTCCTGCAACACATTTATCCCCATTAATAGCCACAATGGAGTCCTGGTTGGATATGCTTTCTGAAATATTTTCCTTAATTAAGGTATTTATTATAGAAAATAAAAACTCATTCCAGGATACTCCTCCATATTCCAGAGGAATGCAGATTATTTCTGGCCAAGGAATAATTTTATTGTAAATGCTTTCAAGCCGATGAGAGCGCCAACTGCAGTTTGAGGTGAGCATGTACTACTGAGCTGAAGCCTCGCTTTCTGCCAATTCCTTTGTGTTTCAACAATTAGTTGTGGCCTATTAAGGCTGAGAAGATGTTTGCCAGTATAGTACTAGACCTGCCACAAAGAAACAAGAAGAGAATCAGGCTGGATATAAAATGCAAATTTGACAGTGACTTTGACAGTGCCTTTAAGTATCTATGGAAATGGTTGAGAAAACAAAGGAAAGAGATCAACAGGAAATTAGATTTGTGAAGTAACTTTGACATTATCAAGAACATTATAAAAATTACTGTAGCCCAGAACACTAGCCAAAAACTAGAAATATTGTAGGTGGCAACAGTCACAACCAAAAGCTTATGTCTTCAAGTGTTCACGGACAAGACCCTACTGATGTGACTGCCTAGCTGACATTTCCTTAGGAATGAGGCCATCTGCACCACTTATAGGCTGACTTAAATAGCACTCAGGAATGTATCCTTCATGCAAAACAGTAGTGCATGTATAATACTTTCATTTCTATTATTTTGTTTTATTTTCCTTTACCAATTGTGTCTTGAAATATGAATATGTCCTAGATTTATGTACTGCTTTGAGAGAGCTTTTTGAACAATTGAATTCTAAACTACGAAGATTGGGTATTTTGCTCTGGGTACAGTATATGCTTACAGGACAGGGTTCTTTAAAATCTTTCTCTTACCCAGAATATCTCCCACAGCTTCCTTTGTGACAACTATTGTCACAATATAGCACACATATTTTTTACTTGTCTGTCTTCACTGCTTTGATAGTATGGAGCTGTGGATCAGTCAGGGTCTCCGTAGGAAACAGATGCCATATCCAAACTGGGAATCTCCAGAAAGATTTAATAAGGAACAGTTTACCAAAATGGAAGCTGGGTGTTGGGAAACCACAGGGAATGCTACAGCACCTAGAGCTAGTAAATCCTGAAGGAGAGTCACATAGAAAGGTCCTCCTTCATTTGAGGGATATAGGGAGCCTGAGACAGTTATGCAGCGACAGAGCCAGGGGAATCAGTACCCCAAACTCACCCTCCTCCTGCCCTCTAATCTCTGCTAAGGCTCCCTATTGGCTGAATCCATGCCAGAAGGCAAGGAGACCAAGGAAGTGGTCACAGAATCTCTATTCTGGGCAGAGAGCAAAGTAGAGAGGGTTAAATGTGGATTTGCCTGGGCAAATGGGAGATATCAAGTACAGTGTGTGTCTTTAATATTTATGTCCCTTGGGACTAGAACAACCCTCATTCAAAATTTACATCCCTAGTGCCCAGGAAAATCCTTGATACTGGCAGGGGCGGCGGGGAATGGGAGTTATATTTCAACCATATTGCCAGGCACTAGAGATATAAACATATGTTAATAAATATTTGGCTGGAAAGAGAGCATGAAGGATGAATTACAGAAGAAAGAAAAGTTTTCTGATAGTCATATCTGATTAACCAAAGGATACATGTTTGCAGGGCTCCAAACATCTCTTTGGAGGCTGAGTCAGGTACCCCAAAGGCGAGGTTTGGTTTGGGTAACTCAAGATGAATATTTAACTCATTATTTTTAAAAAATAGTAATATGAATGCAATCCATCTTTAGCTATTCATGGATATTAAGGTAAAGTGAATTTTGCCAAGTCCTGCACACTAAGCTAGTTAATAGCCATATTCATAATAACAGGATCAGTTATGCTATACAAATGAACAACATAAAAACTAATGGCTTCTTCTGGGTATATACTCAAAAGAATTGAAAGCAGAATCTCAAAGATATTTGTACATCATGTTCATAACAGCATTATCTACAATTATGAGGGAAGTAGGAACCCAAGCATCCACCAATGGGTGGATGGATAAATTAAATGTGGTCTGTACCTACAATGAAATATTATTCAGCCTTCAAAAGGAAGAAAATTCTGTCAAACGCTACAACATAGATGACCTTTGCAGATATGCTAAGTGAAATAAGCCAGTTGCAAGATGTCTAATTACAAGTGATTCAACTTTTATGAGGGACCCAGAGTAGTCAAATTCATAGATGCATAAATTGAAATGGTGGTTGTCAGAGGCTGGAGGAGGAGAGGCTTGGAAGTTAATAGCTAATGTGTACTGAGTTTCAGTTTTGCAAAATGGAAAAAGTTTTGGAAATCAGTTGCACAACAATGGGAATACACTTTACACTACTGACTGTACACTTAAAAATAGTTAAGATGGTAAATTTTTCAAGTATTTTACCCAAATTAAAACTTTTTGTTAATTAAAAAAAAGTACTTTCGACTACAATAGTTTATTTCTCATTTCTATTACATTTTCATCAAAGGTTTCCTAGGGGCTCCATTAGCTGTGTCCAAAAAGACAATGTTAACAGGGAGCAGAGCCCCTGGAGGAAAAGGTGCATTGGATCCACTGGTCATCACTCAGATCTAATAGATTATGTTGATAAAACCTGCAACAGAAACATTTTTATAGGCTTTTATAGGGATTCATCATGTTATAGCCATTTTGGTAAGGTGAGAAAAGTCGGGGAGGAGAGCGTTATGATAACTTAGACAGTAGTGGTTGCTCCACAGTTACCAAGGACCCCAAAGGAATTAGGCATGGTAGATAAATCAGTCAGGTAACCACTTCGACCCAGAAATGCAGCAACACTCTTCAAGGCCACCCCAGCTCCTCCCCTGGGCAGGTGTCCTGGTTTCTGCCATGGAATGGAAAAGAAAAGGTCTTTGTAATCAAGAAGCCAAAGACTTCAGCAGAACACAGAAATAGGCAGCTGGCTTTCTGGATAGGCACATGTCTTTCATTCCAGTAATATTGACCAGCCCAGACCATAAGCTTAACATGATTCTTTAAAAAATGAGAAGTGTTTGGCTTTTCATCCCTGAGTTTCTCCAATGACACTATTGTCAAAGACCATCTCCTTCTCCATCTCTGTATTTCTCTATTCCCTCAACACCAGCCTCTCATTTGGCAGCTCCAGCTTATGTTCAGAAGCAGGTCTTACTCCAAAAGTGATGTCACTACTCAGTGGTACTCAACAGCTGGTGGCAAGCAAATAAATGAATGCACAGACACCATGAGGTTCTGGTGACCAGCAGCCAGGCAATGTTGGCTCCATGGCCCAGTCATATACCCTGCAGGTCATATACACAGTCATATATCCTTAGGCACAGGGCCTAAGATGGGATGGCAGACGTGGCTGGCCCCCTGGCACCACACTGGGTGGCACTAGCTTTTCACTGGGTCTCTGTTGATGAGTACTATGTACAGTAAAGGAGCCTCATTGCACAGTGCTGCCTTAGTGCCTGTGAGTCACAGGAAAAGCAGCTGGCAGTGGTGTCACTATTGTTGAAAGAGTGTTCTGAGTCCAAGTGTGAATGATGCATTTTTTTTATTGACCTTCTTAATCTGCTCTCATGCCTAATAACCTGATAAGGTATCAGCTACAGACCATTTTCTAATTTTCTAAAGTCTTGTTTCCTAATTTCATTCATGTTAAATTTTCTAAGAAATCAGGAAGATTTAATTGAAGGCAGGGAATAAATCTCACCCAATACAACATGGTCTCTGCAAGGGGACTACTGTATTAGTTTGCTAGGGCTGCTGTAACAAATTACCACAATCTGGATGGCTTAAAACAACATAAATTTATTCTCTCACTATTCCGGAGGCTAGAAGTAAAAATCCAGATGTTGGCAGGGTCATGCTCTCTCTGAAGGTTCTAGAGGGGGACCTTTCCTGTCTCTCTAGCTTCTGGTGCTTGCCAGCAATCCTTGGCATTCCTTGGCCTGTAGACACATGACTCCAATCTCTGCCTCCATCTTCCCCTGTGTCTGTGTCTTCACAAGGTATTCTCCTTTGTGTGTGTGTCCACATTTTTCTGTCCCTAGAAGGACTCCAACCATTTGATTAGGGCCCTCCCAGAGTAGCAGAGTGTTCGGGTCAGAGACATGGCACCAAGGTAGTCTGGTATGTTTATGGGGTCTGTCTGCAATTCACTAACTTCTGTGATCCACTAATCTCTCCCTTTCACTTTCACTTGACTGATTATATTTACAAAGACCCTATTTCCAAGGTCATATTCTGAGGTTCTGGATGAACATGAATTTGGGGAATTCGAGTCAACCCAGGACAGTGGCTAACCATAGGAATGGAAGCCTTTCTGTCTGGAGTTGGGGGCATATCCCAAGTGGCTGGTTAGTTCCCTCCCAAACATGCCTTTGCCTTTGCCTCCATTCTGTCACTAAATAGCAATAATAGCTGAACACTTACTCTGAGCCAGGCCTTATATACTCGTACATGCAGCAGCTCATTACATTGCCACAAAAATCCCAAGAGACAATGCTCTCATTTTCTTCATTTGACAAAAGAGGCCACTAAGGGTGCTAAGGAGTTAGGTGAATTGCAGAGGGGCTCCCCACAGATGCACCAGACCACCTCTGCACCCAAGCCTTTAACCTGGATGCTCTGCTGCACTTAGAGGTAGAACAGATATTCAGGTCTGGACAAGGTTGGTTTTGTCTATTTATTTAACTTTTTGTATTTCTAAAGAATATAAAACTGTGATGCATAACAATATCCAAATTTTTAAATAATAAAAACACTTGAAAAGTTAACTAATCAGGAAAATTTAAACAATCATATAATAATGAGAAAACAAAAGCCTACCTACAAAAAGCAGTACAAATATCTTCAAATCAGTTATGCACAGCTAATTTCAACCAAGTCCCAGGGTTAGATACCTTAGTGCTATGAGGTGAGTATTTTTTCTAGAAGCGATGAGCACTGTTATGAAGGCACTGGATCTGCCAGTCTCCACTTTCAGGAGCCGCCTGGAGGAAGCAACAATCCTTCTGGCCCAAATGAAATCCTCTCTCTTTAAGCATCTGCGATGTCTCTTCCGTGGTGCCTCCCTCTCTGCGGTGCTCTGTGAGTCTGCTCAAGCCATCTCTGGAGAGACTGAACAAGCAGACATTACAGAGGAACCACATGCCCTATATCACCTCTCTCACTCACAGGACGAGCCATAGCTTCCCACCATATTCTAGCAACATCAGCACTGTGGCCCTGGGGCCACCTAAAGCCACTCAGTCATTCCTTCCACAGTATTCACTGAGGGCCTACTATGCACCAGATAGGGAAGGCACTGAGGTGCCATGGTAACAAGGTGGACAAGTCACTTTCCTCATGGAGCTGGGGTTCTGATAGGGAGAGACAGGCATGAAACACGTGAGCTCATCAGGGAACAAGAAGTACTGAGAAGACTATAACTCGGTGACACGTTGAGCAATGGTTTTTGGGTAGGCAACATGAGTTTGGGGGGCTCAAGGAGAGCCTCTTTAAGGAGATGATGTTTAAATTACAAGAGGAATTAGGAGAAGGTTCAACCTTTGTCAGGCTGAACCAGGCCTGAAGAAACATGAAACTGTTGACTGAGCCTCCTCATCAACCCAGACCTTGGCGCCGGGCGGAGCCTACCAAACAAACCTCTGCTGTTCGTGTTCGGTGACCTGATAAACCCTGCAATCAGTATTGTTGTTGCAATGTCACTTAATGGGACAGGTGTAGCTAAAACATAAAGATTTATTTATGAAACTCTTGCTCTGACTGTGAATAAATATTTGCAAATAGTTGGACATAATTCTGTGAGTTGTTCAGCACTCGGAAGTGATGCCCTCTGTCCAGGCAGTGGACTATACCTTTAGGAACAACTTCTATTTCAATTTTAAATGGGAGCTAAGAAAGACATTATTTTTTTAAACCAAAGGCCACTCTGTCATTCTCCTATAGCAGTTACAGTAATCTCAGACCATCTGAGTTAAGGCTCCCTGAACCCTAGAACAAGTCTGAATTTCAGGCAGTGTCTGGGATGGAATTCTCAGAGCTGGGGTTCCTGTGGGGTGTTGTCTTTCCTATGTTGGGGTAAGACTGAGTGACCAGCCTCAAAAGCTTTCGTTTTCTACATCTCTCTGCTGTAGAAAGCTGGCTAATATGTAGAATCATTGGGCTTCCACAGGGGGCATCAGGTTAATGGCGGATACAAAAGCTGGCTCTTCCAACATCTATTCCAATTGCCTCCAGCTTCTTCCTGTACTATAATCTGGAAATCTACATTATGGTTCTTCATGTCCTTTGCAGCTAATGGGCTAGCATGCAATGTGGTTCTGGTTCTACCTGGAGGATGACTTACAGGAGTCCCTGAGCTAGAAGTAAACAATGTGAAGCAGTAGCCATGTGCAAGGGGATGAGATTTTCTGAAAAAATGTATTGGTAGACACATCTAGTTCTTCTGGGGATGCTGTGGCAGAGTTTCGAGCATCCAGTCTCTAGTTTCCCAGGTGCTAATGAATGGGAAGCAGCAACCATGGTTCTTCTACTAGTGCTTTTCAAACTTCACTGCACATCAGCATCACCTGGAAAACTTGTTACGGCACAAATTGCAGAGCTTCATCTCTGGAGTTTTTCATTCAGTGGGTCTGGGTGGGACCTGAGAATCTGCATTTCTACCCAATGCCTAGGTGATGCTAATGCTGCTGGTTTGGAAACACACCTTGAGAACTACTCTTTTAAGGTCTGATTCCTCATTTCTCCTGGCTGTACTATGGCTGCATTGTTTCTATGGATAACTTTCAAGCTTGTGTGGTCTCTCTGGAGGCTCTGTGAATCCATTAATCCCTTTGGTAAGCCCCTTTTTGCTTAAGGGGATTCTGTTGTCTGCAACAAAGAACCCTAATCCACATGAGGTCCTAGGTCCTGTGTGCCAGTTCTCTAAACATTCTTGTAATTCTCTCCTGAATCCTCCTTTTCTCTCAGTTGGGATCTCCATATCAGTTCTCTGTCACTGGCTTTTAGGAGTCACATGACTCATGCTGACACAAACCCTGTCCTACAGATGTTCTTCCATTTCACAATTCTAAGTAACTCCTTGTTCTGAAACATCTCCAATCTATTTACTTTCTCCCTTTGTCTCAAAGGCAAAAATGTCTTGAATTTAGCACTAAATCCAAAGTAGCCCCACAGAAGAAAAAGTAAAGTTGTAAGAAAGTCTTTTAATCTACCAAAAGGGAAAAAACAGTCAGGTGCCAGATGCCATACTTAGTTTTTTAAGAGTTAATCCTTTTTTTTTTTGTTTGATAAAGTATCTTAATGTAAAATTTAAAATAAAAACAACCTAAAAGAACCCTCTTTGAAGTGTATGAGAGTGGATAAGATTGATAAAATGGCATCTTGCTAGACATGTTTATTTAAAAATTGGTTTAAAGATATTATTTACCCGATGAACCATAAGGGCTCAAAAATAAATAAATAAATAATAAAAACCAAACACAATAACAGTCCCTCAGGTAAATGCCCCTTCCGACAGTTTTTAAAATGTGTATCATTTATTTGATAAAGCATAGCAGCCTATCCAGAGAGGAGTTATGGTCTGCTGCATAAATAGGCATTTGGACAGCTTTAAAAATGCATACTCTTTACACCCAAATGCCGTGTGAAAATCCCCATGGAAAGTGGTTATTATGAGCAAAGAGCAACCACTTTTCAAAACCAAGAGGTAATCTGGCCAAATGGTATCTTTCAAACTTTTCTACTCCAAGAGCTACATAAACATCTACTCATTTACCTGTTCAATTGACCACTAGTCGCTTCAGGGCCTGCCAAGGTAGGGTAAACTGACCCTCCTGGAGCTCAGGGTTTGTCAGTGTTTTCACCTTTGTCCACTCACTACAGTCACCTGGGTACCTGTTCAGGCCCCAGCTCAGAAAGGCTAGGACACAGTGTTCTAAGAGCTCCCCAGGTGATTCTGATAGACAATTAGGGTTGAGAACCTCCATGCTGAATAAAGAATCAAAGCCCAGAGAAGTCAAATGGCTTGCTCAAGATAACACAATAAGCCTGAGGAAGGACACAGCTATCTGGAACCTACATTTTACTCTTAACTGCTACTCTACATTCTCTCCTTTCCTTTTGGAGTTGCCTTTTGAGTTTACTTTCAATATGGTAAAGTATATTGAAAGTATAAAGTTAAAAAGTTTAAAGTAAAAAAAATTATTTCATTGCATCTACATTTAAAGTATATGAATAGCATACAGTAGTTATACAATTACATTACCAAACATTTAGAAAACACAAGGGGAAAAATATATTTCCATTCCCCAAATACTGGTTCAGTTAGTACTGTTATACTAATTGTACTTGATTCCCGAAGATTCTGTTTTCTTCTCTTTATATTTTACTTATTTGTAAATTGCATTAATCTGTTTATATATTTTAAAATGTTACACTTCAAGCATTCTTAGTATAACATCTCTGTTGCTTTTATATTATAGTTGACCCTTGAACAAGCAGGGCTTAGTGGTGCTGACATCTTGCACAGTTGAAAATCCAGTTATAACTTTTGATACCCTCAAAATTTTGTTGTTTCTTATTACCTGCAAGGGATTGTTTTCCAGATTTCCTGCAGATAACAAAATTCATGGATACTGAAGTCCCCATATAAAATGGCAAAAAGCAATACATACAGTTAGCTCTTTATATCTGTGGTCTCCCAATCTCAGATCAAATACAGTACAGATATTTACTGAAAAAAAAATCCACATGTAAGTGAACCCATGCAAGTCAAACTCATGTTATTCAAGGGTCAATTGTAATTTTAAAATTAATAGGTGTTTGCTGAAAATTTCAAGGAATATAAACTTGAGTGGTATAGAAAATGAAATGCCCTAAACTTTCCCCATCCCAGTTTCAAGAGAAATCTTCTATACATATTCTAAAATGGGGTTACATAATGGATACAGTTTTGGAATTTCTTTTTTTTTTCCTTTTTCTACTTAAAAGAATGCTTTGAATATCTTTCCATGTTAGTTCATACCAATTTATTTCATTTATATTATTCCACTGAACAGATATTCCAAAATTCAGTTAACCAATCTCCTACTGAATAATTTAAAACCCTTTTCTATTAAAAACAATCAAACATACAAATGACTAACCACATAATGGTCCCAGCTTCCTAGCTTGGGCTACAAGCCAGTCCAGACTAACACTCCGAGGGGCACCTCCCTGCTGCCAGCATCCCATGCACACACTGTACTCTGAAGATAGAGGGCTAGGGAGGACTCCTGTCATTGACTCTCCGACCCGTGTTAAAAAAAAAAAAAGCAACCCGCAAGGAGTGACTCTGATAATTCACCTCATATCCAAGGCAACACAAAGAACAGAGAGGCCAGACCCAGGATGCGCCTGATCTAAATGTGCTTTCAGAAATCCCCAGAGCTGCCATAATTCAAGGACTTCAGATCTCCTGTGCAGGCTAACCTTTGTTTCCCTGGCCTCTCCTTCTGCTGGTCAGCTTGGACATGGGAGGCAAAATGTAAATAGAGCCATTCAGCTATAGCGACACAGGTGTTTTTTATTTTATTTTATTTTATTTTATTTTATTTTATTTTATTTTATTTTATTTTATTTATTTTATTTTATTTTAAACATCAGGAAGGAAAGGAAATAGAAACTCATTGCCAAAAGAATGAATTTTGCAGAAGGCAATTTAGCCACGTTTCAAGAGCCTTAAAAATGTTCTTGAAACTTTGACTCCTAAGCAACTAGCCTAAGAAAAGAATCAGATTTGTGCAGAAATATTAGGAACCCGGGCCCTAGAGGACAAGCACCAGAGTTTGAATTCCAGATCCACTACTTACTAGTGTGTGACTCAGGACACATTACTTCTCAGAGCCTGTTCTCTCATCTCTAAAATGGGGCTAATACCTATGCTTCCTGATTGGGCTCTTGTGAAGACGGAATTAATTAACTGACATGTCATTTATAAAAGAACCCATGAAGATTTGTAAATGTTGGCTATTAACATTTGTAAAAGCAAAGATTGATGGGGAACTGGTTGAATAAATAATGGAATATTATATTGTCATGAAAAATCACCATGGAAAAATGCTCACAACATATGTTAATTGAGAAAGATGGAACTTTAAGGAAAGCATCATATCAGATACATACAACTACAGCAAAATGTTAGACATGCCTGCCTGTAAAATTTTGAGCATTTTAATATTTTTACATGCTTTATGAGGTTTTCTGCAATGAATATCAATGACTTTTATAAGAGTGAGTGGTCTGTTTGTTTTTTAATAAAAAAGCATATTGGGATATATATAATTCAAACCATGCTAATCCTTTTCTCCCAATATTAGTGTCAATGCTATCTCAGATCAGAGGGTGAAGGATTATTTGTCTGCTCTCCAGGTCTTTTCAGCATATCTGACCCTTCCCTCACCACTGCTGCCCTCAGTCTTCGTATTTCTCTCCTCATTCCCTTACATGGCCTCCTCCAGGGATAGATTTCTATGAACTAATTTAGGGTCAACTGTAAAAGACTGTTAATGCTTAAAATGTTAGGCTTCCCATGATAATATATGTTTCATCTGGGAACTAAGACAAAGAATGAAATCCCTAACAGTGCAATTTTAGGCAACGTCAAAACAATAGAGGAGGCTCTTGAATAAATAGAATGGGAATGGTTTCCTGATGCCCCTCAAATCAAATCCTATTGATTCATTAGGCTGGCTAAGCTCAAAACCACAGATAGTTCAAAGTGAAAAGTTATCTCCTGAGAAGTACAGACCTTGATCAAACAAATAGGAATGAATAAACCAAGTAGAAGGTGGCGTGGAAGAGGGCTATAGAAAGGACTAGATCACACAGGAGAGAACTTTACTATTTTTAATATAATATAGGTTTTTAGTGAACTTTTAGGGTTATCAAGAAGGAGTCCCTGGGGATTATGCCAATTCTTTAGTGAAGGCAAGCAAAAGACCAGTGACCTCCACAATTAGACATGCCTGACTTTCTCCCCACTATGGGTCAAAGGAAGAGAAAATGAATGCCTTTTCCAAGTTCAGAGGTGCCATGCTGGGAAAAGGAAATGATTAGAATTTACATGTCTGAGCCCAGGTTTGTAACAAAGAAATTGCTTTATAATTTAAAAATTATTCATTCCCCACCTATGCTGTGGCCTCATCCCAGGAAGTAGCAAGTCAACTGTATCCAATGAGAGATTAAAGATAATAAATAAAAGAGTAGCAATTAATTGTGCTTTCTGATTTAAGAGGCTGGGCCACCTGGGTCATGCTTGAATGGCTTATCAAATTTAGCTCTATTATGACTGTCTTGTATTTCAATTGATGCTTGTGCTCACATCTGAAGGCACTTGTTCCACAAGGCTTTTCAGAGATAAAAGAATTTAAATGTATAGATTGTTATAGGATTCTATCATTCTTACAGCATCAGACAAAGGTGTTGAAAATAGCAGTTAAATGAGTCATGCAAAGCAGCGCAGTATTCAAAGTCACTGATTCAATTATTTCCTCCCCACCCCGCCACCCCCATCCCCTCCAAAGGCCACTCAAGGTTGAGTAATATGGTTGTTTTCTAAATGCTATGGTTCTGACTTGCCTTTTTGTAATTCTTGGTCATTTCTTTGCTTTCTGTAAAGCAAAGGCATTCCAGGGACCAAAACCTGAGGCAGTCTGATAACCAGAATCATTTTCACAGCCAAACAAGAAAAAAAAAGAAAAAGAAAACAAACAAACAACAAAAAAAACAAAGGTGAAGAAATGGGCATGAAGATTTTAGCTCAGGGCTCACAATGAATCCACCCCTTCCCAAACCATTTGCAGAGCAGAATGTGGAAGTGGGTATGGGAAAGGGCCTTTGCCGAAATGCGGTGAAAATCCCCTTCTTCTCGGCCACATTGGTGTCCTTGGCTGTAGACCTCTAAATTTGCCCTCAACAGCACCAGCAGACAATGGTTTTCCTGTTTGAATGATAAATCTAATTTTAACAGTGCACTAATTTTTTCGATTGCTGCCCTCCATGTTTTTACCTTCAGGCCATAATTTTACCTGCCAACTTGAGTAAATAGTTTTTAATAGGCCAAAGGCTTTGAAAGCTTATACTGTATTTGATTTTGTACTGAGACTTTATACTTTCATGTTGAGACCTCAGAAGAGAGATTTTATTGTATAAGCCAAGTATCAGTCTCCCCTAAGGGTCACTCCTTAGTGCTTTTGGGAAGGGAAGAGTGGTTTATCTGCGCCCTCAAACTGTGCTTTCCTCCATCCAAGTAGAGTGGACTCTTGCAGTTTACCTCTCATTTCTTTCTGTAACATCATTACACATGGTTATAAAGTGATTGGCTGCGGACAACTGAAGGAAATGACAACTTAGGTGAGAAGGATTTAAAATTGAACAGGAAAATGACTTTTCCCATAACACAAGGGAATAGCTCTCAAGGAAGAAGAGGAACAAAATTTAAAGTCATTATCATGTACTTGACATATAGAAGTCAAGTGAGTATATGAAAAACCACTAAAAATACAAAGAATTAACCAGGATGCTTAAATTCAGTCTCTTAACTTCTTTTGACAACGTTATATCGGATAGCACGACTTGTCTATAACACACCACAGACAATTCAGTCTCTAGAAACCGCACTGACTTTAATAGTTGGATTTTAGAAAACTTTTGTGATTTGTAGTTTGGCAATTTGTGGCATTCAAGTCCATAGCCACAAACTGGTTTGATATAAATATCATGTATTTGTAGGCTTAATGGTGATTCATATACATTTTCCAAAGGGATAATCACATTATTTTTAGACTCCATAATTCTTTAGACCAGGGTTCCCCATCCCCTGGCCTGTTAGGAACTGGGCCACATAGCAGAAGGTGAGTGGAGGTTCAGCAAGCAAAGCTACATCTGTATTTGCGGCCAATCCCCAGCACTAGCATCATTGCTTCAGCTCCATCTCAGATCCTCAGGCATTAGATTCTCATAGGAGCACTGGTTCCTGGTGCCAGAAAGGATGGGGACTGCTGCTTTAGATAACCAGCAGGCATAGGTATTTTATTAGCTTGCTGAGTTGCATACAAAGTTCCATAAAGTGGTACTTAAACAACATGAAATTTATTGTCTTACAGTTTTGGAGACTGGAAGTCCAAGATCAAGAGAGGACACACAGAAGCAGGGTTGGTCCCTGCTATATACAGTGAAGGAAGGATATGTCCCATGCTTCTCACTTCCCTTCTG
Organism: Macroglossus sobrinus; assembly: GCA_004027375.1. Classification (NCBI taxonomy): domain Eukaryota; kingdom Metazoa; phylum Chordata; class Mammalia; order Chiroptera; family Pteropodidae; genus Macroglossus; species Macroglossus sobrinus. The sequence goes on along the minus strand of PVKZ01000448.1, from coordinate 732,013 downwards.
GTGGTTTGCTGGCAATCTTTGCTGTTCCCCGGTTTGTGGAAGGATCACTCTGATTTCTGCCTTCACCTTCACATGGTGTTCTGCCTGTGTGCATGTCCGCATCCACATTTCCCCTTTTGATAAGGACACCAGTCATATTGGATTGGGGCCCACCCTACTCTAGTGTGAACTAATTACATCTGCAGCGATCCCACATCCAAAGAAGGCCACATTTAGAGGCACAGCAGGGCTAGACATTTAATACGTGAATTCTCAAGAGTCACAATTTATCTCATAACAGATATCTTTGCTTTATTTTAAGGAAAAATGGTTGGGTGGCTTATGGAAATCTGCCAGTATGAACCTAGACTTATTTCAACACAAAGCTGATTTATAAACAAAAATGATGTTGGATCTGTTTAAAAAAAAAAAAAACAAACAACAACTCTAAATACCAACTAGCTCAGTGACCTTGGGTGAATCCTTTAATCTCTCTGGATTCTGTTTCCTTATCTATAAAAATGAGTATGAAAGAAGCTCTGAAGTCTTTTTCAGTATTAAAAATCTAAGCCCAATTGGCATAGAAGAAAATTTATCATTTTTATTAACAATAAAATACAAAATATAGAGTTATGATGAGCTTATAGTTAGATAATAAAGACATATTCAAGAAATGTAAAATAGGTGTTGTGTAGCTACTAAGATAAGCAGACCTGCTTCTGCAGGTGTCATGTGCACGCTATTATTCAATGAGTGGTCCTAAGTATCCAAAGAATTCTGGCTCCATGATGGACACACTTGCTCCATTGTACTCTTTGGCACAGCTACTAGGTCAGCCATGCAGCCCCGGGTGACCAGAGTCAGAAATAACAAATAAATCAAAACTAATAATAAATGCACAGATCACTTCTGAAGACAGAGGTTAGCTCTCACACAGGGTACAAATACTTATGTATTTGATTGCTGAAAACCATGCTTTCTTACAGGTCACAAACTAAGATCCCTGATAAAGACTATTCTCTAAAACAATCATGTTCACAGGATTATGAAAATACCAGCATCTGCAGCAGCCTTACCTTTGATCACCTAACAGAATATGGGCAGACCAGAGAAACCACTCTTTACTTTTCCCTTCTATTTCTAAGCAAAGCACTGCTAGATTTCCTTGGGTTTCAAGCTGAGTACAGAAGTACAGATCAAAGCTCACTAGTTTCCAAATGTTATTCTTCCTGCCTCTGGGACAACAGTGTTCCTGGTCTTAGCCTTTTGTGAATGAATAAAAGCTCAGATGGGGAGAAACTGAAAGGCTAGATCACTATGAATTTCTTGCATTGCTCCCTCATCACTCTGCTTGGTCTTAAAATCACAGAAATGTCTATATTTGCTTCTGCTTTACTTCATTAAAATGTTAACATGTCTAATCCTAAACTATATATTGTCTGCAAATGAACTTCCTCACGAGAAACAAAAAGGTCCAGCAGTAACAACCGGAACTGATCAACAATCAGGCAGCTTGTTTAAAAGGAGATAATTTTGCAAATAGGACATATCGCCACCCGGGAATTTTTGTTAAGAGGATAAGCCTTTCACAGGGAAATTGGTTAAGTAAATTATTAAAGATCTACCTGATAGAATTTTATGTATTGATTTTAAGTGAGGGTTTTGAAGTCTACGTAATGATGTGAAGAAAAGTATATTAGTAACATTGTGAGGAAAAGTCAGGATGACAAATGTGTTCTCACAAATGTATATACAACGAACAATAGAATAAAGTCCCACACTCTTGCCCAGGCCTGCACGATCTGACCTGCCTGCTTCTCAGACCACATCCCTCTCTCCCTCCTTGTCCCACACTGTGCTCCAGTTCCTCAGTGCCTCTTTCAGTTCCCGCACAGCTACCTTGTTTTCAAGGCTTTTGCATATACGCTTCTAGCTACCCGAAATGCTCTTTCCCTCTCTTCACATGCTAGCTCCTTCCTGGACACTCAAGTCATGGCTCGATAACACCTCCTTGTGAGGCTTTCCCTGAGCACCTGATCTAAGACAAGACTCCTGTCTCCTTTTCATGTTTTTTTTTTTTCTCCTTAGTGCTGGTGAGGGGCTGATGTTATCCTTATTTCACTTACTCCTGTATTGTTTTTCTTGTTTATGGTATCAGAAGCTTTGCTTATGGTTTATAACTGTATCCTCAGATCCCAGAATAGAAGTTAGTCAGGAAATAACTGTTTTATGAATGAATGAAAATGTGCACAAGAAAAAGGAAGGCAATACATCAAATTGCCAGCACTTTCTACAATGGTACTGAGATTAAGGGTGATATATTTTTTAAAAATAATTTTTATGTTTTCTATAATATTATTATATTTTATATTGAAAAAAAATTTAAGAAATTATTTTCCTTCTAAAGTGCCTACTTGAACCGAAAAAGAACAGCCCTATTGTACACTCCAAACTGTGATAAATTTATAACTTGTTTTCTTAGTAAACCAATTCCATAGATCCCAAAGAAAGTAAGAATAATTGCATCTGCTTTGGGAAACTAGATCTAACTCAAAGAGAAACTGATTGCATTAAATAACTCAAGAATATTCTGTTTTTTATCTTTATTCTGGAAAACTATATAATGAAAATTAGGTTAGAATGTTTACCTCAACATAAATCAACCTTTCTGTAAATACTCTGGGATCATACTAGCATTTGGCCTTCTGAAAAGTGTTTAGTAGTTATATTAATTGTAAGTAGCTTGCTTTGATTAAAAAAAAAATCTAACCTCATATTTAAAAAGTCAAACATCATATAAAACTTCTGCTCACTCTGTTGGTGAAATATTTGGTAAAATGGATGGTAGATGCACATAAAGTGCCTGGTAGCCATGAATTTTGACCAGAAACCCTGGGGGAGTGGGGATAAGAAAAAACTAATAATATATTTTAATTATATTCAGTGGGTCTTCAGCATCAACAGTCCTTTTACCCTTTAGTTCTGCAGTTAAATGAGGGGTTGAAAAGGAAAGAAAAAACATTCCCCAGATCTCCAAAGAGACAATGATGAATGGAAGGAAGTTCCTTCAAATGAATGGCCTTTTATGCCACCTGCTGGATTGTTGTTGCACTGCTTAGTCGTGCCCTGATTTCAAGGGGGGTTTATTCCCGTTCCCTGACAATCTACAAATTCTTTAATTTCTTTAATACTTAATTGTCCTTCCTTCTTTCCTTCCTTTCTTTCCTTCCTTCCAGTCCTGGGACTTTCAACTGATGTTCACTGGACAAGAGTTTTGGCTCTATCAGTAAAAAGGACCTTCTGAAAATCGACTCTTCTGCAAGCCCTACTTGAACCACCCCAGTTGCGGAATTAGCCTCTCCTGCTGAGTCCTTCCTGGTTTACAGCTAACCTCCCCTTTGTGTTTTGAGGGCTGGTGTGTCCATCTCTCCCGTGCGTGTGAGGATCCTTGGGGCACATTGCTTCCTTCCGCCTGACGCATACCTGAAATGTAATTTGGATGGTGCTAATTGAAGCTGACCTTGTTCAAGAGCTATTACTCATTTAATCTTCACAACAACCCTATAAGTAGATATTATTATCCCTATTTAATAGATGAGGAAACTAAGGTACAAAGAAGTTATATAACTTGTTAAGGCCACCAAGGTAGGAAGTGGTAGTTTAGCTCCATGGCCTGTGCCCTTCGCTGCTTTTCTATCAGCCATTTGGGGAACAGTGAGGTGTCTTGTGGTTTCATTTATGAAATTGGCCCGGTGGTCACTTGTCACAGAGGGCTACTGTGCTAGGTCTTAGCACTGCCCACCAGGCTCTGTGACTGCTCTGCCTCCCTCTGCTCTGTGTCGTCCTGGGATTCTGGCCTCCATGGATGGCATCAACAGGCCCCCTTACCCTCTGGCCTCAATTTGGGTATGGTCAATGGGAAACACTCATACAACTTAGGAGGGCAGGGGAAAGGCAAGGAGTATTTCTTTCCTTCGTTTTCTCCCTATTGTGTGGCCAGAAGCTGGTATTTGGTCTCCACAAAATAGGCAGACTCTGCAGGCCCTTTCCAAAGCTTAGCAACTCTCTTGGGTTCCCACTACCATTACTCTCCTTGTTTCTTTAAGGTGCTATAACTCCTGCTGACAGCCCAAGGGTGCTTGCTACACCATCCCATACTGGTTTCTCTTAGCTCTCTTTGCAACTCTGTAAACTGTCCCTTTATTCAATTCTCCATTCCCTGCCTGAGGGTGTCATCCACTTCCCATTAGTACCCTAACGGAGCTTCCAAACACCTCCCACACCTGCTGAAATTACTCCCACCTGTGGAATTCACCATTCAGTCTTGTGGGTTGCGGTTTTGTGTTTCCAGGTATTCTTCCTTGAAAGGCAAATGCTAGTAATCACAAACCAATAACAACTGCTCATTAGGTCGCTTCCCAGCCCTGACCCAGGACTAACTTGTTTTGCAGTGAGGGATGGGAACAAGGGAGTTGAGAAGAGTAAGCCAGCAAGGGAAGAGAAGGAGAAAGAGAGATGACATAGTCCTAAGGACAAATTCTGCCTAAATCCTAAGGACAAGTTCAGAGAAGGCTGTCTTGCAGTGGTTACAGTCAGGCACTAGAGGCGACAGAGAGGGGTAGGAATCATAGCTCTGTTACTTAGAAGCTCAGGGCTCCTAACCTCTTACAGTCTTTTAATTTATAAAAGGTGGATGGTAATAGTCTATGCTTCATGAGGTTGTTATAAGGATTAGACAAACAATGCAAGCAAAACACTTCGTGCAGCATTGGCCAAGTGTTGTGTAATCATTAGCACTCACAGAATCTATCAGGGAAGGATTTTGTGTTCTCAGTGTTTTGTGAGCTCAGCTGCAATCATGTACTTTGCGATCCATCAGTGAGCTATGTAAGGTTCACTGAGGGAAAGCAGGGAGCTCTGAAGTCAGGAAGTTCTGGGTTCAAATGTTGGTCCTGTCAATTCACAGTAATATGACCTTGGGCAAGTTTTACTTAAACTTTGTGTGTCTGTGTCCTCATTCGTGAAATGAAGGTGATTACACCTGCCTCGCAGCATTATTATGAGGGTCAAATGATAGCGAATAACTGTCACATAAAAGATCATTTTATTTTCCTCCTTTTAAACCAATGATTTTGGATGTATATATTGCTGAGGGAGAATATGAGAGAGAGAGAGAGAGAGAGAGAGAGAGAGAGAGAGAGAGAGAGAGAGAGAGAGATTGAGAGAGGAAGAGAGGGAGAGAGTGGGGAGAGGGAGGGCAATAGATTTATTTTAAGGAAGTGGCTAATGCAGCTGTAGGGGTTGGTCAGCCTGAAATCTGTATAGCAGGCCCACAGGCTGGACACTTCCACAGGATAGCTATGTTACAGCCTTTAAACAGAATTCCTTTTAGGGAAACCAGTGTTTGCTCTTATGGCTCTCAACTGATTTGATGAGACCCATCCATGTTAAGAGAGTAATCTACTTAGAGTCAAATGATTGTAATTATTTATTACATCTACAAAATACTTTCACAGAAACATCTAGACTAGTCTTTGACCAAATAACTAGGCTATAGCCTAGCCAAGTTGACACATAAAATTAACCAGCACAATGAACATTTGGATTCATTTAGTATAATCCTTGAATATCATAGAATAATGTAGTTTTACAATGTGTGTGTGTGTGTGTGTGTGTGTGTGTGTGTGTGTGTGTGTATTTTTGCTTTTAGGTCATGACTTTCCAACAGGAGGAGAAGTGAAAATTGGTTCTTGGGTGACAGAAAAATCCTAGGTATTACAATGGTTTGTGGTCCTCCAAAGTCAAACCCTATTTGACAAATTCTTACTCCTTAGTATTTAATTTCTCTCATTAGGAAGAAATAAAATAATTATATATTACATATTTTATACTATATAATTTAACTTTAAGCTTAATTGGTTTAAAATTATTTTAAAATATTCTCCTTAGGGGATGATAATGAACAACAACAACAACAACAAAAGGTGAGGAACACTGCTTTATGCTCTTTTGCAGAACATATTTAAGTATATCTAGCAAGTTAAGTCACCAGCACAATTTTTTTTATTGATTAGGTTGATTTTGAGCCTTTTTGCTGTTTCGTCTTTAATTTTATGAATGATGAGGGGACTTTGTGTTCTTTGTTTTAGCCAATCTTTTTAAAAAAATATGTCTATTAAGTTGTAGTAACTCAATATTAAAAGTAACCTTCACAGAAATTTGCTCTGCTGTCAATAGCAGCAGTACTAAATTAGCATTACTCAATTTCTGACAGCCAAACCTGCACGCTCTGAGGTAGCACCTTAGTTTGTTCCTCCCAAAGGAACCTTATCGCAGCCCTGATGAAACAAGTTATATTTATGGTAATGATTTAGAGCTAAATCTACAGCCAGGACCTCTTCCTCCTGAGCCTCTGTCCTATTCAAAATGCCATTTATTTCAAGAAATTGCAAGTTATTTCTGTTGAGTGTCAAATAAGCCTTCAGACTGCTGCCTGAAACAAACCCACTTGTTTATGGGTACCTTTCAAAGTTTCTTTCTAAACATGAGCTACTTAACTAGAGCACCATCTCCAGCTCCATTTCTCTTTAAAATGTGTGACCAGGGCAGGTAACTTGACATCTCAGAGCCTTAGTTCCTTCATCTTGAAAGTGAGAATAATGATGTGGTCTGCCCTACTTCAGGAAAACAGTAAACCATGAAATGCGACCAAACATGAGGTCTTATTGTAACACAGCAAAAAGTTCCAGTCTTTTCTGCAAGCAAGTGTGTTACTAATAAGAAACTGCACATGTGCTGTTCCCTGCGGCTGTTTGTTCTTTGCACACTCTGAGCCTGGCAACTTGGGCTCATTCTTCAGGTCTCTGTATAAAGTTATCTCCTCAGAGAAACCCAACTTGATCCCCCAGCTGTAAGAGCCCTGGTCATACATAATCTGCCACCATATCCTTTAACGAACTTTCATTCTTAACAGTCCTCACAATCTGTACATACACACTTATTTCTATTATTATTTGTAATGAGAGCAAGTTCCTCTTGATCTTGAATCTTGCCATTCCTCCACTTCTTCCCTATTCTCCATTAAAAGTCCACTATCATTCATTGCCTCCCAAGGAAATGAATTTGGCATCAGTTTGAAATTAAAATATGATACACAAATCCATTTTTATGTGATAATATGTTTCCCTTGAAAATAGCACAGACTTTTGTATGGCCATTATTTATGATTAAGTGCCTAGCCTCTGTACAATAATACTTTGTTGAGGAAAATACAAAGACTGATAAAAACATGGTTCTTGACTGACTTCCATTTCCAAAAAAAGTGGCAAAATTGGTACTTTGAACAACTTCCCACAACAAAAGACTCATAAATTCTGGATGAAATATTACAAATATCTTATAAATTTATAGCTGACAAGAAAATAAGAGAGTAAGAAAGTGGTCTACTTTCTTACTTTCTTTTTTTTTTTTTTTGCATGTATCTGTCCAGTTTTCCCAACACCATTTATTGAAAAGACTGCCTTTATCCCATTGTATAGTCTTGCTTTCTTTGTCATAGTTTAATTGACCATATAGGTATGGGTTTATTTCCGGGCTCTCCATTCTGTTCCATTGATTTTATGTGTCTGTTTTTATGCTAGTACCATGCTGTTTTGATTACTATAGCCGTGTAATATAGTTTGATATCAGGTAGTGTGACCTACAACTTTGTTCTTTCTCAAGATTGCTATGGCTATTCAGGGTATTTTGCAGTCCCATATAAATTTTAGGATTATTTGTTCCAGTTCTATGAAAGATGTCATTGGTATTTTGATAAGAATTGCACTGAACCTGTAGATTGCTTTGTGTAGTATGGACATTTCCCCCAGAGTTCAAAAACAAAGAACCTGAAAAACTGAGGGTAAGAGAAGGGACGCTTTGGGAACCCTTGTGTGGGTTGCACCTATTTTAGTGACTAAGGGGCTTGTCTTTTAAGACCCTCCAGGGGTCAGGGCACAAGGCCTTTGGCCCTCCCTGGAAACTAAGTTGGAATTAATACCCCAACAGAAAGCCAGAGTTTTAAAGGATTCACCTTAATGAAAGCATGGACTAGAAAAATCACACCCCTTAGCCAAGATGACAAGGAAGTTTGTCTGCCTAGGCCTTGGCTTTGGGTAGGGTGTGAGGAAGATATCTAGGAGTAGGGTGTGAGGAAGATATCTCCCATGAGAATTTGTAACTATGAACTTGTCCTCACAGAGTTTTGGAGTTGTAATTTGTGTTAGCTGCAAGGGCTGGGGACCTGCATATAGAGATATTAATATTAAGAAGTGTTTCTGGGCTGTTAACATATTTGGAGGGATCTGGCAGAAGCAACATACCATCAGCTCAGGTTGCTTTGCCCGCAGATAAAGCCCAACAGACCATGAGTTCAGAGGTCCAAATTCAAAACACGTGCAAAAATAAAATATGATTTTAGCCATCTTGGAGTTCACAGTCATTTAGAAAGGCAAGGCACACATTCAGTGAAATGTTATGGTGGGATCAATTTCACCAAGCACTTTGCTAATTAATTGCTTCAATCCAAAACAATGACTCTCAAAGGCAAACCTTCAGGTACATAGAGAGCTAGTAAAAAAAAACCTTTTGTATAGACATGATCTTTTCTGTGCCTCTAAAAATCACGTTAGACATGTTGATCACACAGCTAGTTCCCAGCAAGTAGCTGAGAATTAGAAGGCTTATAATTATACAATCAGACAAGAATTGGAATTCTGGAACCAGATGTTTAAGAGTTGCCCTCTATGGAGTGATTGAGAATGGGCTTTCAATTCCAATGACCAGGATTACAGTCCTAACTTTACTACTTCACTTATCCTCCCACTGCCTCAGTTTCCCCATCTTTAAAAAAATCATAGTAATAGTGCTTACTTTGCAGGTTTGGTATAAGGATTAATGAGTGAGATTCATTCATTTAAAGAGTTCAGCCAAGTACCTATCACTGAGTGGTCAATTAATGTTCTCATTACAAACTAATTGCCAAATCTAAATGATTTCTCATCAGGTGTGCACATAAATACTTATCTCAAAAAGCATTCAGAAAGTTAGCTCTACAGATAAATGTCACCTCCTATAGAGATCAACTTATCCTCCCTTCTCCAACTGTATGTACCAGGTCTTCCTTTGAGCTATGTAAAGAGTTCTTAGCTATAACACCCTAAAAGCACAATCTATAACAGAAAAAAATTGATAAATTGTACTTGATCAAAGTTCAAAACTTTTATGATTCCAAAGACACCATTAAGAAAATGAAAAGACAAGTCACAGACTGGCTGAAAATTTTTGCATGTCACATATTTGATAACAAATTTATCTCGTGAATATGGATGCTTAAAACTCAATAATAAAAAAAAACTCCATTAAAAAATGAGCAAATTAACTTAATATATATTTTACCAAAGATGATGAAGGCATAATTAATAAGCACATAATGATAGTCATTGTGGAAATGCAAATTTAACTCACAATGAGATATACCTTATACCCACCAGTATCGATTTAAAGAAAAGGCTTTTTCCTCATATTCCCTGAACAATTCTGCCCCATTCCTTCTAAGTGTTTACTTCCCTGGGTTTTTAAAATTAACGTATAATTGACACACAACATGATATTACATTATATTAGTTTTAGGTATAGAACATAATGATTCAATATTTGTATGTATTACAAAATGATCACCACTATAGGTCTAGTAACATTCATTACCACACATAGCCATACTTTTTTCTCTGTGTGTGTTCCTTTGCTTTAAGAAAAAATTTCCTTAAGGTTTATTACCTTATTTTCTCATGTACCTACTACCCTGGGAAGCACCAGCACTAGGACATATTACTTTGTGTGGGTGACTGTTTTCCTGGTGACCATTTTATCCTTGCCTCTCACTCTCCCTGCCTTGGCCATTTTCTCCAGTTAGAAATGGCCTTCCTATCTAATGTGTCCATCCTTTGCTTCCTGGATCTTCACTGCCACGTGCCAGGCACTTACTCTGAGTTCAGGAGAGACGGCGGTGAATAAAACACATGGGCTTTCACAGGGCTTAGGGTAAAGATAAAAACTTCAGGAAGCCAACTTTGCAGGTAAAAATGTTGAAGATCAGCAGAGCTTTTTTGTTTGTTTTGTCCTCTTCTGGATTTCAGGACTAGAATAGTGTAATCTCTCCCTCTCTCTGGGTTTGATATGATCCTTCTCTAATTTTTCCTTTTAGAGTTTCCTTCGTTATCTATGTTCCCTAGTTTCCTGTTGGCTTCTTAGTCTGATGAATTATACTCCAACTCCTCTGCTTCTTCCTCCACATGCAAACCAGTCCAGATTTAAATATTTTTAAAAATGGATGAAGGTGGTCAAAATGTATAAACTTCCAGTTATAAAATAAATGAGGCCTGGGGATATAATGTACAGCATGATGACTATAGTTAACAATACCATATTGTATGTTTGCAAGTTTATAAGAGAGCACATCTTAAAAGTTCTTATCACCCGAAAATAAAATGTATAATTATATGTGGTGGTGAATGTGAACTAGACCTAATGTGGTGATCATTTCACAATATATACATATATCAAATCATTATGTTGTACACCTGAAAATAATATAATGTTATATGTTGCATATATCTCAATAACATTTAATATAATTTAATTTTTTTTAAATTATGGAATAATGCCAACCTTGTTTAGCTTTCAGCTTCTGCTACAGAATGATCAAGAAGGCTAGGCTATGACATTTTTAATCCAGATACAGAATCAGCTGAATTTTGATATCATTGATGGAACATAGGTTTGGATGCCCTACCCAACAAATTACCTGGCAGCAAGTAGAAAATATTTCTACATTCTGTTTAGCAGAAAAATTGTCACCTTTGACCCATCTGTAGTGACAATTTAGAGCACATTTTAATGAGAACTGAGAACTTTTCAATCTGCAAACTGGCCCTGGGATGTGGGACAAGGGGACTCCAGCCAGCTGGAGGAGAGCAGACCTTCTGTAGAACAAACAACGTGTTCACTGTCCTAGCACAGTGCCTTCCTGCCCAAGTTTGTTAGGACTTGAACCTCTAGGAATGAAACATTGAGATACTGACAGTGCAATTTGCAAAACCATCTAAGTTGTTTGCAAAAGAACACTTTTTTAAAGCAAAGAATTAAATTTAGCAAAAACAAACTTAAAATATAATTGATGAGAGAGGACAAGAGGGAGCCTCCTGGAGTGCTATAAATAGTCTATATTTTGATCTAGATGGCAGTTATATGGGCACATGTAAATGTAAAAATTCATGGAGGGAAACACTTAGGATTCTTGCAGTTTATTCCTGTTGTACTTTAACTTAAACATTTGAAAATAGAGATAGCTGGTGGTGATGGTTACATAACAATGTGAATGTACTTAATGCCACTGAACTGTACACTTACAATGGTTAAAATGGTAAATTTCATGTATATTTTACCACAATAAAAATTACAATGCACATACTTAGTTGAGTACAGCTTACTATCATATATCAAAGAATGCTAATGAGCCTTACTGATGGCAAAGATATCCTTATAAGTAGATAGAAAACCATCTCCCTGCCTGGAGAATTCATCTTGAATCTACATTCATCTTTCCAAGTTGATTCTTCCCTAAAGTCTATAACCTTACTAGAAAATGGAATAATATCTTCAAGTGTGACTCCTGTCCGAACCTCCTGACCCTGACCCAACCCAACCCTCATATTCTCCCCTGCATGCATGGACTTCCACGGTTGGGGGAAGCTGAACAAAGGCCTAGGGTTCAAGGAGAGGGCAGGGTGCAGAGCAAGGCAAAGAGAGAAGGGGAGAGACCCAGTCAGTATCTCTGCTCTCCTCCTATCTTTAGCTTCCCCTTACCTCTCCTCCCCCAGCCAAAGCAAGAGGCAAATTGTAGACTTTTAGATGAGAAAGAGACCCTAGATTATCAAGTTTCATGTCCTTATTTTTATTTCATTTAATTTTATTTTTTTAATAAGATAGCACAGAGAGGTGAATCAGCTTTTCCAAGGTCACACAGCCATTTGGAGGCTGACACAGGACTAAAGTTTAGGCACTAAAGTTTGGTGCCCATTGCTATACTAGACCTGCACCTCAAATGCAGCCCTTTCTCTCTGCTACACATAGGTTCTTCTATCCTTTCTTGCTCTTCTTTTCACCTTCCTGCCAGGGCATTTTTAAATAACTTTATTGAGATATAATTCACATGTCATAAAGTTTGCCCATTTAAATCTATAATTCAGCATTTTTGATAATATTGAGAGTTGTGCATCCACATCAGTTTTATACGATTTCATCACCCCTAAAAGAAATCTTGTATCCATTAGTAGTCACTCCTCCTTTCCCCACCAACACTCCTGCCCTAGGAAACCATCCACCTATAGATTTGCCTTTTCTGCACACTTTCTATAAATAGAATTATATAATATATGGCCCTTTGTGACTGGCTTCTTTCTATGTTGTACCTCTCCAGATCATTAAGTGGTTCTTGTCACAGTAGGTGGAATAAAGAAGCAGAAGGAAGAATGAGAAAGAGAATTCTGAAGCTCCCAGCACACCAGCCCAATGAAATGGAAGTGATTCTCTTGTATGCACCATACATCTATGCAATCTGTTTTTATTCATCACCTCATTTCATTTATTCTTCTTAGCCTGGAGTGTCACCATCACATTTTAGATGTGAAAACTGAAGAGGAATTCAGGAGGTTTTCCAAGGGAATGTAGGTCTTAAGGAGCAGAACAAGGATAGAAATTCAAGTTTGTCTGGCCCAAAAGCCTACTGTCTTTCACTCAACCAGGCCATCTCTGGAAATACCAGATTCTAAGGGTGGGTTTTCTACATTCATGGTGGTGGGTGACTTCGGGCCAAGTTAAAAAGTGGTGATCACTGTGCTTTTAAGTCTTTTTACTTCTTTAACCTCAGAGTTTCCTCATATAACACCCACATATTTCTCATTGCAGTACTACTTGTAAGAGCAAAGAAAGGAAAAGACCTATTATGTCCAGTACAAGGACACATACCAAGTGTGACACATCAATGCAGTGGATACTGCTGTAAAACAGACCATCAGGGAATAATCTCAAGATATATACAGTGAACAAAAGCCATATGTAGAACAATGTGTATACTTTGCTATCACTTGTATAAAGAAGTGGGTTGGGGTGGGGCAAACAGAGAACACATATACCTGCGTATTTGCTTGGGTATGCATACAATAGCTGCAAGAAATCTCAAAAATTTAAAACTTAGTTGCCTCTGGGTGACTGGGGACAGTGGTAGGAAGAAACTTCATCCTTTAGTCTTTTGAATCTTTTAACTTTTGAACCACATGACAGTGTTACCTATTCAAAAATACATGTATATTTTAAAATCTACTTGCTCATTCAGTAAATATTAACAGGCTGCTAGAACCTAACAGATGCTGGTCTAGGTGCTGGGGATACAGCTGTGAACAGGACCAACCAGAAAGATGGCAAAAACTCTTGAAGACTCAGACTTATACCCCCTTGTTTCTGAGTATCTAAAAGATCAGCTCAAAGGCCAGCTCCACTGACACCAGTCACAACTTCCTTATGAGTAGGGATCTTTATCTCCTTTCCTCTCTGATTTTCGACAGCACTTATAGTCTGCACCACCTTTAACAATTAATTACCTGCCACTTTCTTTTGTTTGTTGTTGCTCTAAAAGTGCTCAATGTAGACCATCCTAATTAAGTTGCTACCACTGTTCACGTGATTGTCTGAGATAGCCCTTTGACCCAAGGAATATTCCACCTCCTCATTTATACTACTCCCTAGTTCCTACAGCTACTATCTGAATGACAAGAGATGAGCAACCAGACCTTTCTAGAATAAGGTTAAGAAAGTGTTAGGCACATGGTAAGCTCTATGTGAATTTTATTAGGTATTGCTATTATCTTTAGTCTCCCTCCCCCGCCCCACTCCCCATCCCCCACTGCTACCTGCCATCCCTTGCCCTTCAGATTTAGCCAAACTTAACTTTTCTTCATTTCTGGTATAATTATTGCTACCCCAGTTGTTTTGTTTGTTTTTATTTTCATAAAGCATATTTTTTCATCCCTTTACTTTCAGTCCATGTTTATCTTTCAATCTGAAGTAAGTCTCTTATAGGCAACATATGTAAGGGTTTAATTCTTATCCATTTAGCCACCCTGTGTCTTTTGATTGAATCATGTAATCTATTTACATTTTAAGTGACTGTTGATAGATATATAGTTATTGCCATTTTATTATTCATATTTTTTATTTTTTCCTTTTTTCCCATTTTTAAAGAAGTTTCTTCAACATTACCTATAATACTGGCTTGGTGGTGATGAACTCCTTCAGCTTTTTCTTGCCTGGGAAACTCTTTACTTGTCCTTCGATTTTAAATAATAGACTTTTTGGGTAATCTTAGGTGTAGGTCCTGGGTTTTCATCACTTTAAATATTTCCTGCCAATCACTTCTGGCTTATAAAATTTCTGTGGAGAAATCAGCTGACAGTCTTTTGGGAGCTCCTTAGTAGGTAATAAACCACTTTCTCTTGCTGTTTTTAATATTCCCTTTTTGTCATTAATCTTTGGCATTTTAATTATCATGTGGTTTGGTGTGGGCTTCTTTGGGTTCATTTTTTTGGGACTCTTTGTGCTTCCTGGGCTTGTATGTCTGTTTCCTTTACCAGGTTAAGGAAATTTTCCATCATTATTTCTTCAAATAGGCTTTCAATTTTTTGTTCTCACTCTTCTCTTTCTGGTACCCCTATGATGTAAATGTTGGCATGCTTGATATTGTCCCAGAGGCCCCTTAAACTATCCTCATTTTTTAAAATTATTTTTTCTTGTTGCTATTCTGATTCAGTGTTTTCTGCTACCATATCTTCTAAATCACTAATTTGGTCCTCTACTTGATCTAATCTACTGGGTATTCTTCATTTCAGTTGTTGTATTCTTCATTTCTGATTAGTTCTTTTTTATGTTTTTTTATCTCCATTTTTATGTTTTCTATCTTTTTGTTAAAATTTTCACTGAGTTCATCTACTCTTCCTCTAAATTAATCAAGCCTCATTATAACCAGTGTTTTGAACTCTGTAGCTGGAAGGTTGCTTGTCTCCATTTTGTTTAGTTCTTTTTCAGAAGCTTTGTTCTGATCTTTCATGTGGGACATGTTTCTTTGTCTCCTCAGTTTGGCTGCCTCTCTGTGTTTGTTTCTATGTATTAGGTAGGGCAGCTATGTCTCCTTGTCTTGGTAAAGTGGCCTTATCTAGTAGACGCCCTGTGGGACCCAGTGGCACAGTCTCCCTGATCACTTGAGCCAGGTGCTCCAGGTGTGCCCCTTGTGTGAGTTGTGTGTGCCCTCCTATTGTAGTTGAACCTTGGTTGCAGTCTGTATGCCAATGGGAGAGATTGACCCTTGGACTGATTGGCTGTGAGGACTGGCCAGTGGCTACAGTGGAGGAGGTGTTGCAGGGACTGACCCTGTAAAGTAGGGTTAGCTTTAGTGGGGCTCTGGTGCCTGCCCAGTCTGCCCTCTAGGTGTGTTGACAGGACCACTATTTTTAGACAAAGCCTTTGGATGTACCTCCAAATGCATTATCCCATTTTGACATATCTTCATTGTTTTAAAAATTATACTGGGAGCCTTAAAAAAATAAAAGTGTACAGCAAGGGTCCTCACCCTCTTTGGGTAAAAAACTAAGGAGCAAATATTTTAGGCTTTGTAGGCCATGTGACCTTTGGTACAACTCTTGAGCTCTGTCCTTGTATCACCAAAGCAGCTACAAATAGTATATTAAAGGCATGGGTGCAGCTGTGTTCCAATAAAAATTTATTTTTAAACTTTATTTATGGACAATAAATTTAAATTTCATATAATTTTTGTTTGTCACAAAAATTCTACTTTTAATTTTCTTTCAATTCTTTGAAAATGTAAAACCCATTCTTACCTTGCAGGCCACACAAAAACATATGGTCAGCTAGCTTTGGCCTCCAGGGCTGTAGCTGGAGGACCCCTGATCCAAAGGGTATTTTTTCTACTTCTAAGAGGCCTTGAGGAAATGGTGTTCTAAGGATCCTTAAAAGTAGAATTGCCATTTTTAGCAAATAAAAATACAAAACAGTCAATCACTGCATAGGAGGTGGGTCTTCCTGGCAGAAAATAGGACCTGAAAGAGCAGGGGGAAACCTCCTTGCCCTTGCCAGGACCCATACCTGTGCACGTGTGCAAGGTGGTGCCAGTCACATGGTGCCCTACTAGCTGGCAGGGGGCACTGTTTAAAGATGGCGCTTTGTTGAGGCAGACCTGGCTGAGGGCTAGGAGAGCCCAGCCACAGCCTTTTCTCCTTGGGGTACATAGGAAGGGGAATAGGAGATTATACTTTGCAAGCCATAGTGTGTAGTTTCATGTTATTCTGGGATTATTTTCTTATTGTTTTCCCTAGCTATTATTAGTATGTGTAAATAATAATAAATAAAAATACTCCAGCCTTGTCTCAGTAAGGCCCCTTGGAGCGAAGGAAGGGCTTTGTATTCCACCTGAGCCTATTAAAGCAGAAGGGATACTTCCGCTAAGGGCAGTGTAGGGCAGCAAGGAACAATGAAGGAAGGAGGAAATGGGTACCCCAGGGATGAAAATTGCAGGAATAGAGTCAAAGATGCATGTATGGACCCATCATGAGACAGTTCCAGTCCTTTCTTAGAAGGTTTAATTGTAGTTTGTATCAGTTCACCACCCCTTCATAATTTGGTTCATTAATCCAAATACTACTTTTCTGAAAGCTTACTTCTTTCAGGAAGGTTACCTCCCTGCTCCAGTCCTCAGTATTTTTCTTTTCTAAAGTCTTTAGTGTATAATGTCACCTTTCAATTGGCAATGAATCCTGCATTAACTGGAGACATCTCTTGAACTGATCTGTTATTGATGTTTTCTATGGCAAAACATTTTATTCGTTTGTCTTATTTTCCAAAGGCCAGGAACATGCTTTATAGTATTCCTAATGTCATGTTTGGTTAAGGGTGCTTTTGATCCTTTAAGTTGTACCAGCCAACTTTGACAATAACCATTTAATCAACTCTTTATCAATAGTAGTACAGAAATGTATGAGTTAATATATTTTGTCATTTTAGAGTTGCATGTGGTTTTTAAGTAATTTGTGTTAATTACAATGATTATAGTTAGATTAAGTCTTGGCATCAAATACCATAGTCATTCTCACTGTTTTGTTTGTTGGTTTGTTCTTTCTTTCGGAGCTAGGTGAATTTCGGTTTTTATAATGTATTTCTAAAATTAAATGTAGTTTTCTTCCATTCTTTGGTAAAGTGGAAAACCGACAAGGCCTTCTTTGGGGGAAAAAAAGCTTGATAAAATACATAATAGCTGATATTTATGTGTCTACTAAAGGTTTCAATTTTTAAACTTTGAATCAGCCACAAAATATTCATTTTACTCTTCTCAGCTCTCTACCACATATAAATGGCCTATGGTACAAATACAGGCATACTTACATTGTTATTTATCCTATGGTATTAGCACTACTAATTCATTTGTCTTGTTTTTATTTTGTTAGCAAACAGAAATCAACAAGAGAGTGGCTATTAAACCCAATGGGAAATATATCTGAGAACCTTTATTGATATACATTTTAACTTCCAATTCATTTGAAACTCTTAAATGAAATTTAATTTCAGGATATGTTTTCACTGTTTCATCTGTTCTTTTAAATTTATTATAGCAGAAGTCACAGGAAAACTCTTGACAGAGCTATAATTTATCATAGAATCAATTGTATAAGAAAGTATTTAAGTAACTAGATGGCAATTTAGAGTAGATTATCAAATTTTAAAAGTAATTATTTTATTTATAAATGCTCAGATAAAATAAGGCATTTGTAAATTAAAATCTAAAATAGAAATTTGATATTTGTTTGCTCTTTGCAAATATCAAACAGTAACTTCATATAGTTACTTTTTCTCTATCTAATTTAACTTGATAAAAATGAAAAATTTTAACTAGATTTCCTCTTGAAATTTTAAGAAATTGATCCTATAAGCAAAATGTATGATGGTAAGCCATTTCTTTTTCTTTAGGTTAATGGAAAAGTGTCAGTATGCTGCTGTTAATTTCAAAACAGATGAAAAATCATCTATAATTATCTTCAAAACACATTTTTAATTTCTTTAGATTATGAGTGCATTTTCCCTAAATCACTCTATTTCACTTGTATCATATTCAGTGATTTTTCTAAATAACATAAACTTTCTCATTTAAATGTCAAATTTTTACATTCTAACAATTTTTATTGGGAAATATTCTAGAGTATTTATACTCTTACTCAACAGAGAGCAAGGAACTGAACACAATTTAATCCTTTGTTGATAACTTCTAGGCCAGTACTTGTGAAAATTAATCACTGAACAGTCTTATAAAACTGATGCTCCTGATTTTACTTTAGGCAGTAGGCCTCTGCCCTGAATAACACAGACTGGCTTCCCTGCTTCTGGCTGTGCTGCCTCCTCCCTCCCTTCAGCTCTCACCTTTGCTGTTCTGATATTGTGCTGCCTATGATGTACCAACTTATGGCATCCTTTTGTCTTCCCGAGAGCTTGAGACTGGCTCCAGATGCTTAGATAGTGTAAGGATGATGTGCTTTGTGACAGATGTTTGATGCTCAGAGGTTTTGTCAATTATTTCCAGGTTCTAGGCTGGGCTTCTAATTACTGACCTTGTTGGGAACTATTTACTTGGGAGGAACTAGCAAATTGCCCAGATCCTAAAACCTGCCTCCTGGTTTCCCTCATTCATCATCAACCTGTGCTTCAAAATTCCTCTTAAAGAATTCTAAAACGACAGTAGCTTATACTTAGATGGTGTTTATTTTCTTGTAGGCACTGATCTAAGTAAGCCCTTTATATATATAAAAATACATGTGCGTGTATATACATACATACATACATACATACATATGTGTGTATATATGTATATATACATATATAATATATACACATATATATTACACGTGTGTGTACATATACACACACGTGTAATATATATAATTTATATAATATATATCATTTATACAATATATATAAATATATAATTTATATAATTTATACATAATTTATATAATATATATATAAATTTATATATTATATATATATAAAATCAATCATTACATCTTTACAACAATTCTCAGGTTATTTCCAATTTCAAGATGAAAAAAGGGAAGCACAAAGAGGGTAAGCGATATGTCCACATGTGCACAGCTGGTAAGTGGCAAAGCCGGGACTCTAAAATAGTCAGGTGACTGCAAGTCCTGTATTCCTACATACCACAATTTCCATGATTCTGTCTATGTGGATATTGGAATGCATAGACGAAAGTGGCTGGGTGTTAAGTTTCAATGCTGCAACCTCAGGCATAGCCATATTTCTGAAAAACTAGGTCCTTGCCATCACTCTCTGCTTTTAAATTTCTCTCGTTTCTCCAATCCAAATTGTAGTTGGCATTAGCTACTAATAATGATTTTGTGTGACATGCATGGTCTGGGCATCTTACAGATATTTCTGATTCCTATGATATTGCCATCTCCTCGTAATGACTGAAGGCTCAGAGATGTTAAGTGGCTTACTCAAATCACACAGTGATCGGCAGACCCTCCACTTACATTCCTCAAACATCTCAAGGACAAAAGGCTCCATCATTCTCTATTTGCCTATAGGATAGAAGCCAAATTCCTCACTGGCAGGCAAGGGGCCATGCTATCTTTCCAACCTTATCTCCCACTGGGCTCCAGCTTAACTCCTCTGTTCCAGACTGGCATGTCTGTGCCCTCTCCCCCAACCCAAAGGCTCACTCCCGATGCCCAGGCTTCCATCCGTTATTCCCACGACCTAGAATATCTTGTTTCCTCCTTTATGCCTACTCAAATCCTGTGTGACAAAGAACACAGCTCAGCTTTCCCTCTCATACAAGGTCCTCTTGCATGAAATACTCCAGGCTCTACTGGTCTCACCGCCCCATAGATTCCTGCCCACAGCAGTCACTGGAGGCATTGAGCACACACACTTGTACACCAGATTACTAGTTCAAGACAGCTGACTCATGTCTCTAAACTTGACTCTTGATCTGGATATTTTGACTCATGTAGTTTCTCATGTCATACAGATGGTTAGAAGCACCACCGAGAATTTTCTCTGTGACCTGTTATGCCAAGGCCTGGGGTAACAACTGCTTTCCATAGACAAAGTGAAAAGTAGATGTAATTTATCATTAGCACTTTCTAGTATAGCTCCCCTCCAAGTTATTCCCAATACGTGTAAGGTTATACGTATATGTAACCTTACTACTCCTTGTTCCCCTACTCTTTTTTTTCTATATAGTACAAAAATAATAATTAAAATAACAAAAACAGACACCTATTATTGTATGCCAGATACTTTCTAAGCACTTCATAAGTATTAACTAATTTAGTTTTCCTAACAGGCCTTTGAGGTAGATATTTATTATTACCCTTTTTTACAGATAAGCAGACTGAGTTGCAGGGAAATTAAGCAATTTGTCTAAGGTCACACAGCTGGGATTCAAAACTAGGCATTTTATTATGATGTTATATTGTCTCACCATAAAATAATGTATTATTTTTTTCTGATGGTAAAAGTAATACCTAAACGTTTTTTTTTTTTTTAAAGCAAATATTAAATGAAGTATAAGCAGCACAGAGCTATGGTAACTGGAAAGCAAAAAAATGTAATAATTTATTGTGAAACAGGTTTTTGAGTTTCAAATTCTAATGCTAATAATGCTGGTGAGCTGGGGTTGACCATAGGGCTGAGCCTGGACCAGCTAGGCCCAAACCCAGATATCAGTTCTGACCACACGGCCAAATGGGGAAGAGATAGATGGCAGGGTGCCAGAATGGGGGCCTGCTCTGAAAAAAACACAAAAACAAAAACAAAAAACAAAATATAAGGAGAATATCACCCATAGCCTATAGCTTAGGGAGAATTAAATAATCTATTCAAGCTGATATATATACACACTCGTTCCTATTTTAGAAATGAAACAATACTGTATACCATGGGCCTTTTTTTGGCCTTTAATTAAAAAATTTAAAGTTTTATTGAGGTATAATTTAAATACCATAAAATTCTCTTGTTTTAATCATAAAACTAATTTTAGTAAATTTAGTTTTGCAACCATTATCATAATCCAATTTTAGATCATTGCATCATTCCCATTTACACTTACTCTCCATTTTCACCCACAGTCCCTAGCAACTGCTGATCTATTTTCTCTATATATTGATTTGCCTGTTCTGGCCCTTGTGTATAAATGAGAACATAAAATATGTGGTATTTTGAATCTGGCTTCTTCTACTTAGCATAATGTTTTCAAGGTTCATCCTTGCCATAGCACGCATCACCACTTCACCCCTTTGATGACTGAATAATATTCTGTTGTATGTGTTTACCACAAACAACCATTGATGGACAATTACATTGTTTCAAATAAATAAATAATGCTGCTATGGATATTCATTTGCATTTCTCTGGGAGTAGATATCTAGGAGTGAAATTGTTGGGTCGTATGGTAACTTTAAAATGTAAATATGGAAAAATTAAAGTAAATAGTAGATAACAGCAATTGGCATGTGTGTTTTAATGGAAGATTTAGGGATATTGCTAAACAAAGTAGAGGTTATTATTTAACAGGTTCCAGAAAGAGATAAATGATGGCATCCTGGCCTCTGTCAGGAGTGGAGTTTTGCTGTTTTGATGGGTAGGATATGAGGTATGGTGTAAAGCTAGAAGCTTCTTTAGGAACTAATTTTCAGTCAGAGAACACTACTGGAGAAAAATCTAAGGTGGGAAAGAGCCTGAGAGAGGGGCCTCAGAAAAGGAATGTGAAAGGCAAATTAGAAGATTTCAGAGCTGGGGGGCGAATATGCTTATCTGTTGAAAGAGAGTATCGCTGGACAACCATTTTGATGAGAAACTAAACGTGGTGCCAGGATCATTTAGAGACCTATTTCCCTAGGGTTAGGGCTCAGAATTTGGAACCTGAGTACTAGTAACACTTGGGAAAAGCAAAGAGTGCATTAGGGGAGATATGTAAGGGCAGCCCCTTGGCTGGACAATGGCCATTGCAAGGTTAGGGAAATGTAGTGAGCGAAGAGGTATGTAAAGGGCCAACAAATTGCAGCTCCAAGGTGGTAGGTAACTATATGAGGCCTTTGAGCTACTGCCTTAGGTCTTTAACTGTTGTTTTTCACATGGACAACAATACCACGCCATTGCAGGGGCCAGCTGTTGGGAAGACAAAGAGACTGGCTGGAAGCTACTGCAGAGATCCCAACGTGAGAACGTCTGGCGCTAAATTCAGCTGTGTAGGAAGAAATGATCAGCAAGCCTTAGGGATGGATTTGCTGTGCAACTGCAGAGAGGAGACAAACGGGGTGGGAGTGAGGGTGGGGGTGGAGGCGGAGGCAGTAAGATGATAGAGGGTTTTTTGGAGGTATAATTATATACATACAGTAAAATGCACAGATCTTAAGTGTGGGATGAATTTTGATAAATGCCTACATTTGTTTACTCCTGCACCCAGAGGTTTTTTTAAAGGCCGAGTTTCAGGTGGCTGCAGATCCTAAGTGAAGCTACCTCAAAAGAAGCTATATGCACCTGAAATGAGAGAAGCGAGAAGGGCTGGAGCTATAGATTCGAAAGGTAGATGCCAGCAGGTAGGAATTTGGGGAGCAAATGAACACAGGTGTAGGAAGGGGTAATTGGAGAACAGGAAGGCCTAATTTTGGCCACATAAGTGCACAGACTTCTTTTTTCAGGCCTTCAACCTCATACTTAATTCTCTTCAGGGACAAATAAATCACTTTCCAAGTTGGCTTTTGCCAATGTCTGCCCTACCGAACTTGCAGAATGGCATAGCTGGGGGGAAGGGAGCTAGAGGATCCCACAGGGTGGTCTGCACCTCCTCCAAGCAGCTCGCTCCACTACATGCACAACTATACTCTTGACCTGAGGAGCCCAGCTTCCTCTGTGCAGCGGCCCTGCAGCAATGCCCTCGGTGTTTGCAGCGGGTGCAAGCTTGCAAGAGGCAGGAGCACTGTAGCTAGACTTGGGGGGCGGTGGGCGTGGCCGCGCTCCCTCGCGCCGCTCCCTCCCAGACAGTCCCGAGAATGTTCTGAAAAGTATCCAAAAGTTCTGCGCCGCGCGCGCCAAAAGAAAAAAAAAAGGGCACAACCCCCCACTACTCTGGGCGTTGCGTGTGTCCGACCTCGCCATTCTGGCTGCACCTTCCGCAGCAGCGCACACGCTTCCTGCGCCTTTTCCTGCGAAGCTTCGCCGTCGGCTGGGCGCTTCCCTTGCGGCAGTCTCCAGACCCGAGAGGCGGTCAGAGTCCTTGCTCTTCTCTTTGGAGCACCATGCCCAACGATGACGCATTCAGCAAGCCCTCGGCGCCGTCGGAGGCTCCGCACGCCCCCGGGGCACCACCGCAGGGCAAGGCCGGGGGCTTCGGCAAAGCAGCGGGGGCGCTGCTTGGGTCGGCGGGCACCGGGGGCGGCAGCAGCGGCGGCTCGGGCTCGTCGGGCGTGGGTGCTGCCAGCAAGAAGTCCCCGAGGCTGCCCAAGTGCGCGCGATGCAGGAATCACGGCTACGCGTCGCCGCTCAAGGGCCACAAGCGCTTCTGCATGTGGCGGGACTGCCAGTGCAAGAAGTGCAACCTGATCGCCGAGAGACAGCGCGTGATGGCCGCGCAGGTGAGAGCGGGCGCCCGGGGACCGGGGTTCAGCCCCGAACTCTTTGGATTAAAGTCCCTCCGACTTGGGCGAGTCACACGGGGCCTGGGTTCGGGAGGAAGGCGGCGGTGCTCGCGGTGTCCGCGGAACGCTCGGCCGCGGCTCCAGCCACGCGCCGGCGCCCCGCTCCGAGGGACCCGTCTCGGATCCCGCCGGCCGAGCCGGGCGTTGCGGGTTTGCCCGGCTCCAGAGTCTCAAGCATCCCTGACCCGGCCCTCCGGCGGAAAGTTGCAGGGTTCGCCCCTTCGGGGATCTCCAAGCTCTTTAGAGCCTCGGATCCCGCTTTGGTAGCAGAGTCGCCGGGGACGTTCTGCTCGGGAGACCCCGGGGGCCCGGAACTCAGCCTCCGGCGGCGCGTTGCGGGGTCGGCTCTGCAGGGGACGGGTTCCCGGGATCTTCGACCCCAGATCCGGCAGCGCTGCTGGGTTTGCCCCTTTTGGGGGTCCCCGGGATCTCTGACCTCGCTCTTTGAGCAAAGAGTTGGGGGGTTCGCCCCCTCCGGGATCCCTGACTCCGCCCCGAAGCAGAGTTGCGCTTCAATTAGGGAGGGCGCTTGAGGGTGCCGGCGCGGGCTTCTAGTTTGGGCAGAACCGAGCCCGGGCTGCTTATCCCGACAACGTGTCGGGAAGCCGTTTTTCTGGAAAAGTCGCTGTAACGGACGCCAGCGTGGCGTGGTCCCGGTTGTGCCCTTGGCGCACTTTTTGCTCCGCGTGGACCCAGGCCGAGCACCTCAGCCATTTTGAGCGCTGCGGAATTTGTGTTAACATTTTTAAATGTGCAGTCTCAACCCAAGTTATTCAAGTACGACTTCCTTTGAGTGTTTTTCGAACACTCTTAAGAATTTTTTTTTAAAATAGGCGCTGTGGAGAAAAATGCAGGGGATTGAAGTTTCGTCTGTCGTTTGTGGGTTTTTTTAAAAAAAAATTTTTTTAAGCGGCAAAAGCAAGACAGTAATTTAGCATCTTAACGGAAATAGTTAATGTAGTTGGTATCCTACGAGGATTTTTAGAAAAGAATAATACACATTCTCTCCAGCTAAAAGTTTTCATCCTTTTAAGACATGTAAAATGAAAAGATACCCGAGAAATATTTAGCAACGATGTGCTACTTTTGATTAGGAATGTGTAAATTTCTTTCGTTGAAAATGATTTAGATAAGTGTTGAGGAGGATTGCACAAACGCTTCAATATTATACTTTTTATAGCCATCTGGTTTTTAAAGGTGTGCTTTAAACTAGATGTATTTGGGCTTCACAGATGGTGAGTGCAGTTTAAAAAAAGTGTAGGTTTTTCTTGTTTTTTTTCTCTATAGATTTTAACGTAATCTATAGTGGATGAAAAGGATAAATTGAGTATAGTATTAAAATACACCACAATGAACTTACTGAAAAAAACTTAGGGGCATTTAAATTGTATTTGTAGGTAGAAAAATATTCTACACATTAAGTTATTGGCTTAAATAGCGTGCAAAGTATGCTTGGAAGGAGAATTTTTCTCAAAATATAATAAAATTATTTATCCAAGTAGGGCCATTAATTTTGAATAAGCTTTATTAGTAGCGACACTAACTTGGAAGAAGGCTGTTAGGTTAAAAACTAAAGCAACTCGGGATTACTTTTATAATACGAAACTTCAGTGTTTTCCACACCAGAAGGTTTATGTGTGCTAAATGAAACCTTTCAAATCCATGTAACAGCTGCTTTTTACTCATTCTAAAATAGTTTGAAATTGATGTTAGCTGTGACTCTAAAATAATTGCATTTTTCATCAATTGCCCCACCTTCCCTGTTTAAATGTTTCCTAAGAATACTTGAGAGGTCTTTTTAAAAATGTCTTTAGTTTTGAAGTGTTTTGTGCGTTTCGTGCATGCATGAGATTTGTGTAAATCAAGGTATAAATATTCATTGACATACTTTATTTGTGGGTATTTAATTATTTCGGATAAGATCCTTAATATTCTGTTTCTAGACTTCTTGGTTAATCATAGAAAATTCAAGATTTCAGCTTAATTATTTTATCAAAATTGATTAAGTATTTTTTTTCTAAGTTGAAGACTCCTGTTGTAATGAGTAAAATTACTTGCAAGTTAACCAGCTTTCTAAATTTAGAGTACACTTTTCCTAAAACATAAATTGTAGTTGTGTTTCTACTTTATCTTTTGGATTTCAACTTTTGGCTTGTCTTTGAGACTCTGAGGTACAGGTACTTTCTCATTTTCTTATTACCAAGAGTCAATTTCAACAGAAAGTCTCCTTTTTTGTTGTTGTTACATGTAGTAAGCAAAAATACAATTTATTTTCTTTATACCTCTTTTTTCAACCTTTAACAATGTTATTTAAGAGCAGATAAATTGAAAAAGGACCATGAGGAGTTTCTTAGGTATGTTAGGTCTTTTCTAACCCCTGTTTCCATCTCCTTCCTTTCTGCCTGGAATATCACACCTGTCCTCCCTTTCTCTTCACCTCCAACCTCTCCCTTCACAGTTGTCAGCACACAGCTTCCATCCCCTTTCCCCCATTACTTGTTCACATAGCCATTCCATCCTTGAGAACAGGGGGTTTCTTAAGCAGTCCCTGCCTTCCCTGCTCCCTGTTCCCATTGTTCTGCCCCTTCCTTACCTATCCAAGTCCTACTCTTCCTAATAGTCAGGGCCCTGTTTCTATACCACCTCTGGCTGCTTCTTAAACTTAACTCCATTTCTGTTTCTGAATTTCTTCTGTAGGATTGGTGCGTACCTCTCCTGTGGTGTTTGTCATATTCTGTCTTGAATTGCATGTTTGCCTGCCTTCTGTTTCTCCTTTTAAATAGTGAGTACCTTGGGATCAAATTGTACTGTATGTTGCTGGTCACTGTCCCCAGTACAGTGGCCTTTTACAAATTTGTGGCGTAAAGAGTAAGTGATCCCATTCTCCTTCCTTCCTAATCTATCAGTGCTGACTTCTACTCTTCAGACTGAATTTCTCTGCTTGGCTGACTATACCGTTTTTCCTGATCCTTCCTAGCCGACATTATTTCAGGCTATTCTTCATACTCATTTGACTAATGAACATTTTTTTGAGCACCTACTGTGGGCTAGACACTCTAGTTCCAAACCATTTCTCAGCTTTGGCTGCACATCATTAGTACTTGAGTAGTTTTAAAAAGAAATGAAATTCTCAGACCTCACCCTGGCACTAATGGATCACAATGTTGGGTAGGTGGGGCTTCAGTGGTTTTGATGAAGCTGCACAGGTAATGCTTCTGGTGTGCTGGAGGATGACCCCTGCTGCCTTGTGCTTATAGGTGGCCCTGAGAAGGCAGCAGGCCCAGGAGGAGGAATTGGGGATCAGCCACCCCATCCCATTGCCCAGCGCTGCTGAATTGCTTGTCAAGAGAGAGAACAACGGCAGCAACCCCTGCCTAATGATCGAGAGCAGCAGCTCCTCACAGCCTCCGCCACCCAGCACCCCCACTACTGCAACTTCAGGTAACCTGGAGGGCCCGAGGTTCACATTATGACTGGGTGTGGGGAAGAAAAAGGGCCATGGCCACAAAAGCAGAGTCTCAGGATCATCCTGAGCTACATTTCATATTCAGAGCTTAATGGGTTTTCTTAATGGATTCTCCCTCTGAAGATCTGTGTTTGGCTGCCTCACAAAGAAGATGGCCATATATCTAGAATCGGAAATTCGACACCTCCACTTTCCTGTTACTAGTCAGAGGAATGAGATTCCATATTTTATCTCAATCCACCCCTCCATTTTTGGGTCCTTTTGGTGGGAGCTAAAAGATCCTTGTTTTCTAGAACTAAAGATCCTTGTTTTTAGAACTAATAGTTCACTTCTCTGTCAAAGCCTGCTCTGAAAAGGCCAAATCCTAGGTGTCAAGTTTCAGTGGGCACTGGGAAGTGAGAGAAGGCATGTCTCAGAGTCTTAAATTCTCTCTTGTGTGCTAAGGTAATACCAGGGGCTATATGTATGCTAATTCACTTCATTTAATTCTTAGAAGGAAGTATTAATTCTGTCTTATACTTGTGAAGACTGAGGTGTAGGAAGTGTAAGTGACTGGCTAAATTTGCAGAACTAGAAGTTCTGAATTAGTCTGCCTGCCTCCAGAGCTCACTGTGTTTACTGCACTGAGTTTCCATTTTACCCCAAGCATCATGGTGGTCTAGAGTTGCACTGTTAAATATGGAAGCCCCTGGACACATGTGGCAATTTAAATGTAAATTAATTATATTGAAATAAAATTAAAACATTGATCCAAAGAAGATAAACAGATGGCCAATAAGCACATGAAAAGATGCTAACCCTTCACTGATCATCAGGGAACTGCAAATCAAAATTAAATGAG
This sequence comes from Macroglossus sobrinus, assembly GCA_004027375.1. Taxonomy (NCBI): domain Eukaryota; kingdom Metazoa; phylum Chordata; class Mammalia; order Chiroptera; family Pteropodidae; genus Macroglossus; species Macroglossus sobrinus. Next base: position 703,854 of record PVKZ01000448.1, on the reverse strand, counting down.
ATATTATCTCACACCATCAGCATGGTTACTGTAAAAAAAAAAAAAAACAGAAAATAACAGCATTGGTTAGGATATGGTAAGTTGGAACCTTTGTGCTTCATGGATGAGAATGTAAAATGGTATGGCTGCTATGGAAAACAATGGGGTGGTTCCTCAAAAATTGGAACTTGAATGACTATAAGATCTAGTAATTCTACTTCTGGTTATAATCCCAGAAGTATTGAGAGCAGGGTTTTGAGATATTTGTATACTCATGTTCATAGCATTCTTCTTAATAGTCAAAATGTGGAAGCAACCCAAGTGTCCATTGACAGATGAATGGATAAGCAAAGTGTTATATACATACAGTGGAAAACCTTGAAAAGGAAGGAAATTCTGACACATGTTACAACATGTATGAACCTTGAGGACATTATACCACATGAAATAAGCCAGTTACAAAATAACAAAGATTGTATGATTCCACTTAAAGACTTAGAGTATCCAGAGTCATACAGTGGAATGGGGGTTGCCAGGGACTGGGGGAGAGGAGATTAGAGAGTTTCTGTTTAATGGGTATGGAATTTCAGGTTTGCGAGATGGAAAGAGCTGTGTAGATGGATGGTAGTGATGGTTGTACTTTATACATTTATTTAATACCACTGAACTATGCACTTAAAAATGGTTAAGATGGTAAATTTTATGTGTATTTTACTACAGTAAAAATAAAGTAAATTGGAAACATTCAGTTCCTCAGCTGCACTAGCCACAGTCCAAGTGTTTGGTAGGTACCTGTAGCTTGCTGAATAGTGTGCATTTCCATTTCTCACAAAGTTCCATTTGACAGCACTGGTCTGGAATGCAGGTGCAAAGATCTGTGAAGTGCTGTTGACAATAAATGCATATATTACATATTTCATAATATGCTGAGATTCACAGAGTATCTATGTCTTTAGAGCCTGCTGGGGTTCTGTGAAATACAGCTATGTGATGTGGTGTCTCTTCAGCTAATCTTTTCATGACTTACTCAGTTTGCTGTGCTTAACCAATGGGCTCAAATTGCTCATCTACCTGTCATTAACTAGTTGTGAAACTTAGAACAAATCACTTAAGTTCTCTGGGCTTTTTATTCCCTCTTTAAAAAAAGTAGGGAGAGAAAGGATTTACCTGATCAAAAAAAGCAATAAAAAAGAAAACTATTATTTCAGCAATAATCTCATACCAAACTAGATAATGAACCATTTTTACTACGTATTGTTAAATCTAGATGAACTTAAATGATACTAGTCATTTTTAAAATTGTTTTTAATAACAATAAATTTTTTAACATTAAAAAATTTTTAAAAAGGAGGGAACCTTGGAGAGTTTTGAAGATTCTATAAGTCTTGACTATTATAAGGAAGGAAAAGATAAGTAGGCACTAAAGAAAGCAGGTGAGAAGGGGAACCATAATCTCTGCGTTGCAGGTAGGTATGTCTCTGTGTCTGTCACTGTATGTCTGCTGGGGCTATAGGTTCTGTGGTTAACAAAAGGAATGCTATTTTTTTTTGGCTTGGCTGCTCATAATATATACTTATAACAGTTTCCAAACTTTTCATAGAAAGGAAGGAATATATCCATCAGAAATGTGTTCTTCACCTTTTGGAATTTTAAGCTATGTCTAAGGTTAATTGCCAGATGTTATATACCTGGTCAGGGCTTATGTGGATTAGCTGAAGGGCTGAGATGGAAACTGGGTGTATCAGAGGAGTATAGAAGGGAGGAACTTATTTGGTGGTCACAAACATCTTGTGAGGTAGGAATTATTATTCCCATTTACAGATGAGGAAGCCAGTGGTAAGGAAATTGCCCCAGAGTAGAGCTGAGTGGAGCTAGGATTCAGTCAAGACCTGTCTGGTTCTAAAGTCTATGGATTTTCCATTTCAGCTGCCTGTGAAGAGAGACTGTGGGAACAGTTGCCATGTTTCCTTGGAAAATGAGCAAGTATGATCAGAGGCTACAGTTTAATCTTCAGAAGAGATTCAGGGCTAATGGGCAAATGACAAATTTAGGAGTAAATGTCTCTGCTATTCTTCCTTTGCATAGAAGGCTGCAGCTACCGGTCTTCATGAGAGAAATAGAAGGGAAGGCCCGTGATAGAAAAATGTCAATGCTGGGCATTTTGTGGGGGACCACAGTTGAACATTGTCTAGCCTTCTGTCCTGCATTCCACCTTGAAAGGGATGTCAGAATTTGATTGTACACCCCAAGGCAGCAGAGCTTTAGAGAAAGATCTCAGGTTAGATGGAGTTCAAAATGACAAAGTTTTCTCAGCATATTTTCAGAGTGGCATTAGAGAAAGTTACAAATAGAAGCAGCAGGAAAGCAAGATAGAAGGTTCAGGGTCAAGGAGGATGTGAAGGGAAGATTCCCTTCTTTGCTTCTGAAGCTGGTAGACCTTGGAGTCATTTTGAAATCTTGAACCAACATTCAAAGGGAGGAGAATGTGGAGGCCAAGAGTGTATTGTGCTCATGTGCTCAGGTGTGGGTAGGGAGGCATTGTTTTGGAAGCTCTCCCTGCTGAAGAAGGATGGACTGTCCCCTAGCCCACACATCTCTATGGGGCAGGAGCCTCAGATACATCGTCTTTACTCACTGAACTTGTACCAAAGCTCCTGAGTTGGGATTGATAACTTTCGGACTGGGTCTGGGGTATGAGAAGAGAAAAACAAATACCAGTAGACTTAAACTACATGGACATATAGAGCAAGAAAGAGAAAGAGAAGGAGTTAGGGAAGTAGGGGGAAAGAGAACCAGAGAGACTGACCGACTAAGTGACTGGAGAATATCCTTTAAGTTTTATGCAGCACATGGGGCCCAATTTCTTAGATAGCTTGCTGCTAACAAATATGTAGCTCATATTAAGTTTCCAGAGATTAGTATTTATTTAAAATAACATATAATTTTCTGCAGGTAAAGAGTACTCAATTTTAGAGTACAAAAGCATATTCAGAAAAAGGTAATTATTCTTCCAATCCTAATCTGCAGGCCTCTTCTCTTTGTCATTCCAGGATTACGTGCTGCATGTACAAGCTTACATGTCTATTGATCATTTTCGTGTGTGTGTCATATATTATTTGTGTAACATAATGAGAATGTATTGTTCCCACCCTTGTGAAATTTTTTCTTTCATTTAAAATAGCTTAAAATGTTTTAACAACCTGGTATTCCGTTATATAGATGTGGAAGGATAGGATTTGAAATGATTTAGTGAGAGATGGAAGTGGTTTTGAGTTGTTATGGAATAGTAAAATACACCAAGCTGGCACACATGGGGGCAAGTTGCTGATCTCTTTCTAATACCTAATGTTTAGTGTCTATAAGGCAGGAGTTTACTGAAATTCAGTAGATTTTCATGTCCTTGAAGTTTCTTAGTTATCTCCTTTTGGCTTCCAAAAGTGAGTATGAGAAATGCCCAAGAATTATTGCCAAGATTATTGACTGAATTCTAAGGACACCAAAGGCAATTGGATTTACTAAGCTATTGTTCCATTTATTGAAAAACTGACTCCTCAGTGTAAGGTAAAGACCTTAGAAGAAAGACTCTATAATCCTCAGCCAAAGATTGGCTGAGATCAACCAAAATACCGACCATAGCTGCTTTGAATTATGGATATAGAAGGTTTTTGTTATTTTCATCTGCGATAGTGGGTATTATTGTGGAAGAAATAGCCTTTTGAAGAAATGCCCTGTTCGTTGCTGTTTCTTATAATCCTAATACCATCAGGATTAGCTGTTAGCAGGTATACTACTGACTAGCAAATAGTTTCTTTCCAGCCATTTTTGGGGCACTCGGGGGAAAAAAAGAGCATTTTGGTTTATATATGACTATAAATTAATAGTAACTTCAGTATTATTTCTGTGGTTTTACTTTTTTAAGTTTAGCATTTTATATGTATTTTTTTATTTCAAAAATTATCAATCGACTGAAAAAATCTCATAGGCATTATTTTTGAAATTTAGGCTCCTCTTCGTTTTATATTCTGCTCTTTTTCCAACCTCCTGTGCAGCCAGTAGAATGCTGTTTTACCCAGTGCTTACACTAAGGTTTGTCTAGTTCTTTGCTTCTGTTTTTCTGCACAGAGCTGTCAGATGAAGGGTTGAATTGTAGATAATTCAGTTCTGCATATGTGTCCTTTGTAAGTAAGGACCTGAATGTTATCTCCCTTAGGGCCCTCCCTTCTGGAGCACCCTGAACTTCTACACACACTCACTTTCACACTCCCCCACATCAAACCATCTCCTACCGTCTCAAGCCTTCCCCTGGCAGCCCAGCCTCCTATGGCCAGCTTTCATTCACCTTTCCCCTCCTATCAGTCAGGTCTGATAATGGCGGGACCCCCTGCTTTGCTTCTCTTATTTAGCAATAATTCCACTTTCAAATAGAAAGAGGAAGAGAGAAAGGGAAAGGGAGGGGGAGAGAGAAAGAGAGAGAACATGTGTCATTAGGGAAACACTTCATTTTTTATCTTCTAAGAGAGCTTAAATACTTTACAAACATAAAATGTGGTAGTTTGAAAATGGAATAATGTCCCCATGCTGTTTTAACCAGTAATTTGGCCAATTAATAATTGAAGATATTTAGTTAGTTAAAGTAAAAACACACGCACACACTATTCTTTAGAACAGGTATAGGTTCACAGCAAAATTGAGAGGAAAGTACAGAGATTTCCCACATATCCCCTATTGCCCTATGTGCATAGCCTCCCCCATTATCAACACTGCCACCAGAGTGGTACTATACTGACATCATCATTACTCAAAATTGATAGTTTACATTGGAGTTCATGCTTGTGTTGTATATTTTATGAATTTGGACAAATTTATGATGATGTGTCCCATTATAGTATCACACAGAGTAACTTCACTGTCTTCAAAATTCTAATGGAGCTATTTAATTTTAAAATATATTTCAGTTTTTATCTTTGCAGTTTCCCAGTATTGTACAGAAAGAAGCACTTTACTCAAATACACAACCAAAACTGTTTATCCAAATTAGTTTAAATTTATTTTTGAAGAATTCTGGCCACTAATATGAGATGAGCTATATTTGATTCTAGACAGAGCTTTCAATTTCTAGTGGAATAGGAAATGTAGATATTTGGTTTAAAAAGTCCTTTAGATAAAAGCATTCTCAATTTTACTTTCAGAGTCAAATAAATTTCCAGATGTCTAACAAAACAAAACTTCTTAAACTGACACAGTCGGAAGCTTGAGTGAAAGAAAACACTTAAGATTAATGGTACCAATCATTGTGATAGCCTGTTGTTTTAAATAGTGTCTCAATTTTATTTATTTCAAGGGCAGTCTTTGCTTACCTGTCAAATATAGCAATTAATTGGCCTGATAGAAATTCAACATAGACAGTATTTCCCTAAAGCAATTACAATAACAAAGTACATAGGAGGCAGCCTACTAGTTCACCTTTGACTAAAATGGAAATTTTGAAAACATCATTGATCTTAAGTGTGCATTTTTGTTTTGTGATATTTTTTAAATGTAGATTTTTAAATGGCTAAACATTAAAACATAACAGCTTAAGGTATAATCCATATGTTATATAGGTCTTCTATTTCAAGTGTACAATTTATTGTCTTTTAGTAAATTCAGAGTTCTGCAGCTACCACCAGAATTTAATTGTGGACCATTTTCATCTCCTTCTAAAAGAAACTCTATACCCATAACAGTCATTCCCCATTTATTCCCAACATCAGCTCTAGGCAATCACTAATATATTTTCCTTCTCTATAGATTCTTCTGTTCTAGACCTTTCATGTAAATGGAATCTTATGATGTGTGACCTTTTGTGTCTGGCTTCTTTCATTTAACCTGGTGTTTGCAAGATTGATCTATATTGTAACATGTATTTATTCTTTCTTTCTTTCTTTCTTTCTTTCTTTCTTTCTTTCTTTCTTTCTTTCTTTTTTACTAAACGGTATTCTATTATATGGATTTATCATATTTTGCTTTTTTGTTTATCAACCAGTGGACATTTGGGTTGCTTATATTTTTTTGCCTGTTACAAGTAATGCTTCTAGAACATTCTTGTACCAGTTTTTGTATGAATGTATGATTTATTCTCTTGGTATATACTGAAGAGTAAAATTGCTGAGTCATATGGTAACTCTATGTTTAACCTTTTGAGGAACTGCCAGAATATTTTCCAAAGAAGTGTCACTATTTTATATTTTTACCAGTAGTGTGTAAGGATTCCAGGAAATTTAAACTTAAGTTTTTTACAATTAAAGGATAAGATGTCTTCCTTCTGGCAAACACTACAGATTTAAAACCCAATGAGAGTCTCTTTGAAAACCGGAAGTTTAGATCATGGAGGGTTCTGTAGGTTTGCATTTCATTATCACTAGAAATATATTAATATTCAGTCATTTAAAATAATTTCCTTTTTACCTCTGTCCCATCTATTTGTAGTGAAATGAACAGTGTTGAGGAAGTAAATCATTGAGGGATCTGGTAGTGGGATTTCTTTGTTGTATTGTTGACCAATAGAAATGTTGGTTAGTTTCTGAAGAGCTTAAGTTTTTGGACCTTGGTTCTGAAAGCATTTTCTAAGAATGAGGAAGAGGGATTCTGTTGCCTTGGAAATTTGGTAAGAATAATTTCTATTTTTGGATTCCTAAAAATGGAAGACCACCATCATTTTTGTGGAAAGCAAAAGAGAAAACCTGAGAGTTGGTGAAAATGGATAGCTTTCCTTCATGTTACAATGGGAAGAGGACAATTTAAAACTCTTAGAAAAAAAAGTGTCTTAGAATATACTGCCAACAATTGGTCATAGTGTTGGAGAACTTTTATAGATGGTCACACTAGGTATTACTATAGTGTGATACAGCCTGGCACTTGTGGGAAACTTTTGGAATGTCAAAAAGCTCATCGTTGTCATCGTATTCACTAGCCTGCTCCCCAGTATCCCTCTGGATTCCTTGAACCGTGGATTCCTGGTTATCTGCTGTTTCAGCGATCCTGTCCATTGACCACCCCCTTGGCCAGTCCCTACTCTTTGAGTCTTGTGAACACCTTTTTGACCCATCTGTTGTTTTTGCTAGGCCAGCGTTCTTCAAAGCTTCTTGGCCTTTGAAATCACCTATAGACTCATATGAGATAAGATTATTCCTTTTATCTCTGTCAGCATCCTTTCCTTCCTCTTTCTTCTTTTCCCAGCTCCTAAATTTTTTGCTTTATTGCTGACTTCTCTCTTTGTTTTATACGAGGGTCTAATCTGTACTTCTAAAATAATAAGGACTCTGAAGTTTCTCAAAGGACTGAAGTTTATGGGGAAGGGTGCACAGGGGAATGTCAGCTAACACCTTGTGCAGGATACTATAAATTCTACACCTCTGCCAGATGATCTGGACTCTGAGCCTAGGAGTGCTCCATGTTGTGCCGTGAAGCAAAGGAGCAAAGTAGGTGTGCCTGTGCGCCCTCAGTGGTTCTATCTGCTGTCTCCTTGGTTCTTGACTTGTCAGGGTTCTTTTTGCCATTGCCACAAGCCACTGCATAAGTGTAGATCTGCATTTCTATTTTAGTGTGAAGGTGTCTTACTTTTAAACTTATAAGAAAATTCAGTGTGACAACCTTTTGACTCCCCTAAGAAAATATACATAAATATTGATCCCTGTTGCTGAACCAAATTACATGTAAAACCCAGTTTACTCTCATCTGTTATGTCTGTTGATGGATTTCACAATCTGTATTCTAATCTTATTGTGCCATACCACTGCTTTGCAGAAAAAAAAAATGCATAAGAAACTTGTAAAGTAGATTATAAATACCTGGCTTGTCAAAAGAAAATATTGATTTAGTATTATAGTAATAGCACATTTTCTTATTTTTAATGGCAGTAAGAATTCTTAGTGCTTTACCATCCAATGTCAGTTCAATCCAATGTATACCGATAGATGACTCAGTATTGATTTCAGCACTTGTAACACTACTTCTTGTTTTTGCACCACCCTTTTCAAGTCTGGAGGTTTATCTAAAATATAGAATATGCATTAATTCCAGGAAGCAGATTGGATTCATCAAATGCCAATCAATATTTGCTGAACCGAATTGAGTTCATCTTTGCTAGCAAGTCTGCTCTTTGAGCAAGATTTCCTCCCTTCTTTCCTTTCTTCTTTCTATTTTTCAATTTTATTTTATTACATTCATTCAACTAATAATTCATTGTGTGACTGCATTGAGTCAGACCCTTTTCTAGGCATGGGATATATAGCAGTGCATAAAATACCTGTCTCTTGTGGATCTTACATAATCTAGCAAAAGAGACTGTTGATAAACAAGCTCACCAGTAAATAAGCAAGATGTTCTTAGAAAGTGGTAAGTACTATGAAGAAAGATGAAGTGATATGATGGAAGTGTCCGAAGGAACAGTGACTGTTTGATAGGGCGATTAAGAAAAGACACTTTTCTCCTTAGGTGGTGGTAGAGATAGAAAGAAATGGTAGGATAGGAGGTCTATATTAGAGGCAAATTTACATGTAATTTTGGTAGATATTGTCAATGGCACTACCTCCAGAGAGTGGCTGCCACAACATTGCTAACACTATGGTGTCACTGGGACTTTACTAGTCTGAAAGGTGAAGAGTATATATGGGTGTGGTCATTAGAGTAATAGGCCCCCCAGAGATGTCCATACCCCAGTCCTGGTGTTCTGTGAAGGTGTTATCTTAGTGTGGTAAAAGAATTTGCAAATTTGATGACGTCAAGGGTCCCAAGATGGGGAGATGATCCTGGATTCTACAGGTGGGCCCATTCTAATTGCGTGAATCCTTAAAAGAAGAGAACCTTTCCTGGAGCCACCAGAAATTCTATGACAAGATACAGGAGAGGGTGAGTTGTGATGTGTGAGAGGGACTTGACCCATTGTTGCTGGCTTTGAAGATGGGAGAAGGGAGCCCTAAACCAGGGAATGCAGTTCTTTAGACGCTTGGAACAACCCTCAGCTGACAGCCAGCAAGGAAATGGAATGTCAGTCCTGTGCCTGCAAGGAACTGAATTCTGTAAGCAACCTGAGTGAGCAAAGAGAGAGATTTCCCCTAGAACCTCCACAAAGGAATGCAGCCCTGCTGACCTGATTTTTAGCTTGGAGAGACCTGGGTCAGACTTCGGACCCACAAAACTGTAAGATAATAAGTGAGTGTTGCTTTAAGCCACTAAATTTGCAGTATTTTGTAGCAAAAGAAAGGTTAAAATAGTTAATAATTCTCATTTCCTTTATTAATGAGATTGGACATTTTTTTTCATGCGTTTCAGGGCCATTTGTACTTTTTTGTCCGTAACCCATCTGTGTATGTCCTCAGCCTATTTCTCTGTTGAATGCCCCCTATCTAGAGAGTCCTTACTTATTATGGAGATTTGCCCTTTGTGCTGTGAGTTACAGTTCCTCTTCCTCCCCCCGCTACTTGATATTTCAAACCATGAGACTAGATGAGACAACTGGAGGTGGGCAGACTGCAGAGACATGAGGAGCCCAAGGACTGAGCCCTGGTCACTGCATTCTTTGGAGGTCAAGCCGAGGAGCAGAACCTGTGATTCTTCTAGTTGCTGGTTAGGAGGTCATTAGCCCTGGTGCCATAAAGGTTGGGGACCACTGGTTAGTCAAATATTCTGGTTATGGAGATTAATCTTATTCTTACCCAGGTTACATGAACTTAGAATGCACGTTACCTGTCAAGTATTTTCAAGCAGTTTTACTGCTTGCTTTAACTGATGTGGAACACGTTTAGTGTCATGCTTCCCCCAGGGTGAATTTTGTTAGCACATGGCAGTGCCAGGCTTCCCCCTGAGAGAATGGTATATGGTAGTAGAAACTTTATTAAAGGTCTTAAAGCTTGAAGACTCCTGGAAAAAGAGTGTTGCTGTTATCTTCTTAACTTTGTGCCTAGGGAGGATGCTCCATGCCATTGAAAGATCCTAAGATGTAGAGTTTAAGGACCTGGCCCACTTACTCACTGCCTCTTTGATTTTGAGCAGTTCACTTAATTTCTTTGTCTATTTCCTCAAGAGATAAATGGGTAAAATAGTAATGTCTGTCCAGTTTATCTTGCAGAATTATTGTGGTGCTCAACTAATATATTTATGTAAAAGTTCCTTGTAAGCCATGAAGAAGTACAGAAACATGCCAGAGAACTCACATTTCAGATACTAAGCTGTTTTTCACAAAATGAAGCTACACGTCTGACAAAAGAATTATGTCTGGGTGAAGATTATGTAACCTATCACATTTCCTTCCATTTTACCCCAGCTGCCAGGAATCTCAGATACATCTTAATATTTACACAGAGTAAATATATTGAGCCCTCACTTTGGAATAGTTAGCATAAGCTTCCTCCTTCTTAGCCTCACTTTTTCTCTTTTATTAGTTTTACCAGTGTGTATCTTTATTGTTAGCCATCTCTTATTCTTTCTGAAAGAAGTGGGGAGTGTTGTATAACCTTACAAATACTCAGGATGCTGAGATGAGGAAGTTCCCTTCTACAAAATAGGTAAAGCACAATAAATATCTTGCTGCCTTGGACAGAAGGCACACATTTTAGAAACCTTGGGACATACATGTCAGATTAAGAAGCAAGGGGCATTAGCACAGACATTTTGGAGGAGGGGCAGACACTTTGACATTACCATGTTCCAGAAGAAATGTGAGAAGGCTGAATGAGGTAAGCCTTACTGTTGCCCACTATGAAATACGGTCTCCCTGTTGAGGAGGATAATATTTTTAAGTGTTTCATATGTTTTCGGAACTGTGTACATTTGAAAATTAAAGTGTCAGATTTTCATCAGAGGCAAAAAAGCATCAAGGGAGTCTCGAGGACATTATTCTCGTACACTCGAGTCAGATGCAGTGGGTGAGGAAGGAATGTACAAGTAGTGATGCACACCACACACAATTCCTCATCAAGCTTGAACCATGTCCCGGACTGTTCCACAGCATTACACCCTAGGAACTGTTGCCTCTTAGGGCCCCTGCCACTGGCTTCGTGAGGGCAGGGTTCATTTTCTTTATTACTCTCTGCCTCAATTTTTATCTGAGAGATGGAATTATGAGTTATAGGAGAGAAGGAGTAAGAAGCACATCAAAGACTTCTTGTGGCTTTTGAATAAGGGGCCTCCTTGGAGTTGTTAGCTTTGGGTGTGCTGTTTTCATCAAGAAGCACCTGTGGTTTGTTTTTCTCTGAAAGATGTAGATAAACTAGAGAGAATCCCCGGACAGGGCAACAAAAATGATGTATGGCTTGGAGAGAAGGAGAATAACAGTCTATAAATATTTGAAAGGTAATATAAAAGAGGGGGAGAGATTATTTACAGCAATGGAGAGGAGTTTGACAGGAAACAAAAGCTTGCATCTAGGAGCAGGGGAAAATTGGGTAGAACTGAAAACAAAGCATAATAAGAGTGATTAGGCGAAGAAATGTAATTCTCTCATTAGTTTGTGTTGCTGAAGGCCAGAATGGCAGGAATAAGTAACGTTTCTCAAACTGAGGATCCAGGCATGATTGTGAATAACATTTTCCTAACTCCTCGTTGTGAAGAGGGGAGAATGGACAATGCTTTATACTTTGCCTTCAGAATGTAATTTGTTTAATTCCCAGCTCTGAGATTATGCTTTTAGAGGTGGTAGTAATAATTACAATTCTACTAGCTCTCATTTGCTGAGTGTCTACCTTGTGTCAGATGTTGTCTTAGCTGCTTTATTATTTATATTCTCATTTAATCTTTACAGCAACTTTGTAAAGTAGGAACTATTTTTTTTCCATTTATAGGGAAATTGGAGTCAAATAATGTGCTCAAGATTGCACATGTATTAAGTGGTGGGGTTGAGATTCAAATCCAAGTTTGACTCACAGCCTTTTCTCATGCCCTTCATTGGGCTCTATCACCCCAAGTGTGATAGTACTAATTTGGGACCTACTGGGTAGCCACGTTACTAAGCCAGGTGAACAAGTTTGTATCCAGGTGACCGGATAAGTAAAATAGTTAATGTCCAGAGAGAGCTCCCTTTGTCTTTGTCCCTCTCTCCCTTTTCTTGAAATATATTCTCAGTAAGTGCTATCTTGTTATGTCACATTTTCTCATCCTATAAATTCAGTTATACCAAACCTTTAAGTCATCCCTGTAGTTATAGAGTGATCTGTACAATCTCATTTAGGAAAGAAAGGTTTTCTAAGTTAGTTATTATCCTCGATCTTACATGCTAGTTAATTAATTGTAACTGGGATTCTTTAGCAGTAATCTGTACTTCCCTGGGTTTTCTGACTCTCATACTTACAGTGTTCGGAGTATTGTTGATTATTAAATAAAAACCCAAAATACACTGCATTAACTACTTAGAATAGAAGTGAAGAGCTGGATGCATGCATTTTTCATGTCTTTGCAAGAAGAGGCCAAAACTGGAATCAAAGGCCTGGGTTTAATCCAGACTGCAGCTACTACTGCGTTCCTTTGTGTGCACGGTACCTTTCTAAGCTGCAGCCATCATCTTTTTTTGGGATGGGGGACACCATAGTTCCTGCTGTTTCAACTTCATAAAGTTATGGTGGCTAGCATCCAAAAGAATATGTGCAAATTGTAGAATATTTCATAAATGAAAGATGATATTAAAATTAAAATTTAGCATCATTTGCATTAGCAGTTTATCTCTTAGCTCAGCTCCTCTTGAGTAAAATCTAGCATATTAATGGTTGAGACTTTTGAGGAAGTTGACATTATTCAAAAGAGGCAGTGTCATGTTTTTATTGGAGGCAAAAGAAAGTGTCAGATGAATTTCAAGGACACTCTTCTACTAATTCCACAATCTTGCCTGTTCCTTTTGCCCCTGGGGGCATGTATGAAGACCAAGCCAAATTTCCTAGCTAGAGGTCAGTGGTATAGAAATCCAAAATGTGTCTCAAGGCACTGTCATTTTTCGCTGATACATTTCACTTTGCCAGTCCTATTAGTGTTCTACATAGGAAGTACCTTCTCTCTGAACTTGTGTGCCTTTTTAAAATAAAGAGCTTTTTGATTTCTGTCTCTATACTGTACTCTCAGTAGTGGTCTCTAGTGAATTTCTCTCTAAAGTCATCCCTGGATTACTTTTACTGTAAACTGAAATGATTTTTCCCTGGTCATATTTCTCCCAAGTTTTCCTATCTTGGTTACTTGTAAGGCTACTCCTCCCCTTTCTTGTTCTCTTTGATCTTTTATAATTGGCTTAAAACTCTCCATATTTAATCTGCAGTGACTTTGTTTCTCCTCCCTTTTTTGGCTTTTTCAGTCCCTGAGAATTTAATAAGTTGCTTATTATTTTCTTAGTTTTTCTTAAGGTGTCATTTTCTGTCTCACTGTTTAGTAGTCTTTTCTCCTTGTCTATACATTCGTTTTATTTTAGCTATTAATGCAAATCTGCAGTCCTGTATTTGAGCTTGCAGTAAAGTGCTGCTACAAATTCTATGGAGTTGGTGAGCTTCTTGGTCTCAGACTCAGTTGAACCTGAAGACACCTGCATATGCATGTGGTAATGTCATGATAAAGTGACTTTTTCTACCCTGAAGATAAACAGTTGAACACCCAGTTGGTATTGAGTGGATGAATGAATGGAGAGCTATTTCTCACAAGTTGACCTTTGTGGAGCAAATCACTGTGAGTGCTCAACATATGTGGAAGAACAGCTCTGTTAGCACCTCTGGTTGAATTTTTGGTGAATCCTTCTGGTGACAGCATCATCAAGATTTTTCACTAGGCTTAGCACTTCAGCTCTGAAATCCTTCTAGTCACAACACTGTAGTCTCTTCTCAGAAGGTCAGTCATACTACTTTTTTTGTCTGTGTCTAGTTCAGGGATGAAAGAGGACCCCCAGGTGAGTCTCGAGGTTCTTCCTATTTTGTTTTTTCCCTTCCTAGGGAAAAAGAAACCGACTTAATTTTAAAACCTTTGTGTTTGGAGGAATATGTGCTCTGTTGTTATTCAAATAATGACCCCTGCCTCATTGATTTTTTAAAAAAATCTTTATTCTCATGTCAATCCAGTATTGTTTCTGTGATAGAATAAATCTTGAGGAGCACAGGTGGGATTGGTGGTTGATGCAGCCACAGATGATATCAGGTGCTGCCCACAGCATTTGCTGACTCTTTTGTGACAGAGAGGGCTCTGTTTAAGCAGGCCTCGTGGTTTTAGTTTCTGTACCCCCTCCTACCATGCCACGGACTGTTCCCCACCACAGAGATTTTCTTTGGGTTCTTTTTACTTTGAGTTCAGTAGTCCTCCCTAACTTGTGGTTTTGCTTTTCGAAGAAGTTTCAGTTGTGTGCCACTCCTGAGTAGTATGATGAAATTTCTCGATGTCCTACATGGGATGTGAACCATCCCTTTGTCCAATGTCTCCATGCCGTACAGGCTCCCACCAGTTAATCATAGCCAGCATCTCAGTTATCAGATTGACTATTGCAGTATCGCAGTGCTTGTGACCCTTATTTTACTTAGTAATGGTCCAAAGCGCAAGAGTAGTGATGCTGGCAGTTCACATATGCCGAGAAAAAGTGCTTGTTACGTATCGTCAGTCAATAGTAATTTAATGCTCTGTCACAATGCCTGTGTCATTCTGCTTACTCATTACATAGGAATTGGACCATCTCATATCATCACAAGAAGAGTGAGGACATTACAAGAAGTATTTTGAGAGAGAACAAGTGACCACATTTATAGAACTTTTATTATAGTATATTATTATAATTGTCCTATTTTATTATTGTTATTGCTAATCTCTTAATGTACCTAATCTATAAATTAAACTTTTTCATAAGTATGTATGTGTAGGAAAGAGCACAGTACATATCAGTTTCACTACTATTTGTGGTTTCAGGCATCCACTGGGGTCTTGGAACGTGGATAAGGGGGTGGCTACTATACCTGCCAAACAGTTCCTGATACTGGTGACCTTTCTGTGAAATGGAATTTCTGAAAGCATGTTAGATTGCTAGTGATCCAGATGGACAAAGTCTGTACAACACAGGTCACTAGGTGAGAAAAATAAAGATAGATGGGATGCAGCTGTGACTGTAGTTGTAAGAAGTCAGCCAGTTACATAGCTTCTGTCATACTGTTCCTTAGTTGCCATGTTAACATTTCAGCTGAGAGACCTGGCTTGGCTCTTGGTTATCAGTTAATATTTGAATTTCTTTTTAGTAACAATGTCGATTGCACATATATGTATGTGTGTCTACATGTACAAAGCCCAAATTGGCAGAACCTTCAGGGTCTTGTAATTGCAGCCTCTGCCACCATCAAAATCTAGAAGCCTCTGGATTCAGCCATAAAATAAAGTCATTGTCAAAATTGAAGTCTCAGTTGGATAATCTGATTGGCAGATTTTACTTCACATGCCTTGGTTCTAACTGCCCGGAGGGTGGTGTTGAGCTCTGGCTCCTATACTGGGGACACAGGAATTGTCTCAGATATGGCCACTTTTGCTGTACCCTCCTATCCCTGTGGTTCATGATATGTTTGGTGGAGCAGTGAGCTGCGAGGAGGTAACAGTGTAGATACCGTCATCTTTTATGGTACATAGTGACTTGCATATGCACTTTGAGAATAGCACATATCATAGGTGTTGGTAAGCAAAGCTGCAGTTGCAGCGCTAAATGAGTACCCAGAGTTAAAGTGGGCTGCTTCAGGAAGGAGTTAGAAGAGCAACAAGTTAAGGGCTTTGGGTCAGTGTGACACACCCTTGGACCAAATAATGATCCAGCCCTTGCTCTGCCTAACAATAGCCAGTGGAGAGGATGAGGCCCTGACCTCGTTTTGGTATCTGTCTTTGGGTGCTGAGAACTCTCTTGACCTCTGTGTTTGACACACCTTCAGGCCAGTATTTAAACAGTTAGTAGTCACTGATATTTTTTCTCAGGAAAACGTCAGTATTGATTCTTTGTCAGTAACAGCAGATGACCTTTAACTGACGACGTTCACTGGCCATATCTGTACGGCTTTCTTTTTCCTTAATGACATGGTAAGGTGGCAAAGTGTGAGGTCTCAGACAGGGGCCTCAGCTGAGGTCTCACTGCCAATCACACATGTATCCTTAGACTTAGTACTTCAGCTTCACCGAGCATTGAAGCAAGGGACAAACTTATTTCCTAAGACTTCTCTGTTGTCTGATTTCGTGAAAAGCTATTAGGTTTCATTCTCTGTGGTTTACCTTACCTGACTTCAGTAAAAATGATGGTTGAAAGAATGGATGAGTTTTTATTTTTAGGATCAACCTCTTAATTTCAGAGGAACTTTTTTTCAGAAAGAAGGAAAGACAGAAGAAAAATAAAGATGGTACATGCAGAGAGAGATTGCACAAATCAGGGCGCTTCTGGTAGTTAGTGGCCAGACAGAGGTGGAATGGTTTCATTCCTAACTGTGGACACTCTTTTGGGTGTTTTTGTGAACCTTAATACCTGGACATATCCTCATACCTGAGCAGTGCAGTAGGGCTTCTGAGGGAAGTAGGGGTAAGGAAGACACAGAAATGCCGATGAATGGCTAATCATTTCAGCATCCTCATGACAGCCAGCAACACCCTTTTCTCTTTTCTTGCTAACGATAAAAAGAGATAAATGGAAAATGACACTTTAGGGGTATATCACCAGATGTCAGTTCTAGAATTAATATTTTAATGCATACAGAATCCCCCAATCTCATTTTAACCATTGATTTGAACAGAGTTCTTCCTCTTTTCAAAAAACACTAAATGTGGGGGAGTGTATATTGAATTTAAGATCTGAAGCATCACTCTTTCTCTATTCCCTTCCCTATCTCTGCCTTCTCCCAGTAGCAATCTTTAAAAAGCATGATACAATTAAAGAGCCAAAGCAAAGAAAAGGGAGTGTAAAGGGCTCTGGATAATTCCCAGTTTGGGTTATCAGCTCCCACATAATGGAGAGTTGATTATGCTTTATTTTTCCCATTATTTGAAGGGAAGTAAAACTCCATGGAGGTAGGAAAGGTACATCTGGAAGAGATCTGAATTATTTCTGTCTTAAGGTAAGTATGCTTGTAAAAAGTTCTTATAACAGCTTTGGAATACACCATTAAAAGTACTAAAAATCAGAAAAACTTCCTTCACAAATTTGGTAAGACAGAACAGTTAGCTGTAACAGTGTGCAACCCTGGAGGTCATAGACCAAGCTAGGAGAAATAATTATGCATGGTAATGGGCCATTACAGATAATGGCCTTCTGGGGGTGGCAGAAAATACACAGCCCCACAGTCTAGCCTGGAATGAACATTGAATAGCACATTAACTTTATAGCAAGCTAAAAGTTCAGCCCTGGAACAGCAGCCGTCCCCTCAAATAAATAAAATCCCTGGCTTACTTAAGGGAAGTACCATAATAGATATACTTCTCAAAAATAGCATTGAATAGAGGAGGCGATAGGACTGGGGGTGACGGAGTTTGAAGAAGAGAAGGAATGGTCAGCTCTTTTCCACCTGGCTGTATTTGTCTCACTAAGTAGAGATGGTTCTGGGCTCAAAGTAGGTGCACAGTGAAGAGGTTGTTTGCTTTTCTGGCACCAGGTTTGTGTTTGACATTTAAAATAGCCCTGTCATGATTGCCTTGTGGGAGAAACAGATTGTTCCCGCATTTCCTGATTATGACTTTAGGGAGTAATATCACACCAACTGCACTCAAGGCTATGGTCTGACCTCAGAGAAGGCCAGGAGTAGAGGATTCTGCTCCTCTCCAAGTATTTCTGCACTAGGGAAGCTACACCAGATGCAGCCTAGCCCTCCTGTGGTACCCCAAAGATGAACATTTGGAGCAAGGAGAAATTTTTTTTGGTAGGTATTCGGTGGCACTCTTGCCAATTGCAGAGAATGTTACCAGTGTGTTGTGATTGTAATAATAATATCCAACATTTACCAATCATTTACTGTGTGTCAGAGCCTTTCTTGGCCCTCAGTGGTGTAAGTAGCAGCATGATCCCCATGTTACATATAGACACTGGGGCACGGAAGACTTAAGTACCTGGCCCCAAGGTCACAGGATTGAAGATTTCAGATCTGATCAAGCAGTTCGACTTGGGAGCCAGCATTCTCAACCCGAGGTTTTCTTGCCTGGCATACTGTGTAGTGGTCAATGTCTTTTTCACTGAAATGTTCCAGGCTTAAGGATGAAGCCAGAGATCCCAGTTGGGACTTTATTGATGATTGTTAACAGCTCATGGAGCTAGCTATGAATGAGACTCTGGACTCCAGTTACTCTAAAATCGGTCCTCCTAGAAAGAGAAGAGCTTGTAAAACAAGGTTCTCAAACTTTGAAATTGGAGGACTCCTTTACACTCTTAAAAATTATCCAGGACCTCAAAAAGCTTTTTTTATGTGAGTTTTAGCTACCAATATTTATTGAATCAGAAACTAAATTGAGAAATTAAAAATATATTAATTTCTTAAAAATAGTAAATTTATTGCTCGTTAACATAAGTAACATTTTAATGAAAAATAAACTATATTTGTTCAAAAAATGAATGAGGAGAGTGGTATTGTATCACATTTTTGCAAATCTCTTTTATGTCAGGCTTAATAGGACACAGCTTGGTTTCCACATCTACTTCTTCAGTTTGTTGTTCTGATTGAAATAGTGAAGAAACTTCAGATAGATAGATAAAATTCACATAGACAAATAGTTGGAAAAGGAAGAAAGAAATTCAAATAGCCTTTTCAGGTCATTGTAATACTAGACCAAAACTTGATAAGTAGTACTTTATTAAAAATTGTAGTGATTCTGAAACCGTGCTAACGAGTGTTTTGTACTCCATAGTAAAACCCATCGGTCCATCCTGCCCGTTGATTGCGCCTTTCACCCACTCATGTTTTATAATCTCATGCATTGGTCATTTAGAAAATATGAAGTTTACTGAGTGGTGCACACCTTCCAAATGTTGGCATACTTCATTACAAAATACCAGAATATAATCATGACTTGAACAAAAGCTGTGTCAAACAATATAGTGTAATGCAATATGGTTTTTTAACCCTTCATGTTTACACAGGGGCTCATTCCACTTCAGACTTTCAGGAGCAACAATAAACACCTATGATCTTATTTTTAAAAGGAAGTTATAGAAGCAGAATCTAAATCCCAAACCTAAAGGGGGATGGCCATGAACATCTTGAAATATGCACCTGATACCTCCTGTGTTCAGCACCCTTGATACCCAATGAAAGAACCCAATAAATTAAGCCTCTGCATTTTAAGCTTTTCAAATACAGTTCAGAGCAAACCTGTTCTTTTATGGCCATGAGACTTTTTCTAGTAAAGTCAGAGAAAATAAAGTCAGATATGGCATTTTATCCATATCTGACTTCCTCTGGAGGGCTAACAGTTTCCTTGGGTGGCCCTGGGGAATTCTGAGGCTCTTGCAGAGGCAAAGAGAGAGGGGGAAATACAGCAGGAGGAGCCATAGAAGGGGGGTGGGGAGCAGAAACCCATGAATTAGAATGCCAGTAGGTGTGGATGTATATGAGGTAGGGGTTGCCAGACTGCCATAGCCAGTCCTTGGAACCATAGAGTGAGCCTGCACTTTAAGTGTCTTTTCAGATCCAGTTTAGTTTTCCCCTTGGAGGAGAGTCTCAACTTTATACTACTATGCCAGCAGCATCCTCATTCTCAGCCTACCAGGGACTCTGTGCTCTGCCTGCTCTGCAGGCTGTTCTGACATCTCAGAAAGTGTCTCCTCTTCTTAATCTAAAATTCCTTTCTCTCTCACTATGTTTTGTTTTGATCTGCTCTTTGAAAAACCTTTTCTGATCCTTTAAAGTTCTCCCAGTGACCTGTTTATCAATAGTGGGGTAAGCTTCTAGAGGGCAGGGATTGGCCCAGCACTTTGGGAGTTGCTGCATACAATGGATGTGATTATTCCTTACTGGGCTTTTCAATGGCCCAGGGCAGTCTGTTTCTAATCATGTTGGGCCTGTATTTACTCCCCCTACCCCTTATATTTTCTCCATCTTTCCCCATATCTCCTGCTTGGTTTCTTTGATCTGGTCATGCTCAATAATCAATCTAAATCTCTCTCTTCCCCTCTTCCTCACCTCCCCTTTCCCCCTCTCCTCCAGCCCCACCCCAGATCTCTTTGCATCCAACATAGACATTTCTCACACCTATGAACCAAGCCTGTTCCTGGCTGTAAAGGCCAACTTCAGATTTTTTTTTTTTTAAAGAAAAGCCTTCACCTTAAGGAGAAAAGTGAACTTGACAGATTCCTCTAAGACCAAATTATATTTTTAAAATTTCCTTGAGAAAAAGGAGAAAGTGGCTCTAACATATTCCATGACTGTGTACAGGAGTGATGTTAGTGAGACAAAATCAGCAGAACTTGTACTTTGAAGATTGGACTTGATCTCACCCTCCCTTCCACACAGTTGTGTTTTCCCATAGCTTTGGTCAGTCTCTCCTCTGTGTTTCAGAATTTTCCTTCCTACATTCTTTATCCGTGCCCCAAGGTACTGGATAGGTAGCCTTGCACACAGTAGGTACTCAGTAAGTTTATTGCATGGAAGATGAATTGATTCTTTGGCAGCAGAAGGTGACAGGTGTGATGATATTCTTTGTTCATCACCATAGTAACCAGTGAGTGGCATGAGTAGTAGGCACACTGCTGCCTCAATTATCAGGTCTATGTCTGTGCCAGCTTTGTTTTCAATTTCAGAAAACTAATCTATTTCCTCGGTTGGGATGGCTAGCTTTCTTTGAAAGTGTATGAGTGCTGAGAGGGACAAATGTCAGCTCATGGAACTTTTTCCCCATGTATCTCTCTCTTGGTTCTCTCCCTTGAAGGAGAAGAGTCCCAAAGCATCACCCTGGATTTCTCAGTTTTTCTTAAGTGTAGAAGATGCCAGAAACGGATTAATTTGATTCAGAGAATAATGCTAAAAGCAGAGAACTGAGTAAGTTAAGCCTTCTTGTGACAATGAGGGCACACACCACTGCTACCCTCTAGATTTCATGACCTGCCATCATCAAATGGCAGTCTTAAGACCTTAGTTTTCCTTAAAAAAAAAAAAGTGAAAGAAAATGGTTTGTACTTTTTCTGTACCCTCCTAGTATTCAGCACAACACATTAGTTGATGGCAGATAATTTTGATATATCAGATTTAGCGGTGAACAATTTTGCCTGATTGGTAACTCTTTAAACCAGAAGCTAAGTAGGACAGGTGCCATGCAAGGTATGGACCACAAAGACAAATAAAACCTGGTATATACAAATTAACGATTTACTTGAGATCATTGTGAATCACAAATAGTCTTTAGCACTGCAAATTGTAAGTTTTGGTTTCATATGTGATGTTTCACACAGGAAACGGGTTGGTTTTATCATTAAGATGGGAGTGTGGCTCCATATTTGAACATAAAGGACTTAAAGTGCAACAACTCCGGGAATCTTGACACTAGAGAACAGTGGGAGAAAAAAATCCATCACATACCTTAAAATGAATTACTGGTTAACTACTATTAATATGCCATGGCCCTGGAGACCAGCATATAACACTGCAAGATCAATAAGGGTATTTATCATGTGTGGGTATTGATCTCTCTTGAAGGAGTGAATCATATTTCACACTGCATATGTGAGTGCAAAAAAAGTAGCAGAGGGATTGGGAAGCCTTATTGACGAACTGGACTGTGAAAAGTAAATGTACAGAGCCACAGATAAGAGCATTAGAATATGAAATGATGGAGTCTGCAAACAGCGTCTTTGCTGACAAATGCCATTGGTCATTTTTTGTAGGTATATGCAGATACATACTTCTCCGGTTCCTTTCTTAGTTCTTAGTTTTGCCTTTCGGCAGGGGACCTACAGGTTAATACCTGTGGTCTTTGTACTTAGTCATACTGGCCATGCAGTTTAAACATCTCTGTCACAGTGTGTGTTAGGCTTGGGATGGGCTGGAGGAATCACAATTGCAGCGAAGGGCCTGACACATATTGGCGCATTCAGCTCAGGTTTATAGAACCAGCTATCAACTTTTACTTTTTTGTGTGTGATTTAGAAAGTGACTATTAGCTGATTAAGAATTTGTACATGGAAAACCACTTTTGATGATATACATATATATATTTCAAAATTTGCATAGTTTATATATTTTGTGGCTTATAAGTTGGCAGTTTTACTTTCAGGTTTATCCCTAGTTACTAGTGACACTGGGCATAATGTACCAGCTTTGATAATATCTATTGTCAAAGAAAATGTCTATAGCTACTCTTTTGGGAATTCTGCTATAGGAGAGGTTGGAGAGAGTTGCATAGTCTGCTTATATTATTTTTTGTCAGTCTGAGTGAGAGCTGTATGCTTCTTCTGAGGCTCGAGTGAGGATCTCATGATCACTCAGCAGTTGCATGAGGGTCTGAAAGGGGAGCTGAGTGGCTTCCCTGGTCTCTGGGTGATGGGTGTTAGCAGTATTACTTGGTTGTTAGAAGGAAATTTCCAAAACACTAGACGTGCCAGTGATTTTCTTGAGGTTCATTTTTTTTCCTTAATTACTGCAGCCTCCCTGTGCAAGCTCATAATTACCTGTTCAGGCTTGAAGTATTTAAAGAAGGACAAGGGGAGGCATCTAAAATGCCTAAGTGTCCATGAGATTGTATATGGTGTCTCACTAATGCTTATGACTGTGTGGTAAGAATTCTTTTTCTGATTTAGATATGCATATAACTTATCATTTTGGCAAAATTTATATTACTTTCACAATCAGGTAAATAATAAAGACGCAACATTGAAAACAGAAAAATTAGATAAGTGAAAACCACCTATTATGCCACTGAATTGATGTTTAAAATACTTTTACTTTAGCAGCAGTGGGGAAATTGAGGAGCATAGAGTAGCATGTACCTTCTCCAGACATGGCTTAGAGTAATTGAATTGGAATTTCTAATCTCATTAGTTGGGAAAAGGAGGAGCAAAGAAAGAAAGAAATATAATGAAATAAGGACATTACAGCGCACTGACAGGAGCCTAAGGTGGATGGATTTGGTATCCTTTCTGAGAAGAGATGTTAGTGCTGACTTTAAAATGATGCAGTTAAAAATACATTTTGTTGTAGATCTCACCAAACCTTGTACTTTTAGTCATGCCCGCACTTACCTGTTAACTTTCTCCTTCCACACATTCATCCGGTGGACACTTTCTGAGCACTTGCTCTGGGCTGTGCATCGATTGTCCTAGGAGTTTCTATTAGCTTCTTCTCCCTGCCTACATATGCCCAACCTTTCTCTCTGTTTTAAAAATTAAATAACATCTTATTAATCTCTGAAGCTTCTATTTTTTTCCCCTCACATTTACTTGAATGCCAGGCTAGTTGAAAACTGTTATTTATTGTTTCCCTTTCTGCAGATATGTACCACCATGTGTTCAGCACTGTGCGAGGCACAGGGCTACAAGGTTCAGCCAGCAGGCATGGTGTCAGCTTGCCAGATCTTACATTCTGGTGAGACAGAAGGATCATTGCTTCTGTCTCTTCATTGCTTATTTGCTCCTCACCCTCCTGAGAGTTTCTGTTCTGTGCTAAAACCACAAGGCCCTGAAGACCTACCCATCTGTTGGTCTTTTCCAGACTAGTTTTAATTGATCTTTTAGCAGCAGTTGACACCACAGCCTGCCCCCTCTGCAGTCCAAGTCAACTTTGGTCTCTGTGACGTTGTTTTTCCTAAGGTCTCCATGACTTTAGCCTTGATTCTTCTCTCAGAATTTGTTCTGTAACAACTCTCTCCTGCTCTCCCCAGATGTAGCCAGCATTTCCCCGTGGTGACCCCTGAATCTCAGCTTCCAACCTCAGTCTCTCCCATGAGTACAAGTGTTAAGTTTCTCACCGTCATTCATCTCCCCCACTAAGTGTTCCTCTGGTATCATGATTAAGCAGAACTTACCTCTTTCCACTCTTCTACTCCACCTCAACTTCCTGCTCTCCCTGACATCTGCTTTACGTTTCTTTGCCTTCTCATACATCTTAATTCCTGACATCCCATTCATCTTCCAATTCTGTTGAGTTCCTTCTCCTACATGTCCCTAGTACAGGTCCACTCCCCTTATATTTGAGTCTTCTAGGTCTCTCCCTGACTACTTCTGCGTCTCCTTGGTGGATCTCCCTGCCAATGGTCTTTCCTTCCTTCACTTGTCTTATAAATTGCCATCAGATAAATCACCCCAAAGCAAAGCTTTTGCCTTTTCTGCTCCTTGCTTGGAAATCCTCAGTGGTTCTTGTCACACCCTGACAAGAGGCCACAGAGTTGGACTGAGGCTTTTCTTCACCTTGCTCCAGCCCACCTTTCAGACTGGACCTCTCTTTCCTTTTTTGCACTTAGGTCTTCAACCTGATGCCTTATCCATCACTCCCAAATTTTCCTTCCACTTTCCTGCTTCCATTTCTTTATCTTTGAGGCCCTTTTCTTGTTACTCCCTTTTTCTCATTTTTTACTTACTTCCTGCTTCTCTTTTAAAAGTGCAGAGTTTTCATGAAGGTCTTTATAATTCCTTTCTGGGCTGCAAGTCATCTTTCCAGCCTTTGATTCTGTAAGAGTTTATGGGTGTTGTTATACATGATAATCCTTGTTATTATTTTTAATCCCATGTATTCCACCTTGTAGACTGTAAACTCCCCTTGGGCAGGGGCATCCTGACACCTTGCAGCCATTTCAAACACCTGGACCAACCGAACATTGTTTAATAAGCATCCACTGGAGGGATGATTTAGGAGTCCATTCAGTTGTTTGTTGGAATTGACAGTTAAAAGTGTAGACCCAAGGCTGGCAAACTATAGTCTGTGGGCTGCTTTTGCCTACTGCTTATGTTTGTGAATAAAGTTTTATTGCAATAGAACTACACAAAACAACCTATATTCTGCAACTTAAAGTAATTGCTAGCTGACCTTTTACAGAAGTTTGTCTACCCCTGGTCTCTACTTAGGAAGGATAAGGTATCTGCCTGTGGAAGGAAATGAAGGCAACAATGTTTGCTTAAACTCTTGCTTTGACTTTCTGATATGTGTGTGGCTACTGTAGTTAAGGCCTTAGGATTCTTATTATTATCTTATTTAAAATTAAGTACAATTAATTTTGTTGTATGAATGTTGTAGACAACCAAGTTAACTAGATTTGACCTCAAATTTTTTGACATTAGGATAGGAATTTCTGGGTAGAAGTTACTATTCAGGCTTTATATAATTAAAATGACTCTTAGAATGTGTTTGGTATTCTCAGTAAAAATAATCAAGTTGGTCATCTGTGCTGCCAAAATTATGCCAGCTTCAGGAACCGTCCTTTATTTTGGCTGCAAGAGAAGCAGCAAGTTCAGGTGCCTTGTTCTGTGGCTCTGCAGATCTTGAGGAGGACAGCCATGCATTGCCAAGGTTTAAGGGTAAAGTTTTGTAGATCCCTCGATTAATACCATATTGTCTTTTTTTTTTTTTCTTTTAGAGGGACGTATGGTCATCCAGGATATTCCTGCTGTCACCAGCAGAGGGCATGTGGAGAACACACCTGACCTGGTTTCAGACTCCACCTACTATAGCAGCTTTTACCAGCCATCTCTGTTCCCTTACTACAATAATCTGTACAACTACCCGCAGTACTCCATGGCCTTGGCTACTGAATCCACTTCTGGGGATGTAGGAAGCCCACTCGGGGGATCCCCTGTGAAAAATAGCCTTCGGAGCCTACCAGCACCTTATGTGCCTGGTCAGGCAGGAAACCAGTGGCAGGTAAGATGTTACCAAGAGGGTAAATGGGATATGTAAAAACCACACACACACACACACACACACACACACACACACACACACCCAGCTTTCTCAATGTGTGTTCACATTATGTAAAATATGTAAAGAATTTTTCACTCTACCTATAATATCATTTAACCCCAGAGGTTGCAAGTGCAAGGAATTGTAAAGAAATATGCATACATTTGTTTTTTCTTCAGATTTTATTTTTCTCATTTTTCAGAGTCTTTCTGCATATATACGCAGTTGGCTAAAGTTGAGTCACAAGTAGCGTACTGTATGAAACCCCACCTCTTCTGACCTTGTACCTACTTAGAAAATGCAGGTATAGCCTTTTGGGTGGCAGTAATCTTCATGATAATTTTGTACCCTGGGAGGGAGAAATGTTAGAGCCTGTACGTTTGCATGGAAGAAAGGTAAGAAAAAAAATTTGGTTACTGTCATGCTGGTCCAATGTGGGTGCATTGTTTTTTGTTTGTTTGTTTGTTTTTAGTTTATTTTTAACATGGGTATGCTTTTAGTTGGGATTAGACAGCAGTCTTTCATACTCTTTTTAAAATAGTGTGCAATCAAGAGCTTTTAATATTTGGGGTAAAACAAAGCATTTTGCATTATCAGGGAAGGAGGGTTTATCTAGAACTGTTTCCCTCAGTTAAGAGCATTTACAGGCAGGATTACCATCTTGTGGGATTATGGACACATGAGTGCTTGGACTCAACCCTGCCAAGCCCCCTCTGATTCTGCAAGAATTGTTCTTGTTTTGGATGCATTTACCATACTCAGGCTTTCTTACCTGAGCTTTGATTCCAGCACAAGGCAACATACATATTTGAGAGTTTAGGCCAAATCTTTGACCTTCTTATGTCCGCTCTTTAAAAGTGTGAGTTGAATTTTCTTCTGCTTAATTCTGTTCCATTTTACATTTTTTAGGTGTGGGGATGTTGTTAATATTCAAGTCACTCCATTTTTTTTTTGATTCTTTCACTACCCTTAGGGATCTGACTTTTTGGGCATATTAATTAATATGTGAACTTTAATCCCCTGGGCTATGCATTTTCATGTTTTCCATACATTTTATTTTTAGAACCATACTTTTTTAAAAAGGGAGTTTAAAGCATGTTGATGTTAGAATTGAAAGGTAATATGAGTGTAAAGAAAATGTGATGATCTGTGGATCTTCAAGCTAGACCCCTATAGGCCTTTCAGAGTGCCAGTTGAGTTTTGTGATTTGGGGCAGATTTTAGGTTGATTTTTAGTAGAGACTTTCTCTTTGTGGTTCTAAAAAACTCAGCTCATCCTGCAGATTCCTCTGACTGCTTCTAGGCTTTAAGGATAAAGTAGGAAGGGTCTGTGAACCTGCTGGCTTATGAGAAAGAATGAGAAAGAAAAATCTTAAATGTTTTCTTAAGGAAAGACAGCTCACGATCAGCTTTACAGCAGAGTTAGTAATCTAAATTTGCCATTCTACTTTGTCAAAATCTTTCAGATGGCAGGTGATAGCAGATGGCATATGATGCATGACCACTAGTTCATTCTTACTCTACCTGGAAGACCTGGGAATGGAATGGCAGAGGTCTTAGATTTCTTTGGAGGTCCCTTACCAAGGTCCCCTCTTGATAGGATAGCCAGGAGGGGACGGGCTCTCTTGAGTTGCACTGTTGCCTGGTCTTAGAGGGCTGCCTTAGCCACTGTGTGTAAGGAAAGATTCCCCTGAGGGCAGGTTCTTATATCTCAACTTGCAAAAATAGAAAGAAGAGGCTTGTCCAGACTTTCTTTGTCCTGTGGAAGGCATGTAGTGTTGATGCTGTGCATGCCTTCTCTAGAACCACCACTTTCTAGACTGGAGAGAGTGTCACTGCTCTGAGGCCCAGTAGAGATGCTGAGGCATTATTCATCCTATGAGTTTGTTTTCCTCCTGGAGGACTGGGTTTAGGGCCTTCTATTTCCTAGCCAGCCACCATTGATGATATATTCTCATATAACAAATTGCAGAAATAGGTCTTTTTCTGTTACCATGGTTGGTGACTATTCTTCTTAGTAAATAATAACACCAGTAGTGGTACTTATCATTTGTTGAGCAGGTATGTCTAGGGGGTAGATGGTATTGTCTCCTTTTTATAGGTGAAGACATTGCACTCAGAGGGCTGACTTATCCATGGTCACGCAGCCACCAAACAGGAAAGCTGGAGTTTGACTCTATATCTTTCTGGCCCCAGAGTGTGTTTCTCAGCCTGTCCAGTTATACTTGGTCTGCAATAAACTCAGAGCTGTGGTAACAGCCATTAGTTAAGTATGAATACTGAGGCCCTCTTTAATTCTTTAGGGCTTAGAATTCCTACCTGAGTCCTTTGCTTTTCACTGGGGATTTTCAACACTGCTGATTTTCTTTCTTCAATTGTGGAACTTGGAAATAAGCAGGAACTTCAAGAACAGTACTAATGTATGGTTATTTCAGATGGCTGAGAATGGAGCTTCCAGTGCTTTCCTGAGATATGCCGTCTTGGCCATTAGTGTTTAAAATATGCTGGATTCTTTGATATTTGGAAGTTGCTTTTTGAATTGCATACAAATTTTCTGTGAATGTAATTATCAGAAAAACATATCTCGGCATTCTTGCAATATGTATATAACAAAAAACCGATTCTAACAATGGAGATGAGAGGGCTTTACCATATAACATCTCCACCCTTTCTAAGTCTGACATTTTATGAGTCTGTGAATTAATCTTGTAACCAAATGTAAGCACAAACTTACGACCTTATAGTCATGCCCACAAAAATTAGTTTTCTGGGAAATAAACTCTTATATGAAAAATACAAGAGCCAACAAAGACATTAGCCATCAATTTGCAAAAAGACAGTCCAGTGATCAGAACTGAAATGGCTTTTACAGAGTTCTAGTTCACACCATTCCCCCTTCCTGCTGCAGAGAAAACTGAGGTACAGAGCTGGAGGGATTTGGTTAGCACCCACAGCTAGTTGATGGAAAAGCCTGGACTAGAAATCAGGCCACTTTAGTCAGGGGAACAATATAGTGTGCTTTGAGAAACATGGAGTCTGACACTTGAAGATCCATGTTCAATTCTAACTTGTGAATTAACTGTGTAGCTTTGAGCAAAATGCTTAACTCAATCTCAGTTTTTTTGTCTGAAAAGTGGGCATAGTAGTAACTTCATAGGATTGTTGCATGGAAACATAAGGCAGTATAATAACTAAAGAAGATGATTACTGTGTGTGGAAGTTTCGTGTATAGTGAGAAGTGTTGTGTCAATGTCAGCAGTAGTGAATTTATTTAATTAATCATTGCTTTCACTTGGCCTTGCTCTTTTCAAAATCTATTTAATGTTCAGCCTCTTGTTCATATGTATTTCAGTTAGCTACCTCAGATCCCATTTGTAACAAGGTAGGGAATACATAAGGCACATTTTAGTTATTATTAAAGGACTATGGCATGTGAATGTGGACCAAGTATGAATGTATATGGAATAATTTTTATCAGGGTTAGGCAAGAATTTGATCCAAGTAGGAAATATAAAACTGAAAGCATAGACAAAGATTACAATGGTACAAATATGTTTATTAAGATGCATATGTTATAAAGAAGTATTAATTAAACAGTGGCCATCTATAGGTAATAGTTATAATCAGTATTTAAGGGATAGGAACTGGATGGTTCATATTTTAATCAGAGTTGTTACAGCGGAGGTATAAGGAGCAGCGATCTGGCATATGAGGCCTTGCCCAGTGCTTGCTGTTTTGTGCTGTTTTAGGAAAGTGCCTGGCTCTGCTCTTTGGATAATGCCTTGCTCTCTCCTAGTGGAAACTTCCAGGAGAGGGCTAGGTGGGGGCTCCCCCTTGGTTGTTGCCATGCTTTTGCATCTCCTTTGTGGAAAGTGTCCTGCAGCTGCACCTGAAGAGCACCTACCTGCTAGTCCAGGGGCTCCCAACTCCCAGGCCGTAGACTGATACTGGTTTGTGGCCTGTTGGGAACCGGGCCGCACAGCAGGAGGTGAGTGGCAGGTGAGCCAGCGAAGCTTCATCTGTGTTGGCAGCTGCTCCCCAGCGCTAGCATCAGTACCTCAGCTCCACCTCCACTACCTCAGCTACACCTCAGATCATCAGGCATTAGATTGTCTTAGGAGCACCAGTTCCTGGTACCAAAAAGGTTGGGGATCACTGTGCTAGTCTCTTCTGACTGGATCTTCCTTTGGTCTGACACTGACTCGACTGGAAAGGCCTGAAACTTAGGCAGCTTCTCCTTTATCTACTTTCTTGACTCTCTGTTGCTAAGACCCTACTTCCCTCCTAACTCTTTACCAGAATGAGTCACCATTTTATGTTGTCCTCCTTCCCTTGATGCATTGTGTATCAGTGTATGTTGCGGGAGCAGTGTGAATGTTTTTCAACAAAGAGCTCCTTTCCGATTCCTACAAAAAACTGACTCTAGTGGAGATCATAATTTTTTAAAGCTAGACTTAGAGATTAGTAGCGAGGGTATTGAATTATTTGCAAAAAGAAATTATAGAGGTGAGACTTCATGTAATAAGTCTCCCTATAAAATCAAGCAAGTTGCAAATAATTACTGAGCACCTACTAAGTGCAAAACTATATCTATATCTATATATCTATATCTATATGTCTATCTATATCTATCTATATCTATAAATACAGCAGTCTACCAGATCAGCACTCCAGAATCCTAAGGCTCTTTTGTGTTAATGCCCTGCATGCAGAGAGGTGCTTTAATCTCTCTAGGTCTGTCTCCAGCCTGTGGAGATTTGTGGCCCAATCATAGATTCCTGTCCTGTTGTGAAACAGGAATAACATTTGTGACACTGGAACAAACTCACGATGAATTGCTGGTTCCACTGACCAGTGGCTTAATTTTAGTTCTGCATTTAATTGCCTGCAAAAGCTGTTTATTGCCTTGTGCACTCCTCCAGGGCAACATTATCTCTTAAATAAACATGTTGTACCAAGATGACAAGGGAGAGGCGCATATCAAGTGAACAGAAATAAATATGGAAGGACTCAGAGCTATACCTGGGGTCTCCTTTCAGCCCCTGTGGCAGGTGCCCCCTTGATTGCTTTTCGGAGGCTTGTACCACCAGATGTGTAGGGGCACATTCCTGCCACAGTTAGAATGTGGACAAATGACAACATAGGTGACTTTATTCCTTGAGTGGTTATTTTGGGCTCAGTCTGAAGTATCTCATGATTTACTTGTTCATTTTTGATTACGTACCTCACTGGAATGCATTCATGTATTAAACATGGAGGTTTAATACACTTAAAACATTAAGCATGGAGGTCCTACTGTGTGCTGGGGATCTACCACTGAACCAAACAGACAAAACTGAAAAATAGGTCTTCAAGGGAGGCTGCTCCTATTACCTGGAATACTAGAAGGGAAGCTGGGGACAGTCTAAGTAGCCTTGGGTTTGAAACTGAAGTAGAGGCAAGAAGGAAACCAGATTCTGTACCTTCACCTTAGAGCATGGAGAAAGGCATCCCCCTCTGAACATTTCTAGGATGGTCCTTCATCTTTGGCGGGCTGAAGGCCAGGCAGGGTACTTAAGAAAGTTTTTTGACTGCATGTTGTCTGACGTTCTTGAACCTATAATGAGCAGCCTGACAGGGGGTCTTGTTTTCATACTGCCTCCTTTTATTAGCATGGCTCAGTGTCAGAACAAAAATACTGAGAAGTGACTTCATAAGCATGTGCTTTGTGGGAGCAGCCACAGCCCCTCCACTTCTGTGCCCTGGTAGCTTCACATGAGGGTCCAGCAGTGAGGGGCAGTGGAGGGGAGGAGATATGAATCTAAGGTTGAAACCATTCCCAAGGAGACAATTATAATGAATGATCTATACAATTTAAAAACAATTCATTAAAAAATAGTCTCAAATTTTAAAAAATGATATGTCAAGGAGAAGGCAGAATATAAAATTAACTTCAGTTTTTTAAGATGAAGTAAGAGATTTCAGATAAATATTTGTGCTTTTCTCAGGCCACCAGGCCGCACTGTCAGGTCCCTGGGAGAATGTGCATTTATTCACCTGGGTGGATCTGGACTGAGAAAGTTGAAGTGACTTGCCTGAGGAATTACAGCTGTAATGGAGAGCTAAGCTCCAAACCTCGGCCTTCCTACTCTTGGTCAGGTGCCCTCTCTATAAGTAACCTTGGGCTCTACTAGGCTGCCCACCCCATCGCCCATGTCATCGTCAGATTAAACTGGCCCTGGCTTCCCTTTTCATTGGTTACTATCTGTTGCTGGATGGACACTGACTGGCATTTTCCTCTGGAAAGAAAAATTGACAAAGATTGCAAGCAGGCACAAGAAAGGTTTATAAGAATACATTCAGTTTAAAACATTTAAAGCAATTTTTTTTCTTTAGGAAAGAGTAATTAAAATAGATATGGTATTTGACTTAGGTTATTGGGCTAAAAACGATAATTTGGTTTCTTAAAGAGGAATTATAGAGACATAAATGTCTATTGATGACTGAAAGGATTACAAGTTGTATTGCTATGAAGTGAATTTATTTTGTATCTGGCCACTTTTATGAACTCTTATAATTCTAATAATTTTATAATTGTTTATTTGGGGGTTTTAGTTAGTCATTTCATAGAAAAATGTTGATACTGACATTTTTTCTTCTTCCTAAAAAATACCTTCAGTTCTAATTAATGTTCTTCAAGCATTATTCATTTTAGGGACCAGTAGTTGATGCTGGTGTCATCTCATTTTTTTTTTTTACTGGGATTATGTCTAGCAGTTCACATTTATTCTGTCTATTCTTAGGAATCTCAGGGAAACTCGGGTAAATCCTGGATTATCCCACAGGTTTGGTTCCATTCTCACAGGAGTTCAGTTTGATTTGGACTGAGTGGAAAACCCTAGAAAAGGCTGGTGTACTCGAGGAACTGCTCCACAATGTGGTTGGAGGCAGAAAGAAATATATTATCAGTGTGTTGTGAGATTTTTCAATAGCATCAGGTTAGTAAATAATACAGTCATTTGGAGATTCTAATCTGCTTGAAAATTAGATAATTAGGTCACAGTTTTTGAAAGCTTTCAGATTCAATTTGGTTGAGCTAGTGACCAAAATCTTATCTGTTTTCCTATTGAGCTTACTTTTTTTTCTGTTAAGTAAATGTGAATATGATATAAAATTAGTTGCGTATTAGTTGTTTAAGTATGTGGATGAGTGATTATTAAATTCCTTGGGAATTCATATTCCTGTGGCTTGTTAAGTGTTCCTCAGGTAAATAAAGACAAAAATCAAAGCAATGCGTAACAAAAACTGATTTGCTCTTTAAAAAAAAAAAAAACGATGTTAGGAATACAATAGTAGAAAAATAAAAAGCATAGAGTTACGAAAAATATAATTACAGAGCAGGTATAAAAACTCCTTCATGCATTCATCGATCCTTCATTAATCAAATGCCAACTCCCTGCTGGCTCTGAGCTAGAAGTACTAGCTCACAGTGGGGCGGATGAGAAGGAGTCAAAGGAAACGCTAAAGTGTGCAGTCACGATTGTAACCAGAGCCTGGTGGTCTGCTGGGGAGCGCTGTGATGCCTTGTGGAAGCGTGGGCCCTGTGCTGTGGCGTGCTGAGGGGTGGGGTGAGGTGGGGCAAGGACAAATATTTAATCACCACTGTTGTTTAGAATTGTCACTGCATGGGAATAATTAAAAAGCAGATTGATTTTTAGTGAATTTTATTATTTTAAGAAATTCTTTACAGAGAGTGCTCTGCCCTTATTGCCTGTACCCAAGACATGTTGCTCTCGGTGCCTCCTCCTTGGTGTGCCACGACCCTATGGGCATCACCCTGGAGATGCACAACCTCCTGAGAGGGGGAATTCATAAAAAGATTGAAAAAGAAGGGAAAAAAGATTACTTCCTCATTTTATTTTTTTTTAAATCACATTTTCATTTACAGATATTCTTTATGGCATTTCCAAGTTTTTATCCACTACTAGTGGAGATAAGGAAGGCAGGTAATAATTCCATGTCTGAGTAAGCAAATAAAACCAAAAAATGTGGTGGAACTTTCTCCCTCATTTCCTACCTCTGTGTGTGATAGTGGCAGTAGAGGATCTTGAGTTGTTTTTTCAACTTTTTAAAATTTGAAAAGTATAAAATATTTAAAGAATGAATTTTTAAAAAAATATTAAACAGAATGTGTTTAATGGGCAGGTCTTTCTGTCTCCCTCTTTGTTACCATCCCTGTCGTACCTTTGAAAGGGCTCAGAGTTATTTGGTAGCGAACCCAGAAGGGGGGCCCTCAAGTATGACCAGCACCCTCTCACTGATGCTTCCACAGTGGGGGGCCCCTGAGGGGAAGAGGGAGGAGAGATGGGACAGTTGTTGAACAGCTTTATGGTGCTAGGCGCTTCATATCTAACATTCCACTTAACCCTAGTCAGAGATTGTTTTCTCTTTACTAAAGACATTTCTTGGTTTTCTTTGCATGACACCTTGAGAGGTACTATGCATTTTTCATATCTTAAGATATATCATAACATTTTTTAAGATATGAAAAAAATATTTTCAGAGACTTGACATGTTAGAGTCCTATATCTTGTTAGTATTACCCAAATTTAAATTACTAAGCATATAGCTCTTAATCTTGGTTGTGTACCTTCCCAGACACACACACACACTCTCTCTCTCTCTCTCTTTCATTAGGGAAACCATTTTTGGTCCTTCTGGTCCTTCTGGTGTTGTTTTGGTTTCTTGGAAGTGGACTCTGTCCATTACAGTTTTGGCGTGGGAAGTGTCTTCCGATGCCACTAGCTGTCCTTAAGTTGAGTGTGCTCATCAGCAGTCACCAGCTTGCATTTGGATTTTTTATGCCAGTTCAGGATAAAGTAATGTTAATGTGTATGTGTGCTTACACTTAGAAGGTGGCTCCAGACAATCTCACCTTGCCCTCCAGGCAGTCTATCATATTCAGTTCTTATAAGATACCCTTCACACTGCTGATTTATGCTAAAAGTATCCTAATGTTTCTGACAGCTCATGTGTGACATGAATATAATCCATATTTCTTAGAGCAACTAATCTAAGTGGCTTATTTCCCGATACTGCTGATAGGGCTATATCTCTTGATGCAGCAGCCATTAAGATTCTGATGGTAACATATTGTTTGTGGGTCACTAGTTTTGTCTAAAACAGTAGGTTGGAACAGAGTAGCAAAGGTTAATTAAGTTTGTCCATCAAAATGGGAACAGATATGGATGCCTCTGATACTTCTGGTCCTAAAATCAAAGTTTCTGAATGTGTGGTTACAGGCTTCTTTTCTTCTCATTTTCAGACTACGAAAAAAAAATTCTTATTTTATCTCAAAGCAGTGAAAACATAAGGAGTTGTTGAAAGACCTACTAACCAAAGGCAGTTAGTAGGTCCTTATAACAAGCAGATATCTTAATTTAAAATAAGACAGGTGGCTTGGTTTAGTAAATGGATATTTCTGGGGTTCACTTGTTTTGAATTCTACCTTCTCTCTGTCTAATCCTCTTGTGAGCAGCCAAATTATCTGATCTCGCTGAGCAGCTTCTTCCTATGTTAATGATGATTACATTATGAAAACTCTTCGAGCTGACAAGTCTCTATAGTATCTCTCAATAAATGCCCATTTTCTTCCTCTAAATTCTATTAGTCCTATAGTCAATGACCAATATTTTCTTAGCAGTTATGTTAAGAATGTCACTGTTACAAGCCCCCTTCATTTATCTTAAGATGTGTTGTAAATGCTTTCAGAGACTTGATATGTTAGAAAGGCTAGAAAATCCTATATCTTGATAGTTATTGAAGAAATAACATTGTTTTTTTCATGCCCTTTCCACAAGCTCTTTTACTGAAGCCCTATTTCCTGTTGGCTTTTATACAAACAAGACTTGCATTTCTGCCTGGCTCTGCATGACTTTAGTTGGAAAGGTAGAGTTTGTGTTTTAGGTTTGTGAATTAGACAAATGTAAGTTTCTAACCCAGAAACTAGCAGATCTTGTATAGATTTGTGATAATGAGGAAGGTGTTGGGATAGTCCCAATTAGAGACTGTCTTCAGAGAGACTACTCTTCTTTTGTGAATCCCCTGAAATGCATCAAAACCCTTTCACCTTCCAGGAAAAGGAACCATTTTTAACATCTTTTTTTTTTTTTTTTACTATGTACATATTTTTAAAGTCCTTGCTTCCTTTTACCTGATTTACATATATCAATGTCTTTCAAACATTTTAGACCAAGACACACAGTAAGAAATGTTTTATATTGTGATTCAGTATATATTTATAGATACATAAACACAAAATGAAAATTTTATTAAACAGCTCATACCCATACTATATGCAATGGATTCTCATATTTCTGTTCTATTTTATTTTACTAGATTTCATTCCATTCATTTCCATACTGTTCTTTAAAAAACATTTTGATTTGCAACTGCTGAATTATTTTTGGGCCCACTTAATGATCACAATGCTGCATTTTGGAAAACACTGTCTGGAAAAATAAAATTTAATCTATCAGTACCACCAATACAGATGGTAAAAACAACCAATTGAATGACACAAGTTAAAAAATTAATTTGGGTTTTTTAAAATGTAGAAATAGTCACATCTTAAATTTTTTTTTTAAATAAGGACAAGCAAAATGGACCACTAATAAATACAGGTGTAATCCTGATATTATATGGGGTTTCCATCCCTTAGAGTTTATACAAGAGTCACGTCAGTCTCTATTCCATGCCCTGTCCAGCATTTCTGATAATTGGGGTGTGGGAAAGACTTGCTTTATGTTTTAACAGTTAGTTTGTATTTCCGAATGACTTCCTTATTTTTCTGTGGTGCATATTATTTTTATTTTTTAAAAATTTGCCCTGAGCTCCCTTCCTTACATTAGCCTACTCACACAGGTGTAATTTGACTTTTTCAGTATCACAGGCTTTCTGAAGCTTTTGGAAACAGGCTTTACAGCCTATGGAGGGAAGTAGAAAGGAGTTCATAATACAGTCACCAAAGAGAATGCAAGATGAGCATAGTGGAGGGAGTTGATAAAGTTAGGAGAGAGGACTGATACCCAGATGGACAGGGAGGAAGGTAGGGGCTGACTGTAGCTATAGGGAATCTGCTTGTGTCTCATGACTCAGCATTTGCCCTGTTACTCTCAGTAATCTCTGAAATGTCCACATAATAGCAATTATTTTTAGCCTATATATTAAAAGTGAACCTTTCTAGCTGTGACAAGTGGCATCTCAGAGGATGAGTGAAGTGTGTATTTGAGGAGGTGAATGGGCACTTGCCTTTCGGACATAACACCTGCACAGGTAAGGTCTGTGGGCTGGGACAGCTCTCAGGTGAGCATGGGAAAAGGCATCCCATTCAGATGGTTTGAAAAACCAACTTATTAAAACTAAAGAAATCCTTTAACGAAGACAAAAGTTAGCCCTAGTCTTCACTCTTAGCATAACCAGGAGACCTAGGGTTCTACAGCATGTGAAGAAGCAGCCTGCCTTTTTATTAAAAGGCTTCTGTTTGTAAAACCAAAGGTTTGTCCCAAATATGGCCTTTGAAGTTTAGAAGTTTGTAAGCAATATGTCAATATCAAGGAATCTTCACACTGTCTGTTTAAATATCAGAGTTTGCAATTAGGAATTGTATCCTATATAATCACTTTTCTCAGAAAGATCATTCCCTCTCTCTGCCAATTCAAATGACCGTTCTCCCTCTCTGCCAATCCAAATTCTGTGCAGCTGAGGCATGCTTCAGCTGGCACAGCTGAGGCACAGCCATTACCAGGATGGAGTGTTGAGGTTAGTGACCAGACTCTCTTCCTGTCTGAAGCATTAACAGACAACCAATGAAGAGTATGTAGGAATTTTTTTAAAAAGAAGTGGAGTCTAATGTTTTTGTTTTGTTGGGGTTTTGTTGTTACTGTAAAAAAAGGAAACCAACCTATGGTTCAAATTTATTGTGTTGTGTATTCTCAGCAGTTTAATAAAATAAAACCTGAAGCTCTTAGATTTTCTTTTGGGGTTAATACGAACACCATGCACATTCTCTGAGAGTCCAGTGATCCATTGGTCATATCCGGATTTGGAGACGTGGGAGGGTAATAAGTATATAAAACATGCCTCTTGCTTGCCAGCTACCACATGTTAGTAATAATAGTAGTCATAATTCACTGGAATCTGGGTTTTTAGATTTTACTTGGTTTGTTTAATTGAAAGGAATTTAAAAGTCTTGAGAAGAAACAAGGCAGCATTGCATAAATGAAAAAAATTACACCCCTTCAGCAGAACCAAACTGTTCCTTTAATTTGTGTGCACCTTCTGCCCCTCAGTTGAATTTGCTGTTTTAGCGGGAAGTGAGGGGCTGAGCACAAGGGGATGGTAACATTAGGTTATTTTAAAGCAAGTTTCTCAACCTTGGCACTGTTGAAATGTTGTCCTGGATAATTCTTTCTTATCAGGACTGTCCAGTGCATTGTAAGATGTTTAGCAACATCTCTGGTCTTCAGTCACTACATATCAGTAGTATCCCCCAATCCCCAACTGTTGTGACAATTTTGTGACTTCAGACTTTGCCAAGTGTCCCTTGGGAGACAAAGTGCCCCCAGTTGAGTAATGCTGGTTTAAAGTAAGACAACAAATTTTAAAACTTTCCTTATTTACCCATTTTGTCTAACCCAAAGCAGGACTGTGATTTTTTTAAGTGAGGAGCAAGAAGTGATTTAGAGTTTTAAATTACTTTCAGCTACACCTCTTTTTTCTGGGCTTTGCAAGTGAATCATGATTCAGTTTTATGCTTCAGAGGTTTATACATGCACTTAGAAACACATAGAGCTGTTCTTATGTCCAAGTTGTCACATAGATAGTTAGTTCTTGATAATTCTTCCAGTTGGAAGTAGCTCTGGTGATTGATGGCCTCCGTAAGTTCACATCTTAATAAGTTCAGATGGAGTTTGACCCTTTGTATCATTTTCTTCTTTGGCTGGAAGTCTTTTATAGCTCAGTGGTCTTGGGGATTCATTGGAGAAATTGAATGTTTGAGTTCAGATAACTCAATTTCTATTTCCAAATAATCTTTGTTATCTGATGCTTTCTAAAAACAGAAAAAGAATTAAAGGGGAAAATAAACATGCATGGATTTGATATTTTGTTTATTTTCCAGTAAGCTTTAGTTAAAAGAAAAAGAAAAGAACTGTACAGTTTATCGGAATCTCTTTTCAAATAACATACACAATGGGATTGGCAGCAGTTGGCCAGTTGGTTTGTCAGAGTTAATCTTTTGCATTTTTTAGTTAATACTGGGGATGTTGGGGTGTGGGAAATGTATGTATAGGTAACTCTAGAACACTGGTGCTCAGTCTTGGTTACGATTAGAATTAACCTGGAAGTGGTGGAGCCCAGGCATCAGTGCCAGGTCTCCATCACTCCTTATTCCAGTAAAGCTATATTGGAATATAGCCATGCCCATTTATTTATTTACCAATTGTCTAGAGATCCTGTGGCTTACAAATCCTAAAAATATTTACTGTTTAGTCATTTACCAAAAAAGTTTGCTGACCCCTGTTGTAGACTCACAGTGAATCTTTTTCAAATATTTTCAAAAAGGGCTTTATACAAAATTCATAGTAAGAGGGGGGAAATCCAGCATTCTGCAGAGCCTGCAGGCTCAAATCCTGTCAGTTTTCTTGTATACAGGGAAAATTGAAAAGCATTTTCCTTGAAGATACTGTCACACCAGAAGGAACTGTGACCAACTCAGCACCCAGAGTGGGGAGTCTCTACTATTTTTGTTACAACACTTTGTCAGCACTTGTCTATTCATTCATTCAGTATTCATTACTTAGACTATGTAATTGACTTGAGGGAAGGCTGTAGAGGCAGAAAAGGCTTTCTCACTCAAAATGTTTAAGTTTATTATCGCTGCAACAATTCTAGATGGTGGCAGACCCCTGAAAAAAATCCTTTAGCTGTGGGGGATCTCATGTATGAAAAGAATAAAGAAAAATTTTACATTTAAAACAATGTTCAGTTTAGGTGGAAAATTGATAGTTGTAAACAGTTGGTCCTCCTTTGATCATAGGCCCCTAAAGGTGCTAAGTATGAGATAAGATTATTTATTCCAGTCCCTTGTTACCAAAGTGAGATTTTGAACCAGCAGAATCAGCATCTCCCGGAAGTATGTCACACTCTGAGGCCCCACCCCAGACAGGCTGAATCAGAATCCACTTTTTAACACAATCTCTGAGCTGTTTGTGTACATATTAAGAGAGCACTGCACTGGGAAGCTCGAGTCTGATTGATAACTGGATCTGTGCGGTAAAAACATCGTTGATCCCTCTTTAATGATTTCACAGCTCCTTAAATGGCTCTCCCGACTTGGGCTCACTCATTAAGGCAGCCAGTCTTTCCCCTTTGGCTGTTTAAGCATAACTTGCTTGCCTTCTTATTTAGTAAAGATTTATATGATGGTAGAAAATGAAAATTGGGTGATTGAGCTAGAAGAGATACTATTTTATATGCTTCAGAAAAATAAACTAGAAAGACTAAAGAGAACTTGCCACATAAAGTTTACTTGAAAAGTAATAATAAAGTGGAATGTAGTCTTCCTTGCTTCTGCAAAAACAAATAATCCATTCATCAGAGCATATATTTGCACTGGGGAATGATTGGGAGGGTCAAAAATGAACCCATTGAACATCTCAAATTAGCACACACAAATCAAGGAGAGTGCTTCTCTACTAAGCAGTGGCATGATATTCAAAGTACATTTCTGCCTATATTACTTGGGAAATTGTCCGAAATTTGGATGTTCATAGACAATCTTGAGGAAGTCCAGTATCTAATTTTACCCTGCCATGCTCTGTCAAGTTAGTATTATTATTTTCTTTATCAGGTAAGTAGCTTTCTAGAGATTTGATTGAAAAATGTGATTTTGAAATTATTTCTTAATTCTTAAACAGAATTGGTGTATTCTAAATATTCGTTTTGATTGGCTTTTTGGGGTAAAGTTAATACCATCTAAATTTAATACTATTAAAGCAGTATAAATAAAATCTAGACCTTTTTTTCTGTAAAGGTGTAATGTGTTTTATGTTCAGTGTCTGTACCAGGGTCTGTGCAACAAACAACAATTCTAGGTGTTTGTGGAAGTGGAAATAGGGTCCCCTTCTAAGCCGGCAGGTCCTATCTCCTTAGCTTTGAATAAGAGATCTAGAAGCTATGTGAACTGCTCCTTACATAAAAGCTGCCCTATGGTCCCAAAGGTCTGATTGTCAGAAAAAATGCATGACTGCTGCATGTCAGCTGCTCACTGCTGCTCAAGGGACAGAGTGTGCTTCCTTCTGCCTTCCCTTTGTCTTCCAACTTTCAGTCCATGTCTTATTATCAGAATCCAAGTCACCTCCAGAACCCTGGTGACAGAAGTCTGGGAAGCAGAGATACCAGACTTTTGTTCCTTGTTACAAGGAAAAACATAGAATGGGTGTGGGGATGGATTCTGAGTGACAATATCCAGCACAGCATCATGCTAATGACAACAGCTTATTCTTACATGGTATTCACATGTTGTTTTTTAAAAAATATTCTCTATATGAACACTGTAAGGGGTTTAACTAATGCAAGATGCCAGTTTTAAACAGGAAGAAATGTGAAGTTAAATAACTTGCTGTTCCTCAAACAAGCTAGTCAGTGTTACAGTGGATTGTGTTGACTCCTAAGCTGCACTCTCTCATCTTTCCTGCCTTTTTCTCTTTAGTACTTGTTAATCAAGCATCACATGACCAGATGGAATTTTAAGGGTGCCTTATCAGGGACCCTAAGCTTGAAAAGGCAACCCTGGGATGCACAGTTCTAGTGTTTTTAGGGTCAGTACACTGGAAGGCGTATTCATAGTTGAGGATACTTCCAGCTTAATATGCCCTTCATTTAAAGAATTAGGTGATTCTTGTAATGATTGTAAAATGCAGCTTTGGTTTCAATATATTCTTTCTTTTTTCTTAAGCAAATGAAAACTGTGGAGAATCGCCATGCAATGAGTTCCCAGTACAGGATGCATTCTTACTACCCACCTCCCTCCTACCTGGGCCAGAGCGTGTCCCAGATCTTCACCTTTGAGGATGGCCCTTCTTACTCAGAAGCCAAAGCGAGTGGTAAGTGTCTGGTTACACAGACTGTTTGGGGTGGAGAGAGGATGAGTATCCAGCACTGGCTCTCTAAGGGCTTACCAGTTAGGAGCTGTTGGAAAGTTTATTGTTGTTTGACTTTTATATTCATGGTATTTTGTTATAGAATGATTTTGCTTTAATAGATTCTTAATATCATGTTTCTCTTTTCTGAATACGCAGAGCAACAAGAATAAGACCAGATACTCTCATTAGAAGCTAAAAATGTGTTTTCTGGAGTATCACTATGAAATACAGGGGCACTTTAAATGTGGTGCAAGTCTTGATATTTTTGCTAAAGTGAATTTCTGTATATTGAGTACTCATTTTCCAAAACTTTTCCATTTTAAATTTGAAGGTGCATTTATCTTTTGGGGGAAGAAATAAAATAACATAATAAAACATTTTTGTGTACAATAGATCTCAGAGTTTATGTAGTAGCATTGCAAATAACTGATATCATAGCTTTAAAATGAAAAATGATTGTTTAATGAACCAAAGCACTTTGAAATACACAATTGCTCACTTCAATTTTAACCTTCTCCCCAATATTTACACCATGATGATAGACAAACCTTTTATGGTGCTGTGTTTCCAGGCCTTCTTTTTCATTTTTTTATATTTAAGCATCATCTTTTGAACTAGGAAAGTGAGAAACATACACAATTAAGGCAGTAAGTAGAAATCAGGGCAATAGTGAATGACTTGGTAGAGAACTTACCCTGTACGAAACAAAAGTTTAGTTTTTCAATAGCTCGACTTTCTACAAAGAACTTGCTTCTTTATAAAATAAGTGCTTTGAGAATGAGAATCATAACCAGGCTTTGATTTCCAAATTCAGAACAGTGAAGTCTGAAAAAGCCAGGCAAGTTATGCTTTATTTACCATACTAAAATAAAATAAGAGATTTAATTACTAGGGAATATATAGGTCAAGAGAACTGATCAGTTTGAACTGTAGAGAGACTGAAATACACATTGTTGATTGTACTTTTCATTAATTTTTTGTCAGGAGTGGACAACACAACTCTGTATTGTAAATATTTATACCATATAATATCTGCCCATATAGTCTTTCTTTCATACTGCCTTTGATTCTATTTATTTATCTGGATTGTAAGCTCCTTAAGAACAGAACACATTTTATATACCTTTTCATCTGTTATGATGTCTTTTATTTGATATTGAGTGAATTAATGAACAAATGAATGAATATATGAATCAGGTATTATTTTTAAGTAGCTTGTTCTTTAAGAAAACAGAATCCTGGAAGGTCAGAATCTGTATTGTTTAATGGAGCCAATGTACAATTTAGAGATGAAGCAGTTAAAGAAATGTTTGTTCATATAGAAAATTTAGCAATGAAACCTACTTTCAGGAAGAAATTGCCTGAGCTTCTTTCTCCAGGAATAATGTAATATTTTTTTAGAAGCACTGGCGGTTTTGAGTCAAAGGTGTAAATTTGGAGGCAGCCAGTAAGACGAAAAGATAAGAGGAAATTTATTAGAGCAGAGGAGAATGAATTTGGAGCGGAGCAGTATGCATTTGAATTTATGGCAGAAAAGGAAGAGACTCAGAAGAAAAGAGGTTACAGTCCAGTAAAAAAGAGACCAACGGTACCAGTGTTCCTAGGGAAAAACCAAGTGAATAACACCTAGAATTTCTCACATCTTTTCTGGTGATATGTATATTTGAAAGTGTGGTGTGAGGATGCCCCAGATTTAACTTTCCAGTAGCCCTCACTCACTAAT
Organism: Macroglossus sobrinus; assembly: GCA_004027375.1. Classification (NCBI taxonomy): domain Eukaryota; kingdom Metazoa; phylum Chordata; class Mammalia; order Chiroptera; family Pteropodidae; genus Macroglossus; species Macroglossus sobrinus. Next base: position 660,158 of record PVKZ01000448.1, on the reverse strand, counting down.
AATTAATCAAGAAGGTCAAGCTTCGAACATGACAGAATTAGCTAGGAAGCACTATAGTGAAATTTCAGTATTACCTATTTTGGAATTGTCATGGAGACAGAGAATATGAATTAATAGAAAATCCAAATCTCAGCTAATTTTTTTTGTAAAGAAATGTGGCTCTGTGAGTTTCAAATGTATGGTATTATGGTATTATGGCTCTACATTGCATGAAAGTTTTACAGTGCTGGTAGAAAGGAAAGAGTAAAGAGAAAGTTGTGTTTGGATGTCCACAAGGACACCCCAGGTGTCATCTCTTGGGGCACTGGATTCTCAGTTTTATCATCAGCCTAGATATAAGTAGAGAGCTCTTTGGGGACAAGTTAGGTCCTTAAGTGGGGCTAAGGCTAGTGGCAGGGTATTGTGGGTGGGGTTGGGGACATCAATATATTCATTTGTGAGAGGTGGCAAAGGCTGGCTGATGACCAGTTACATTTATCAGTTCTGTCAAGTTCGGGTTGAGGTCCTTGGGTTGGTTACGTTAATAAATAAGTAAGGACTTGCCAAGATTACTCTAAGGACTTCTAAGTAATTTGAAAAACTTTTCAGTAGCTTTAATGTTTTCTTTAAAGTATAAATTTGTCCATTTATTCAGTTTTTTTTTAAAGAGAAGTTTAACTTCTCTTTATGATCTAAAGAAATGAGTCCAAATTCAGTGTTTTCCTCTGATTTTGCTGAAGATTGAAACATAGAAACAGAATGTAGGGGAGAAAAGAATTATAGGAAGAGTTTTCTTTTGCCATGTTGCTGTTTGTTTTTGTTTTGTTTTTGTAAAAAGGCTAAGAGCCATTTTTTTGTCTTTTTTATATCCTGAAAAACATTAGGAGGTAAATCAAAGAGATGGCAGGGCTCAGTCAAGTAGGACTTTGTAAACTATTGCAGGTACTTTGGCCTTTATTTCAAGTGAATTGGGAAGCCATTGGAGAACTTCCAGTGAAGGCGCTGCATGTCTGCCTTGTGGCTTTTAAAGATCACTCTGGTGACCATTTAAGAATAGACTATAGGGATGCAAAGTAGAAGCAGGGAGACCAGTTAAAAAGCTACCACAGTAATTCTTGCAGAAGATGGTAATGGCTTTGTCAGGGTGGGAATATGGTAGTGATAAGTGGTTGAATTCTAGATTTGTTTTGAAACCAACATGATTTGCTGATGGATTTGGAATGTGTCAGGAAGGGAGGAGTGAAGGATAATTCCTTAGCTTTCCACCTGATCAGGTAGAATATTGGAATTTCCCTTTATTGAGGTAAAGACGACCATGGGAAAAACAGGTTTGTGGGGATTAGGAGTTTAATTTTTGCACATACTAAGTTTGAGATGTTCACGAGTCATCCAAGTGGATTGTGAAGTAGGAATTGGATGTATGAAGTCTAAAGTTGAGAGGAGAGGTCTCTGCTAGAAATAAGAACTTGAGAGGTCAGTTCATAGTTGTTATTTGAAGTCAATATGATGATATTCCCCTAGAGAAGTGAGTGTAGATGGAGAAGAACGAAGGACAAAGGCTTGAGCCCTGCAGCCCTCCAGTGTTAAGAGCTCTGCTAGATGAGGACCAGCAAAGGAGAGTGTAATAAGGAGCAGCCTATGAGATAGGAGGAAAACTAAGGGTGAATGGTGTTTGGGAAGCCAAGAAAAGAAAGTATTTCAATGAAAGGAGTCAAATAATGCTGGTCAAATGAGATGAGAACTTAAGTTGACCATTGACTATTGCGAGTAGAAATGATTGATGACCTTGTTGAATAGCCGCTTTGGTAGGGAGGAGGTACATGGGAGAAAAGCATTGGGGCAGTGAGTACAGACAGCTCTTTAAGGAGTTTTACTGTAAGAGAGGTAGTGAAATAGGGTTGAGTTGAGTTCAAGTAATGTTCTTTTCTCTTATTTTAGAGAAGGGAGACATTATAATAGGTTTGTATGCTGATGCGAGTGATCCAATAGAAAGAAAATTAGTTTGTGCAAGGTGTGTGGGGGGGCACAACTGTTAGGGACTGTGGCAGTGGCTCTGGGCAAGCAAGGTGGGATGGGATCTAAGGCAGTGGTTCCCTGAGTGGGTCTGTGGATGCTTTGTTACTGGTCTAAGAGGAGGTAAGTAGAAAAATTAAGAGTAAATAAAAACTTTTAGGAGCTTGACGCAGCAATTTTATGTCTGTTGAATTTAATAAAAAATTGAGTCTTATATTTTTTGTCTTTCATCTTTCTAGTGATTTATTATTTTATTGAAGTAAGATACACCTAACAAAATTAACTAGTGACCATTTTAAAGTGTGAAACTCAGTGGCATTTAGATAATCACGATGTATGCCAGCCTTTACCTCTGTCTAGTCCCAAGGCATTTTCATTACCCCAGGAGGAAACCGCATGTCCATTAAATAGTCACTCCTGTTTTCCTTCTCTCCGGCTCCTGCTAACCATGAATCTGCTTTCTGTCTCAGTGGATTTGTCTATTCTGGATTTGAATCACACAATCTGTGACTGGCTGCTTTTACTGAGCATAATATTTTCAAGGTTCATTCAAGTTTTAGCATCTGTCAGCACGTCATTCCTTTTTATGGCCTAATAAGATTCTAAAAAAATACCATATTTTTAAAATTTATTCATTAGTTGATGGACTTTGGGATTGTTCACCTTTTGGCTATTGGGAAGCATTGCTATGAATATTCTTGTATACATCTTTGGATACCTGTTTTCAGTTTTTATGGGCATATATCTGAAAGTAGAATTCCTGGACCATATGGTAATTTCATTTAACTTTTTGAGGAACTGCCTAACTGTTTTCTACAGTGGCTGTACTGTTTTACATTCCCACCATGGAGTATAAGGGTTCCAATTTCTCTTGCCAACACATGTTATTTTCCATTTTTTAAATTATGATTCTGGTAGTTTATTGTTATTGGATTTTGTAAAACTATCATCATGGTATATAGGAAACAGAAAAAAATTTAAAACAAATCTCATTCCTCCACACAGATAGTTTGAGAAACACTAACCTAGCTCCCAAGTGAGGGTTGGCTTATGTAAGAATGTGGACAGTTCATAGTAACAGATACAAGTTGTTCAGGAAGTGGTGTTAGAAGCATCCTGGAAATAATACTTCTTCTACTAGGAATGAAGGTATAGATTGCATAGTAATATCTTTATGTTAATAGATGCACACACGTCTATAGGTAGGTGTCATTTCATATCTGTAAATAGACATCTCTCTACATATCAAACTCTTGAGTATAAATTCTTGGAGTATATTGGGGCTGGCCAACCCCCACAAAAAGGTTTCGATTTAAAATGGGAAAGATAAACATACTTTGACCTTTTTATTTATTTATTCTGTGATCTCAATTTAAAAGTTAGAAATAGTATACCCTTCTGGTTCTTTGGCCTCTTCTGCCTCAGATACAACAGGAGACTCCTGTGTAAACTTGACCTTCCTTAACATTCGGCCTCTGTTCTTTCCAGGAGAAGGAAACGCACATTTGCTGTTAATCTAATATTTACCTAAAACACATAGGATATGAGGTGAGGTGCAGAGCATTTAACCCAAAGGTCTGATGGCCAAGGTCAGTGGAAGGGCCTGAGTTGAAAGCCTTATGCTCCTTCTGTGATGTCTGGGAAGCTTGCAGAGGCCTATGCATCTCAAACTACGAGTTTTGAATCCATTCAACATTAGCAGTTTTGTAGGCCACTGAATCAATAAGTGCTTGATTTCACTGATGGCATATGCTCCCTCTCGCAGTGGTCATGACTAAATGCAGAATGGTTAAGCTTTCATTCCATGGAATGAATTTGCTTAATGTTAGAGTTAGATTTTAGCAAAAACTCATCCAGCCAAACCTCCCAGTTTTGCAAGTGAGAGCAAAAGTTGTGCTGCCTGTTGGAGGAACCCTCAGATCTCCTCACTCACGGTCCAGGATGTCAGTGCTGCCTGTTATGTGAAGTGATGTGACATTCTGTCTTGAGTGGCTGGTTGGAGCTGAGATTCTGTGCTTAGCATCTGAATGGGGCTGTGACTCACCAGCTGTGTAGTCTTGGGAGTATCAGACCCTTTTTTGAAAGTTCTGATTTCCTTACCTATTGAAGGAGTATGAGGAGGTGGGCCCTGTCAAACCCACACAGGTGTTATGAGGATGAAATTGTGTCCCTTATGTTAACAAGCTCTGTAAATAAAAAGATGCAAAAAAAGATGGCATGATACTATTACTTTTCACCATTCCTTTCTGCCAGGATTGTGTTGACATTTCAGGCTTCTTCTTGTCAGGGAGAAAGATGTTCTAGAAATGTTTTAGAGTCTTGCTCAGACAGGAAGGAAAGCAGGCCAAAGAATCCGAGAGCTGCTTTTGTTTATGTTCTGCTCTGAATTGTATGGCAAGCTGGTAGGGAGAAAAACACTGATCCCTTTCTTTTCCTACTTTTTAAAGAAAGTGAATGCATGTTATGCAACAGTTGGAAAATGTTGAGTTTAAACTTGGCACTTTAGGAAGTGACTTATCATTTGCTAAATTCAAAGAAAAGAGCTCTTGGCTGGTAAACCTTATGTGACCTTTATATTTTTGGCTTAGCTTTGAACAGAGAGGTAAGTAGGGCATTAACTGGCACCAGCCATGGATGCCATTGCATGCAAGGGAATGGACCCCATTACAGGAGGGGATATCTGGCACAGATGCCCGCTCTGGGCTGGATTCCAAGATGTTTGCTTCAGTTCCCTCATCTGGAAAGTTGAAAAAAAAATAACAGCTTTACTTATTTTTATATATGGATCACATAAACAATTATGTAAAAGCATGGCAGAAGCTGTCGACTCCCTTATTCTCATATGAAGACCCATTTCTAACATATCTCTTTATTTTAGTAAATGCCTGGCAGTGGGCTGTACATATGAAAGTGATTACAATTATTAAGGAGGGCTTACTTTTTAGCTCTAATTGAGCTCTAAACTATGTGGATTGTGTTTCTTGAAATTAGCTAGACATCATGGTCTGCTGAGTGAGGGGGATGAAGCATAATAATTTTAAGCATATAATAAACATTTAGAAATGGCAGCTTTGAAGACTTATTTTTAATATATCACACACATGATATGTTTCCTAAGTAAAGCAAAGGAAGTAATTAGAGAAGAGATCTATAAGGACACCAGCAAGTCCCTTTATACCTAAAGGGTAGTAAAGAAGAGAAGCTAATAAAATACTGTTTAATGAGGACACATAGATTTCTGTCTTTTCTTCAAACCTCTTTTTCTTCCTCCATGAAAAGAGCACCATACGAGGCACACTGGAGAAGACTGAGAGTTGATGTGCTCCTAACATGTCCTCTGTGTAAACTTCTGACTTTTGACAAAGCCACCGCCAGTCTGGGAATAGAAGGCACTTTCCCGGAGATACCTGAGGGAGGTCAGACTCACTTGTTCACCAGAGGAAAGCATTCACTCACTGCTGCACTTCAGCAAGAATTACCAGGGCAGAGATTATATTCTTTTTAGTTCTGTAGCTCTCCAGGTGCCTATTATTCTGCTGTGTTCTCAGAAGGTTCATGGGATGGTTTTTGTTCTTGAATGTCTAAGAAACTGACCTCTGGTTCTTTTCTACTGGTGCCTCAGGCATTCTGGTAAAACAATCAATGAAATAAATCTGACATGGTCAAACATGGGATACAACCACCAGGCTACAAACATACCCTGGATTTATAGCATGTAGAATCTTCCCTCTGGAAAACGTGCATTTTAAAGACGTAATTCTTTACATACCCTTGGTTTTTGATTTATTACATAGCCTTGCAAGAGAGGTCGAGAGGGGCTTAATCACTATCACAGTAGAGATTGGGTTGAGTTGTAGGCCAGATGCTGTGGCATTTCTGAGCCTTGGTACTGGTGTTTAGGAAGAAGAGCCAGCATTAGAACTTCAATCTCCGAACCACTTCCCTGAGGGCATTCTTTCTGCTAGTATATCCTCTGGTTGACTCTTCCCTTTTCTCCCTTTTCCTTTTCTCACAAATTCTTATGTAGCTCTTGCAACATCTGTAAGACAATGTTCTGTGCACTTGATGGGGTTAACTCATTAACTTTTCATAGTAGTAGTATCCCCATTTTTCAGATAAGGACACTGAGACAGAGAAACAATGTCTGTGAAGTAGGGAGGAAAAGGGGACCTCATTTTCCTGCTGCAGGTGCAGAAACAGCACCATGATGATCTAGTTTGTCTGAGGCCTCACTGGATTAACGGTCCAGCATTCTCATGTTTGCAGTATTTTCAAGGAAATAACTGTGATTGGGGTTCAGAGTACGTGAAAATGTACTGTCTGCTAGGACTAAAAGTATGAATGCAATAGTACTTATTGTGCTGTAATGATAAATTTTCAAAATCTGCTCCCTTGACATATGCATCATGCAGAAACGACCTCTTCTGAGGGTATCTTTTTGTAGCATGTTGATATCTCAGCAAAACAAAACAAAACAAAACAAAAATATAAAAACAGCTTGAAAACCCCTTACCAGGTGTGATATTTACAATTTTATTCCCAAAGCTAAATACAAACTTTAAAAACACCTTTATGACTATTAACACAGTAAAGTCACTTTTAATTTTGTGGTTATATTTGAATTTTCTTTTTATAACAGGAGGGAGGTTAAGTACAAGTGTTAATATTTGATGAAGGCAGACATTATAAAATTAAATAACTAGTTATTAGCTTTGAAATTATAAATGCAAATAGAAACATAACTCCTTTTTTATATAGTTCTTTTCTCTCATGGACATAAGCTATTATTTTAAAATTAGTGTGAATAAAAAGCTTGGTTGATTTTTTTTTCCCAGATAATTTTTGAGATAGTATTTTACACTCTACTTAGTCTGCCAGTGGCTTATTTTGAAATTGCTTTTACATCTTAAACTTGATGTTTTAAAAACTCAAATTCAATAACCAGGATGTCTTCACAGGAGGTTTCCTTTGGGCTAAAGGTTCTAGTCTACAGCGGGATACACAGAGACTGAGCTCTGGAAAGTACACTTTTAGGAACTTCTAAGTGTCCTGACACAACCAGGTTGAACAGAATGACAAGAAAACATTGCTTGCCCATGTTTTCAAAGCTAACTTTATCTTGATGGGATTCAGGTGTGACATTTAGTTCCCTACCTGCCTACTCGGTCCAGGGACCCCACTCTGTTGTAGGTGCATCACATGTCATCAGTTTGCTATTTCTGTTTTTCATTCAGTGACCATTTGTATTTAAAAATCCTGAAGAGGCAGCGCCCACATGAACATCAACTTGGATATGACAATAGCCACTCTGATTAGAGCATCCAGTATCATCACACCTGGGATTTCTTCATTTGAATCTTACTTGGATGCACCAGGCCTCAGTGATGTTTTGCAGGCATGGTGTGGAGTAACTCAGGAGTTTATTTTCCTTGCTCCGTTCCTCAGAGGCACGGCTCAGGCCAAGTACAACTTGAATAACCTTCAGGAAAGCTGTGCTGTCCTTCTGTTGGCCGCTGTCTTTGAAAATTGCCTCCAGAGTTAGTGAGCAGGAACAGTTAAGATTTACAAACAATGATGAAGCTTGTCATGCATCTTTCACCATTCATCATCCAGGTGCCGTGCCTGGGCGGTGAAGTGTTCTTCATAAAAACCAGCTCAGTGTGAAATACACCTCGCTGCAATGTTTACTGCTCTGAAGCTCGTCAGAGGCCCTTTATAGTAAATCCAGATTGCGATGTGACATTACAGTATATCATTGCCCGGTGCGGTGGGGTTTACACTGGGAATGAGTGCAGTGCACACCAGATGAGGTGTCCAAACTGAGTTATGTCAGAATTTGGCTGTTATATGGAGATAGCTTTTGTTTTCTCAACACTGAAAGTTAGCTTTATATGTATTTATATTTATATATTGGCATATACTTCCCATCTTGCACATATACTCAGGTATACAATATATGCTGAGGTCAGGTTCTGACTGGGCTTCTGCTGTAAAGGATGGTGACCAGCTTTTATGTACCTTCCAACTGTTGTTCATTGAAATTGGCATAAATGGACTCTTTTGGGGGAACTAGAGTAGATGGTTATTTCATCACAGAAGTGGGTTTGATTTTGTTATGTGTAAAGTGGTCATATTTTCCATCTTTTTTTAAATAAAACCAAGGACCCCTCTCTCTATCCTTTTGATATGAGAGCAGAGAAGAACCCCTATAGGACTGTTAGCACTGGCTTTTGGGCACCTTGCCTGTTGTGCTGAGCATGTGCACTTAAGGAGGCCTCTGAAGTAAGTTGCTTGTTTATTGTTTTTTTTCAGTGGGTATCGAAATATTAGTGCTGGTTCTGTTACCTTGAAATGTGCAGCTTCCAAGAGATTTATGGTGTTTTAGCTTAAATCTGCAAACTAAAAGAGCACACTGAATTTATTATATTATCAGACTTATTTACATTCACCCTATGAGCGCTGTTATTAAAAATGAGCTCCATAAAAAAATTATATCCAGTGATAACAGCAGGCTCTGCAGTGCCATGATCATCTTCTCCACACACACATTTTAGAATTCTCTTTTCTGTGTAGCAAGGTTGTTAGGAGAACCATTTGCATTATTAGAAGCTTACTCATCTGGTGGTACTTTGGATCCAGAGTCTCTCCCTGCATTTACAGCACGTCCAGGGTAGGGGTTCTCCCCACTTAGATGCAGATAAACATTGTCCTCCCGCTACTGCCCTCTGCTGTTTTTCTGCCTGTGTTTTCTCTTAGTTGTAGTGTCCTCTTACTGGAGATTGATAACTGGTGCCACATGTGAGCTTCCTGAAGCTGCACAAGAAATGATTGCAGGTGTAAGGTGCTGGCCTCTAGGGGTGGCACAGGGGGCATTCCACTGGCTCTTATGCCAGGAGAGGGAGAGAATAGCCCCAAGTCAGTCCAGCCTAATCAGTTCGTTAGGATTGTGAGATCAAACACAGGATGGCCAGTTTTGAAGTTAAATTTCAGATAAACCACAAAAATTATTTTAATATTATCATTTCCAAGTACTAAAAAGTATTTGTTGTTTCTGAAACTTAACTTTAATTTAGCCTCCTGTATTGTTATTTGCTAAATCTGGCAGTCTTATGCTTCATCCAAGTCCTCTCTGAACCATTGTTTATTAGGGCTCTTGGGTAGAAGGCAAAAATGAAAAGTGGGTAGAGGAAAGCAATACTTTCTTTAAGCATATTCAGCAGTTTTAAGATTGTTTCATTTATATTTCTACAAAAATAGCACAAGAGGCAATGCCAATCATTCTTGAAACAGTTTTCTCTTTTGGCTGAAACCATTCATGGGTTTTTCAGTTAAAAGTTTCTGGGTCATATTTTATCCTTGCACATATTAGCTGTATTGTTTCTTTCTCTGTTTAGGTAATTCACAGGTCCAGACATTTCTTTTTTCATATTTTATAAGTTAGCTCTATTAATGTAATGGCAAATAAAAATGAACCCACCGCCGATTGGAATCAAAAGGGAAATTTATACTTTTCATGCACTTGGTTCGGTTGTCCCATAGTAACTTTGCCAGCCAAAATAACAGTGACTCGTGAAGTGCTCTGGCAGTTCCCTTGTCTCTTTTCTGAAGCCCCCCAAGTATATAAATGATGGCTCAGTCAATAAACAAGTAATAAATTCATTGAGTGCCAATTATGTTTCTGTGGACTGAGCATTAACACTTAGAAGATGAACCATGGCAGAGAGCATGCTGCAGTGATCACTAAACATCAGCAGATCCTGGCAACACATGCCCTTACCTTCCCAGACACAGAACAGCCTTGCTGCCTCGCCTTTGCAGGTGGGCAAGGGAGCATCCATGTGCCAGCTGTCTTGCTGTTATTCAAGACTTGGTTAAGGCCTTCGCCCTAAACCTGAGAGAGTTTTCTCTTCAAATTAGAGAACCCAAGATGACAACCATACTTATAGTCTAGACAGACATTTCCAAATAATCAGCCCTTTCCAGGTATGCTTCCCCTTTGTCACTTATATAGCTATAGAGGTGGGATGGGCTTGATTGATTTGTTTGTTTGTTCTTAACAGTTTTATTGATACATAATTCATATACTATAAAATTCACCCTTTAAAGCATACAATTCAGTGGTTTTTAATATATAAACAAAGTTGTGCAATAGTCACCACTATCTAATTGTAAAATGTTTCCATTATTCCCCCAAGGATCCCCACATGCAGTAACTTTTCATTTCTACCACCCTTCCTAGCCTCCAGAAACTGCTATCTGACTTTGTCTGTGGATTTGCCTATTCTGGACATTTCATATTAACAGAATCATATAATATGTGGCCTTATGTATCTGGCTTCTTTCACTTAGCATAATGTTTTTCAAGTTCATTCCACTTGTAGCATGTAAGTGCTTCATTTTTTTATGGCCAAATAATATTCCATTATATGAAAGGGCTTGGTTTATTTTGAGTTCAAAAACTATAGCAGGGCCCAGTAAAACTACTACACCATATGATTCTCAAGGTGAAATATGTATCTTATCTCATCTTATTAGTCTCCAGCTCTTTCAGCCCAACATGTGAATGTTTTTAATGAGTAGATTCTACTATATGAAATGAAAAATGTTCTGGTTTGGACAGTGAGCAAGCCAAGTTGTGTTATTTTTATGTTTTATGGTAATACTGTTTATGCTGCTAAGGCTGCTGTAATAAAATAACACAAGCTGGGGAGCTTAAAAAAAGGAATTTATTTTCTCATAGTTCTGGAAGATAGAAGTCTGAGATCAGGGTATCATCAGGGTTGGTTTCTGGTGAGGCATCTCTCCTTTGGCTTTTCGTCTGTGTGCAGAGAGAGAGAACAGTTGGGGGCTGGACAGAGAGTTCTGCCAGATGAGGAGGGCCCTACCCTTAAGACTCATTTACCCTCATTTATCTCCCTAAATGTCATATCTCTAAATATGGTCACATTGGAAGGTAGAGCTTCAGCGTATTAATTTGGCATGGAGTGGGGAGCAGTTCACTTTAATGTGTCTATATGTAGTTTCCTTTTCTTGATGAGGTTCTTGGGAAATAAGAGAAGGATGCTAAGATTTGGTGGGCCAGTGTGTATATTGAATGAATGGACTATCTTTCCTTCTCTAGTGTCTGGCATTTACTGACCACTCACTTACCTCCCAAGCTCTTAGACATGCCGAGCCCAGCCTGTGGCAGGTCCTCATGTGCTGGTCAGGTGTCCACAACAAGGGTGTTTTTCAGAGATAGAAGACTCCGTGGTGAAGGCACCGCCTACTTACTTGGAACACTTTGTCACCCAAATTTTGTTCTTGTTTTCCTGCTGGAATTTTTTTTTCTCTCTGAATTTGGGAAAATAATTTCTGATTACTTGCCATCTTTGCCCTTGGAGGTGCTCTGTATAACCTTAAACAATTTAACTTTGATATACAGCTACAGATTTGAATCTGCCAGTTTTTCTGGCAGATGTGGCAGGGAATTAGGGTCTTCCCACATAGGGAAATGAATGAGAAAGCAATGCAGTGCTTCCAGATGTTATTGTGAACCAATACAAAGTTTGCTTCACTATAAAATGGACTAGCTAATGTCTGTTACAAATCAGCCAAATATGAAAAATAAACTTACTCTATGAAGTAGTTTGACACATACCATTTTGTTTAATCTCAAAAACAATATTATTAGGTAGTAAAAGCTTTTTTCCTCCTGCCACCAGTTGATTCTGATACCAACTGGGTGTCCTACAATTCAATTTAGTTTAGACTCACAGGACTGCCTCCACTTCAGACACAAGCCACAACTGGGGTGCTTAGGCCACCCAGATTTCTGTGCTACCCATTACAAATATGAGGGTCCCTGTGATCTCCCTCAGGTTTGGTAATTCACTATAATGACTCACAGAACTTGGCAAAGCACTTTACTTTTACTGGTTTATTATAAAGGATATAACCCAGGAATAGCTAAATGGAAGAGATGAACAGGGCAAGATACAGGGAGCACCTTAGTATATTCAACAACTTGGAAGCTTTACAAACCCCGTCTGTCATTAAAGAGTTTTTCTAGAGGCTTCATTACTAGACATGATTGATTAAATCACTGTCCATTGGTGATTAGCTTAATCTTTGGCCCTTCTCCTCTCCCTGGGTGTGGGGGGCTAAGGCTGGAAGTTTCAAGTTCTAATTAAGCAAGGTATTTTTGGCACTCATCCCCCATCCTAAAGCTATCTGGGGCTCACCAAAAGTCACCTCATCAGAACCAAAGAGCTGTCTCTTATCACTCTTGTCACTTAGGAAATGTCCAGTTTTAGAAGCTCTGTGCCAGGAACCAGAGACAAAAATCAAATATCTTTCTATGAATCCACAGATAGGCAGAGAAAAAAAAAAAAAAAAACCATTGACCCTATTTTTGAACAGAGTTAATCTGAGAATAGAGAGAATAGGAGACACAGCTGTTAGTGGAGCTACGTGGTCTTCTTTCTCCTGACTTGATATCTCTCTGAGACACTTTCCAACTTCACATTGTCACACCAGTATTGAAACACTTGTCTTTAACCTTTCTTAAACTTGTACCACCAAGTACAGGAGCTACTAGACACATAGAGTTATTTCCGTTTAAATTAATTGAAATTAAAAATCCAGTTCCTTTGTCATACTAGCCACATTTCAAATGCTCAGTGGAAGCCCCATGTGGTTAGTGGCCACCATACTGGATAGAGCATAAGAAAACATTTCTGTACTCACAGGCAGTTCTACTGGACAGCACAATCTGGACAAGTAGGGGAATGCTGTTTTGTTATGGAATTAGAGTGACAGGAAAGGGAATTGTGGGTTTTAAACCTGAGACAAAGGAGTGACAGTACCATAAGTTCAAGAAACACTATTTTAAAAGTCTTACTTTTGTGGAACCATCAGTCCTTATTCAAAGAGTTTGTCAGGTTGAGGAGGACTAATTTGGGTAGATTAATTGAAGGCTGATAAACAGTTGATACATGGATCTAACTGTGTGGTGCACACTTTTTTAAAATAGCAGTTGAAGTGAGTGAGTAAACTAGAATTTGGTTAACCTCAATCCAAGAATGATAGTACTTGCCCAGTGTCTCTCTGTTTAGGTCTTTGATCCACTTTGAGTTAATTTTTATATATGGTATAAGGTAAGGATCCAACTTCATTTTTGTGCATGTAGATATCCAGTTTCCCCAGTGCCATTTATTGAAAGCACTGTTCTTTCTCCATTGAATGGTGCTGGCACCAAGGGGGAGAGTGGCAGAAGGACTAAAATTTGACACTTGCCTGTGGCCTTTTTCTGTGGTCATCAGAGAACTTTAAACATTGAATGTTGAATCTGCAGCACAGGCCTGTAAAGTTGCCAGTGGATATTTCACCTGGATCTCTGGTGAATAGATTTTCTGTTATTTTTTACTTTTGTTTTTTTTTTTTAATTTTTTTTTTTGTTATTTTTTTACTTGCCTCTTCATCTGGTCTCAACTGTATCTTTTTTCTACACCTTACAGTTCTGAAATCAAGGAGAGTAGGTTAACATATCAGGATCATAGTAGAGCTGTGAGAATAGAAGTGTAAGTAAAAGACTGACAGATTTTCCATTTTTTTGACTGGAAGTTTTTCTAATAGAAAGTGACAAATGTTGATTCTTAAAATACCCAGTTTTTAAAAAGTGTCATCTGAAGCTGCTTAAATTTAAGAGATGGCAGAGCCTCCTTAGGGGAGCCCCAGTGGAAAGCTCTGAAATCTTTTGTGTCCTATAGGAATATTCCTAAGAAATGTACACCAGAAGCTAAGAGAGGATAAGCAAAGAAGGGTAGATGATAATGTCTGGCTGTCTGGATGCAGCCCGAAGTTGTCAATCACCCCTTAATGTTTACAGAAGCGAAAAGTCAATGTGTAGTTGTTTTAATTTGACACACTCTTGGGTTGAGAGCGTAATGGCTGGAGGGGACAGTTAAATGACTGTGCTCCTTCAGTTCCTCTGAGTCCTACTCCTGTGCTAAGCGCTTTTCTGACGAGCAATAGATTGGGTTAAACACCTGCGTAATTGCTCGCTTCCGCATGCCGGTCTTGCAATGCCTTGTACTACATTTCTATTAGCACTTGCCTGAGGCTGTTAGGGTTTATGCAGCAAAGAGAGTCAGTCCGTATGTTCATTTTCATGAATCAATGTCGTCGGTTTTTGAAAAGCACTTGTTACAGAGCTAAGTGGACTGAAATAAATTACACCCCCCTCCAGATCCATTGGAGTAAATCAGAACCATTTATATCCATCCAAGTGGTCTTTTGAGTATAAATGACTTTTGTTTACTAATCAAACCAAATGTTTGTCTCCAGGAAATGGAGGCAAATGATTTTCTCATTTTTTAAACCCAGTGAATAGTACTTTGCTGCTCTTAAACCAGAGAGGAAATTCTGTGTATTGTTAGGTAGGAAAGCCCTCCAACCCCCAACTCCACAAGTGACATTATCCCAAAGTCATTTTCTAGGCTGGAGACACTTTATTGTAGTTATACCAATTCTGGGTGTCAACCTTGTCTCAAACCCTTACTTAATATGTGCCAGTAATACGCTGAGCTCCAAAGAGTGTGGTTTCTTGCCCCAGAAGTTCTTTAGCAAAGAAACTAAATCTTGGGACAAGTATTTCTTTGGATTGCTTGGCTATACTTTTTTTTTTTTTTTTTAGAATTAATTTTTTAAATTTAGTTTCAGGTATACAGTACATTGGTTAGGCATTTATATAGTTCATAAAACGATCCTCTCAATTGCACCCACCCTCCCCTGACCCTCCACCTAGCCAACGTATTAATGCTAACTGCATTCCCTAGGCCATGCTCCCCATCACCACGATCATCCATCAGCTACTAATTTGTACTTCTTTAGCCTTTCATCCCATTCTCCGAGCCCCCCAAATCCTCCTCTCCTCTGTCTGACACCAAATTGTCCACTATATTTGTGAGTCTGTTTTTTATTAGTTCTTTTTATTCCTTGGATTCTGCATATAAGTGAAATCATACAGTGTTTATCTTTCTCTGGCTGACTTAAATACCTTCTAGGTCCATCAAAGCAATACCTTTTTCTATCCCCTTTTCATATGTAGGGGTCTTGTTTTCTTATCCTTTCAGCTACTCTTCTCTTTTAATTGGAGCACTAAATTTTTTTCCATTTAAGGTACTTATTGATAGGAATGTAGTTGTTAACATTATTTATTCCTGTTTGTGATACATGCTCTTTCTTATTTAAGAAGTCCCTCCAACATTTCCTGTAATATTAGCTTGGTGGTGATAAATTCCTTTAGCTTATTTTTGTCTGGGAAGCTCTTTTTCTGTCTTTCAACTCTAAGTGATAGCTTTGCTGGATAAATTATTCTTGGTTGTATATCCTGAGTCTTCATCCTGTCGAATATTTTTTGCCAAGCCCTGAATAGTTTCTTTTGAGAAATCAACTGCCAGTCTAATGGGTATTCCCTTATAAGTAATTATTTGTTTTTCTCTTGCTGCTTTTAATATTATTTCCTTGCATTTAACCTTTGGCATTTTAATTATGATGTGTCTTGGTGTGGGCCTCTTTGGATTCCTGATTTTTAGAATTTTCTGAGCTTCCTGGGGGGTTATAGCCATTTCCTTCACCAGATTAAGGAAGTTTTCCATTATTATTTCTTCAAACAGCTGTTCAACATCTTGATTTTCTTTAATTATGCTGATTGGATGAATATTTGGAGCCTTAATAGTGTCCTATATCCTCCTTAAATTATTTTTATAGTCTTGGCATCTTTTTTCTTGCTGTTCTGATTGCGTGTCCTTGGTTTTCCCATCATTTAGATAGGGCATTTGATCCTCTTCTTTATTCATCTTGTTTATTCCTTTGTTTATTCCATTTAATATACTTCTCATCTCAGATAATGTGTTCTTCATTTCAGACTGGTTCCCTTTTATAATTTCATTTCCATTTTTGTTTTTTTTTTTTTTATCTTTGTTGAAGTTCTCGCTGAATTTACCTACACTTCCCAAAAGTTCATTGAGCATCTTTAAAACCAGTGTTTGGAACTCTTCATCTGTTAAATTACATGAATCCATTATATCTGGATCTCTGTTCTCTTCTCTCCTATGGTTACTACTTCTTTGTCTTCCCATTTTGGCTGCCTTTCTGTGTCTATTTGTTTATATGTACTAAGCAAAGCTCCTAAGTCTCTCAGTCTTATTAATGTGGATTTGTAAAGTAAGTGTCCAGTGGCACAGTCCTGAGAGGACTGCAGGCCAAATTTAGCCCAAGCCTCTACCCCTCCAGGGCTACCTGTTAAGATTCAGCAAATAATCCACAGAGGCTGTGCGTATAGTTGCCTCAAAAGGTCACATCAGAAATCAAGGCCAGCTGCCTCCTCCAATGTGAATCTCAGCAAGGAGCACCTGACTCGCTGAGGATACACCTGGATATGGCTTGGGTGGAGCCACAAGTTGGGGGAGGTGGAGTTTCAGGGAATCCTCTGGGTGGAGCAATGATGATGTCATGGCTATGGCGGTGCTGTGACCACACACTGGGAAAGAGGAGGGCTCAACAGGGGACAATGGATACCATGGATACAGTGTCTTGCCTGGGCCCTTACTCCAACAATGTGCTCCTGTAAGTCCCTGGTGCCCTCTGCGCATAGGCAAATCGGCATTGGTGCTCAGAGTAATCAGGTCCATCATCCAAAAAGCTGCTAGCGGATGCGGCCCCTTTAAAAGGTGTCTGCCACTGCCACAGCCTTCATCTCAGCTGCTCGAGACCAGGTCACCCCACATCCCCGTCCCATCCTATCTTCTGCCATTGCAGAGTGATTGCTTGGATTTCTCCCTAGTTGAGTGGCTTGTTCATCCCAGGTGATTTCTCCTTGCTGCTACTTCTTGTTTCCATCACAACTTTGACTGGGTCGCCAGAGGGATGAACAGAGCCTCTCTCATCTATGCCATTTTCGCTCTATCCGTTGGCTCTACTTTTTATGAAGGATGTGTGCTATCTGATACTTACTTACTTTGGTTGTTGAGGGAAAACTGTTGAATGGCTGTATTCATTCCTTTTGCAAATTCAAGTGACCAGTGGCCTGACCCTTCGTGGTTGGGATGCAGATATTTTAGAGTTTGGTTGTGGTAGCTCTTTTATTATGAAACACCTGTTTCACATTAAGTACTAGTTAAAAGAACTTTTATGATTTTCTTTTCCTCATTTTTTTATGGTTGGGCCGCTGTCTTTCATTTCCTTTTTCCATAGGGCTTGCTAGACTGTATCAATAATGTCTCAGTGAGGCACTAATAATCCCTTTTTTATTATACTTTTTCTTATTCTAAGTATAAACAAAATGTGCCATTTTACCCATTTTTAAGTGTAGGATTTAGTGGCATTAAGTACATTCTTAATGTCGAGTAACCATCTAAGATGACTGTAAAGGTCCAAGGCACTTATTAATCTGTGAGATGGGGGATGGCTGGGCTTTCAGTTTCAGGGTGACCTTCTAACCTGCCCTTCCCCTTCACTGGTTGAGTTGCCTCACCCCAGTATTTCTGGGGCTACCTTCAAGGTACCAGTCACATCCCATTCATTCTTTATGTATCTTTTCCTCTAAGAATTCTCTTTATTTACCTGACTACTGGATCCTGACCTTGACCCCTGCTCATCTTTTTTGTGCCCTGGATTTTTCTTTCTGAGGTGACCATGGTGCCTGCTCTCTGCCATGGGGACTACTAACTGGGCCACTAAGGACATCCTTTTAACTGTCTGCCCTGTTGAACTTAACTGCTAGATTGTACTATATGCCAAGAACAGTCTTTGCTCCCTACCTGGTGCTCTCAACTTTCCTCATTCCCCAAGTCCTCTTAATTAGTCAGCTCTGAAATTCTAAAATGATGCTTTCCAAAATGAATTATAATAGCAGGGTTACTTTTCGCTGGTCTTGCTGTTTAGAAATGTGTAACTTTCCTACATATACTGAAAATATTTGTATTTACTATTATGCATTATATATTCTCTTTATTTCTTTTTTGAACTTTATCATTTTTTTATTGGCACTTAATATGGACCACCACTGCCTGAAGAGGGCTTTGCATAATTTTCTATATAACTCATAGTTCAATGCTTCATGCAAGGTTATTTTTATCATTATTTTTACAAGAAGCAATACAAGCTCATTGGGAAAAAATCAAATAGTATAAGAATTTATTTGAACCAGAAGTTTCATAATGATGTTTTATTATTTCTTTCATATAGATATTTCACATCTTGTGTTCCTTCCCTCCCCAGTATATGTTATAATAACACACATTAATACCGGTAAGAACGTACATTATTTTTCTGTCAGATGTTTTTTTGGCATCCATAAAATAACCATCTGATTTTTTTCATTTTAATGTAGTAAGTCACATTAGTGGATTTTCTAATGTAAAACCATCCTTGTATTCCTGAAATAAATCTCACTTGGTCATGAGGCATTATCTTTTTTAATACAGTGCTGGATTCTGTTTGCCTATATTAATTTAGGACTCTTGCATTTTTTAGCCATAGCTATTCTAGCCTTCTTTCCTAATTTGTGGTATTATTATCATGTTTTTGTGTCATGGTTATAGTAAGCCCATAGGATAAAACTGAAGTCATTCATCTTTATTCTCTGGAGAAGTTTGAGTGGCATAGGAATAATCATGTCTTTGTGTTTGAGGGAAATTGCCCATAAAACTATCTAGGCCTGAGTCTTTTTTCAAATGGGGAGTTAAGTCTTAATTAACTTTCTTGTTTATTTTAGGGTAATCTGCTTAATGAGCTTCCTTCCTCACTTAATTTTGTCAGTTTATTTTTATTTGAAGAGAACTATCCATTTCACTTTTATTTTCAAACTTAATGATAAAAATTACAGTGATTGCTTAAATGTTTAGAAACACTATACTTGTAGTTTAATTCATTTTCTCATGTTTAATACTTTTCTGTTTATATGCTTTATTTCCTTTTGTGTTCATGGTCAGATTTTACAAAGGTTCATTTGTTTTACTGTTCATTTCATAGCACCATTATATGAGTTTATTTGTTCACGTATGGATTTTGATTGATATAACTTAAGTTCTTAAAGAGATTTTTGAAGTTATTTCTACATTTTTCTTTCAGATCCTACCAAAAATGTGAGTACTTGTAGTAATAAAGCCAACTGACTTTAAAAAGTTACTCTTCCAAATACAAATTAGTAGTTGATATCACAAGAATAGGGAGAACGGCAGAGGGAATGCAATTAGAATTAACATGATGGCTAGGTGGAGAGCCAGGCGAGGAAGTAAGTAATTGGGGGGGTTCGTTTATGAACTATATAGATGTCTAACCAATGTACTGTATATTTGAAACTAATTTAAATAAATAAAAAAATTTTAATTTATTTTTTCAAATAAGGTGGCAAATAAAGAGCAAAGCAGGATTCAAACTCATCTATCTTTAAAACTCACTCTCTGTGTTTCCCCTCCCTCCCCCAACAATATTATGCTGCTTGGTGAAGTGTAAACAATATCTGTTTCTTAGCTTGGGTTCTACTTAAAAGGAGAACTCAAGACAACAGGACTCATATACTGTCGTATATTGTGTTGTAATTCCAAGGGGGAAGAGTGAGGGGAGGAGGAAAAGCCAGTATAAAGTTGTCGTTGGAATATTACAGACAGCGGCAGGTGTTAGACTTGGGACCTTCCGAGGAGCTCCTGGAAAGCCTCTCAGAGTTATCTGTCTGAGGATGAAGCAGGAGCATTTGTCCACGAGTTCCCATCCCCTTTAAGGTTGAGGCATTAAGTCCCTTCACTTCTGAGTTGCACATGTGTGCTTGAAAAACTATGGTGTATATAACATCAGAGAAGCCTGGGACAGGAAGGAAGTGACCCATAGTCCATTCTCGATGTAAGACACTGTCGAAGGGAGATGAATTGAAGCTTGCAGAGAGGTGTTGCTAGTAGGATGTGAGTCCAGCACTAGAAGTATCAAGTACAGTCTGCTTATAGGAAAATCATTTGAACTTGTACATGACAGTGTATTTTGTTAGGATTTTTAATATGAATTAAGTGAAGTTTGTAAAGAGTTTAGCACTGCATATGACACATAGTTAGTGCTTAATAAATTGTACTTAACTTTTATTGTTTTTTTTTTTTGAGGAATTCCACAGTCCTCTTAATTGTTTGTTCTTGACTAAGTTTGTGCCTGCCAAAATACTTAAAAAGAGTAAAGTTGAAAGTGTTCCAGGAAGGACTGATTCCAGGAAAGAAACCTCGTTTCTTGAATGGGACTTGGTACAGTTGGGCTTTTGTCATTTCTCCTCCATCATCCTCACACAATAAGGGTACATACACATATAAGACTTCTTACTCCTGGTAATCAACTTCCTCTTCTCCCTCTTTTGAGGAAAAACAATTTGATTAACATGGTAAAATAATATTGATTTTATATGTTAGTCCTGATTATTTGCATTTTAAAAGGACATCAGTGTTTAGTCTGAAGAAATGAATTTTTAATTGTGAAATTTTAGTTATTTTGGTCCTTGAGTGGCAGGTGTATTTTGAGGACAGACTCTTTTGTCTCCTGAATCTCAAATCACTCCTTCATGAGGAACAACCAGTTTCTTGTGTACACGGAGCCATGTCTGATTCAAGCACCTTGATTTTTGAAGTGGTTTAAATTTGGTTTTATTCCAAATACTGTATTTAGTCCCTATTATAATATCGTACATGTATAATAACAGGCTTTGTGTCATAAAATATAACTCTTCTATAATGTTTCAGACAGACATTATAGTATAATTTTATTGTAATTGTCAGTTTGCTTTGGAAGATATGTGACTACTTACTAAGTTAACAAAATAATTTTGTTGCCCTGAGTACACATTCCCAGATGACAAACTTAATCTAAGTAATTGTGCAGACCTCTCTGTTGGATAAGACCTGTTGTATTATAAAACATAGACAATAATGAAATGCAATAAAAATTTCATCAGCAAGTTAGATCTTTTACAAAGTACCATTTTCAAAAATCAAAATAGTTTTAAGCTGTTCACATTAATATAATTAGACTCTAGTTAATGTTTTTTTTTCATAATAGTTTATAGTCAATAATACTTCCATCAAGATGAAACTTGCTATACAGGTAACTTTTGTAGTTATAAGCCAGAGATTCATAGATGAGCACTTAAAAACAACTGGAAAACTGTGGTTTTTCAGAATGTTTCTGTACATACATTTAAAATAACTGTTTTTTCTTAAACGAACAGAACACTGCTGTTTTTTCTCTCTAATTTCTGACAAGATGTTATTTTTATTACACATACATACATATTTTTACTTGTAATGTTGGTGTGTGTACTGTTTTGTGGCCTGTTTTTTCCTCATTTATGTTAACAGTTGCCTGAGCAGCTAAACTCTTAATGTATGTCATTTTAAACTTTTTGCAGTGAATTCACAGGCAGATACATGTTTCTATAGAAATACATAGTTTGCTTGGCTTTTTAACATAGTGAACATATTGTTGCTCAAATATATATTAAGTGTAGACTAAATGTAGACCAACTTGGTCTTTAGTGTTAGTACATGAGGGTCTGCTTTATTCTTTTTAAGTGGTACCTACGATTCCACAGTGTAGGTGGATCATAGTTTATCGGTTAATTTTCTTATTTATTGATAGTCATATTGTTTTAAACAAATGCTGCAGTCTCTTTGTTGCCTTAAGTACACAAAAATACTGCATGTGCAGTATTTTTAAGAAGAGATGTTAAGAAGGGGCATTTCAAAGAAAGTCTGCTTTAGGTAGTATTAAATACTGCCAAATTAATCCCAAGACTGAACTGTACCTTTTTACATTCCTACCAGCAGTGTATGAAGGTACCATTTTCCCCAAACCTTTACTAATGTGATGTTACTAAACATCTACATTTTTGTCTATTTGGTGGGTAGAAAATGGAGTCTAGCGTCGTTTTCATTTCCATCAGAGAGCCGGAGTACCTCTCAAGTTGCCTGGCAGTAAGGGAAGTGCCCTCCTCCAGCAACTGGGCAGTGCCTAACAGGCCAGGTGGCTAGACCATTTTGTCCACCAGTGTTCCCTCCTCTCCCTGCAAGAAAAGTATAAGAGTGGGGTCACAAGTCACAAGGCAAGTCCCTCCAATATAGTTCATCTCTGCCTTATAGCCAGCTTGCACTGAATCCCAATCAATCTTCACATAAAAACACCAGCTCTTATACAAGCAGAGGTGCTTGTAAAGAAAAGACCCTATCAATTTTCATCTCTTGTTGCTGCTTTCTCATTACTGGAGCATCTAGTCTAATAGAAGACAGCCCAAAAGACAGAAAAGAAGAGGTGATTCCACCTGCTTTCTTGCTGATGTAGTGTGGGGACAGTTGTTTTTAATGCAGCTAAAGTTACACTGTTTTCTTTTTAAGAAAAGTTAGGAATGTGTCCTCTCTGTGCATCTATGTCTGTGAGGTCACAATGGACAGTAGTTGAGATTCACACAGCAGTGACTGACAATCTGCCAAGGACCAGATTCGTAGACTGAACCAATCAAGATACTGAAGAACTGCTAGTATTAGGAAATTCAATGTGAAAGTTAGCTAATGATCTGATTTCCACCAGGTCATCATAGCATGATCAGCATTTGATTCCAAGGCAGAGGCTGTCACATGTCATTTGAAGCTACTTTTGTACAGCAGCACAAAGATAGAAAAATTCAACCTCCTCCTTTTGAGCAGCTGAATCCCAGTTATTGGAAAGAGCTTAGTCCATAATTGACAGAAAATGTTAATGTTTCTGTTAGAGAAGAAAAGATCTTAATTTCTTGCTTTGAAAGTAATTGCTTGATGCTGAATTACCTAGCTCTGTTTTGTACTCAATTAGTTCTGGGTTTGAGCAGGCACTTAAACGTTTAGAGATTAAAAGAAATGAAGATTTAAGAAATTGTAACACAATGAAAAATTATCCAAAAATTATTTCTGGGAGAGAAGTTTGAAGTCATTGAGCTCAATACCCTCACTTTATAAATGTGGAAACTGAAGCTCCAAATATGGCTTGCCCAAGATACAGGATCATCTTAAAGACAAATACCACATGAATCCAAAAGTTTATAATTGTACTATGCATTATTTCCAAATGCTCTGGTTTTAGATTTGAGTTGGACTCAGTGTTAGCTTCATTGATTGATAGATTTTTCCTGCTGGTAGCCCTGGTCAGGCACCATGGCATTTCTGTTAGATGTATCAGGAGCCCGTGATACTGATGACCGTGAGGTACTGGAGCCTGCTGGGGTGAATTGGTTCATTTTTCATTGTCTCCATCCTGACTTCATGGAAGGTCACATGAGGTGGAATAGAGTAATTGCTTATCTACTCTGAAAACTCACCTGTATGGATTTGCCCAGAATTTGGCCCTCTTATGCCTCTTGGGGAATGTGACGGTGAGCATGAGGCCTATGGAGTGGGTCCTGCCTTGATATCCACACACCCACTGCTTATTCTGTCTCTGCTGTCCTCCCTCTGTCAGATGTGTGCTTTACAGAATAGTGCACATCATTATTATCTTAAATCTGATGAAGTGAAAAGCAAAGTTTACATTATGAAGGATTTTTTTTTATCCCTTTTCCTCTTTTCTCCCAGGCACATGGAACTTGGGAGAAATAGGATCCCTTGAACACTTTTTTGGCATCTCGGTATCTGGTAGCTCTTAGATTCCCAGATCATATGGTTCTGTTTCATGCTCTCCTTCCAGATGCTCAGGAGTCTTGGTAGAAGCCAGCATTCTCTCCACAGCCCAGAACAGACCATCCCTTTTCTGTGCTCTGCTGTTTAAGGTTTAGGAGGCTCTGCAGCAAGAGGATGCTTTTGAATAGAATTGAGGTTTCTGCTAAGTGACCCCCACTTTATTGTCTGAAACACCAGGAATCTGATAGGCAGTAAGCAGAAAAGTTCCCCCCAGCCCTTCATGCCACTGAATCACATGATGGATCCTTGAAGTCTCCTGCTTGGAAAGTAGATTTAGAAGATGTGGGTAGCTGTTTTCCTGGATTCATTTTCAGAAGGCATACCTGCAGCTCAGGTCATGCTTGGACTTAAAAGTTGTCTTTCTCAGTAAAACCATAGTTTTCAGACAGTAACTCAGGCAGCAACTCTGTGAATGTGCAGAAGAGCAAAGCTCATGGCAGAAGGCTCCCTGGGTGGTGTCAGAAGTAGGCAGGTGAGAAATGAAACTGGCAGATCCGTTGTAATGTACTTTGGCCTCATGGTGGACAGTCCCAGGTTTAAGTTCTGAGTACACAGTCTGACACTTAGCACTTGTGCGACCTTGGGTGTTAATCACCCTCGCTAAGCCTCAATTTTTAAAGTCTGTCAAATGAGGATATTATTACCTGTCTCCCCAAAGTGTTTATGTGAAGATGATAAGTAAAGTACAAGGCCTGGAACACAATAGGGACTCAGTGAATGATAACGATTGTTATTAATAATTATGCTAATAAATAATGTGGGCTGAACCTCATTTCACAAGCTTTGCTGACCTCAGTCAGCATTTACCAGCTCCTGCCTGGGGTTGGTAATCTAGCCTTCCTAAGAATTCCTGTTCCATCTTCCCAGTGTCTACCAGCCTGCACTCATTAAAGAAAGCAGTTCACTCCTACAGTTCAAGAGAGCTGTGCTTCCAGCAGTGGCCTCTATGTTCTTTGACTTCCTTCCATCCTTACTTTCTGTCTTTATATCACTTTTTATTACTATGAAAATAATATGTGTATATTAAATTCTGTCATTTGATAGTTTGTTTTGACACAGTAGTTCTAAGTACTTTTTAAATAAATGGGTGACCTTGCTTTAGTATTATAAAAATTTTCCCTCTCAACTACTAAGCATATTTGTTAGCTAATGCTAATATTTGTGTCTCTTCTTTTTCTCTTAGTTTTATATGGTTTAGTGTTACAATTAGCAATATTTCTTAACAAAGATAATTAAAAGTTCATTTTATAAAACGCTGACAATATTTCATTAGAATTCTGTAGCCTCACTGAAGCTCTAGAAGACATAGAGTTACTGTTAGTGGAAAATAATTGTATTGTAATTTCTTTTCTTTAAATACTAGTTTTCTGGTTAGCTGTGAGAATACACTCTAATTAAGCTCCTGGAAGACAAAATGAAAGGGAAGCTGATTCTCAACTTGAGATTCTCTCACTAGTTGATGCTTTGAAAGGCTGTGACTCCATTCTCTGGTGGGGACACAGACTAGGTATGGACCAGAGCCTCATTCAACAAGAACACCTCTTTTCTGTAAATTATGAAAACCTGACATAGTAAAAGTGAAACTTGAGGATTTACCCACTTAACAGCAGTGCAGTCAGTATACTGAGTGGTATCAGGCAATACCTTAGAAATCTGCCATGTCCCCAAAGATGACATCTTTGCAATGTCTAGAAGCCATGTTTTTGAAATGAAAATATCAACAAGAGGGTTAGTGCATGTGGAGCCTGCATTTTCTTCTTGGGTGAATTAGTTTAACTGGAATCTTTCCTTGGGAACCCAAGCAGGATACTGAAAGAACAGAACCATCTCTGGAGTGAGTTGAGGGGTGGGGTAGGGTGTAATTTGGCAAAGAGGACAAGGGAGCACAGGGCACCTAAAACAGCACAGACATGCAAAGAAGTGAAGGAGATGCAAAGGATCAGGCAGACATGTAATTGAGAAAAAAATGTCACCTTCCTCCTGATTTAGCTTCAGATGGTCCAGTAGTATACATTGGAAGCACTTACTATTTGCTCCCTTATTATGGAAAGGACAGGCACAGGAAGGAACTAATATCAGTTGAATGCTCAGTATATATATTTTTAATTACAACAGATTTTAACATTGTTTTTTTTTTTTTTTTATTAATGAATGAGGAATTGAGGTTCAGAGCTCTTAAAATTATTGCCCACAGTCACATCACCAGTTTGTGACCTAACCTGGATTCTGGTCCCATGTGTCCCTGGCATTTTTTTTATGAGAATAGAGACTTGTTTTATTCACAGCTGTAGTCTCTTTACTTACAATAATAGTACTAGACACAGAGCAGATGCTAAATAAATAATCCATGAATTAGGTAACCAGTTAGCACTACACTGTCTTCTTTTATGCTTAAGAGTTTCACCTAATTCTGGAGGTAGATTAAGAAATAAAGAGGACCAACAGTTCCTGAGAGTACTCAGCTTCCTAGGAGGCCTCTTCCAGCACATTGGACGTGAAATAAAGTGTGCTCTGAAATTTATGTTTCAAAAATTATGGTGTAATCAAAAGACCAGGCAGCACATAAACTTAACAATTTATGCAATTTAAGTAACGTTTCTGATTCACAGGAACATTGGCTTTTGGGCTGGGTTTGCAGATGACTGGAAAGCATTCCCCCATGTAAACTGGTCCCTTTTGAGATGAGTTGATCCCTTCTGAAATTAGCAGATTACTAAACTTGAAGGAGCTGAGGTCACCATTTGCTATGTGATTGCTCTTTGCTCTAAGCTTCGAGGGCAGCCAATAATGCAGTGAGTGCTGGACTTTCACTTTTGTTTTCAAATTAAAGATTTAATTACAGTCTTCACTGAAGATGAACCAAGTGTGAAAATACCTTATCTACTTGGAATGTGGGATTGAAGAGGAGTGTGTGGGCTGGAGCCAGTGCTCAGGCATTTAAATACTTTGAACAGTAGCAGTAGGGTGAAAGCAATTATATTGTGACCAAATGCTGGCCTGTTGGTTAATCAGAATCAGTGAAATTTATATTCTTCTTTATAATTTTTTAAAGCTGAAAGGTTTTTTTCTTAGTAGTTATTCTGATAGACTACAAGCTTAAATCTCTAAGACTTCAAATGTTTTAAAGACATACATCTTTGAAATTTGTGGAGTCTAGCTTTATAGACTAATGCATGGTCATTTCTTATTATTTTCATATTACTGTGTCAGATATGCTTGTGAAAAATATGGATTTGCTTATTATTAGGGCTAGAGTTCTATGTTTGTCTCTCAAATTAAGCTTATTTATTGTGTTCATATCTTCAGTCAGTCAATCAACAATAAAAGCCATCTAAAACGTAACTGATGGTACCACATTACATATTTTTTATAATGGAGGAAATAAAAGTCTGTATACCTGTCAGTCTTCCAGCTTGTTCTCATATTTCTGTTTCATATTAGTGTCCAGATTGAAGGTACTACCATCCAAGGACTGGGTTTAAGAATGTCTCATTAATTTGCCGTCACTGAGAAATTATCTGTTTCACAAAAATGAGTTTTTCCAAGTAACTGATAAGTCTCCTTTGATTGCCAAAGTTTCCTGCCTCCAGCCGTTGATGACAGTATGTTTATAAAATATATTTTCTTCTTTCTTGCCTTCAAGATGTTGATCTTTCTTGAGGGTTCAGGTTCATCATCACATCTATTATCACACTCCTATATTGGTCCTCTAGCTGCTTTTTAGTTTTAATCACCCATTCCTTAATGTGGGGCTAGCAGCTGTCACTTCTCCCTTATTCATTATAGCTGCCTCTCTACCACTCTCTTCATGCATATTCATCCAGTATGCTGGTTACAATTGGTTGCAAGTTGGACACAGAGCAGTTGGCTTTGACCAGTGAGACTTCATTCATTCATCAACTGCTACTTGTTGAGTGCTTACCGGGGTAGAGCTTTTAACTGGTGGCCACCAAAGGGCCTCGAAGACAAATATGACATAGATCCTATTCTATTCTTTGGGGGTTTGTTAGTTCTATAATAGAAAGCAATAGGAAAGTGACAGTAATAGTGCCACAAAAAAGGTATAGGCATAATACTCTGGGCAATATAGGTCGGGTGCTATTTCTGTTTAGAGAGATCAGGGAAGATTGGCTGTTGAGCTGGATTTTAACCTGTGGAGATTGGGAAGACAGTGGGACCAACATGAGCTCAGTGTCAGAGGCAGGGAACCTAAGTCTGTGCTAGGATCAAGAGCAGGAATGAGTCAGGAATGTGGCCAAACTGCAGGGGAGAAGTGGGAAATCAGTGTGCTCCTCAAATGCCAAGCTAGTGAGTTTAGACTTTTGTGGAAACCAGAAACTGTTTATTTAGGAAAAATATCTTGTTAGACACATGTTCTGGAAGAGTAACAGGCCATCCAGGGCAAAGTGAAGTAGAGAAGTTTGGATAGGGTAACCAGATGCTAACAGATTAAGTACAAGATAATGAGGGGGTCTAATATAATGCTTGAGGCTTGGAGCCTAAGCAAGCAGGTGAACTGGGCATGCTCAGGACCCAAGAAAGGAGGGAGCATCAGGTTTATTGTTGGAAGAGTACATGGTGGCTTCAATTTTTAAACCCCATGAGTTTATATTGCAGGAGGCTCATCCAAGTAGAGATGTCTAGCAGATATTGAAAATACAGAAGTAGTTTTCAGTGAGAAGTTGGGGCAAGAGATATAAATTGTGAAATCATTCACAAGGAGGGAGACATTTAAAATTTGTGTGATAAGCGAGGAAAAAGTAGAGCAGTTTGGGATAGTGGTCAGATGGTCAGAGGAGGGGAAAAGGCCTGGAGAAGGGCAGAGGAAGACAAACAGAATCCTTGTGCATTGTGGAATGTAAAATGGAGCTACTATGGAAAACGGTATGGCAGGTCCTCAAAAACTTAAAAATGGAATTATTATATGATCCATACAATTCTACTTCTGGGTTTATACCCAAAAGAATTGAAAACAGAAACTCAAACAGCTATTTGAACATCAGTGTTCATACCAGCAGTGTTCACAATAACCAAAAGGTGAAACAACCCATATGTTTATTGATAAATGAGTGGGTAAACAAAATGTATAATATATAATACAGTGGAATGTTTTTCAGCCTTAAAAATGAAAGCAATTCTGCTATATGCTATGACATGGATAAACCTCGAAGACATTATGCTAAGTGTAATAAGGCAGTCACAAAAAGATAAATACTGTGTGGTTCCACTCATGTGAGGTACCTAGGTAGTCAGATTCACAAAGTAGAAGGGGTGGTTATCAGGGGCCGGGGAAAGAGAGATGTGGAGTTATTGTTTAATGGATACAGTTTCAATTTGGGAAGATGAAAAAGTTCTGGAAATAGCAGGTGATGCTTGCACAACATTGTGAATATCCTTAATATCACAATAAAATAATTAAAAATAGAAAATTAAATGCTGAAAGGAATCCACATTTTTGACCAGTGGAAAGAAGCATTAAATAAAAATTTGTCTCATACTTAGACAAATACTACCAGTATTAGTTTTCTTTGTTCAGTTTGGAGCTGAGCTCAGCTGACCTGTGTCACCAAGCCCTGCCCAAGAGCTTCTTCCCCAACGAGACCATAGGTGGTTATTCTGAGAAACCTCTAAAGATAGGCTACAGGTAAATTTGGCTTCAGATGGGATGCAGTTGGGGGGAAAAAATATATTTCCTGAAGATAAACTTAAATACTTGTCAAAACATAAGACTTTCTCTCCTGAAACAATTAAAAAATACCATAAACTCCTGGAGAGGGGCAGGGTACAATCACATTTTCTGAATGCCTTATATCACCCACAGGTTAACCTCTTAGGACGGACATTCTTTCTGTGGGCTAATGGAACAGAGCATCTGGAACAAAAAACAATATCTTAGAAATACATATATTAAAATTATTTTTAGCTGCTGTAGTCTTATGAAAAATGTCGAAATATTCTTTTGGGAAAACATAGTTTGTGCTATTATTTTTTATGTCTGTTCACCCTTAACAAGAACTATTCCAAAAGAGTGTATTCTTGCTGCTGAAATCTGAACTCTCTTATCTGTCCATGATGGCTGTGTTTTTAGTTGTGTATAGCTTGTGCAACTGCATGTAAGTAGGCATGTATTCTCCTGCCTTGGAAATCCCTGGCATTTTCTATTCTGATTGATTTCATTTGGTATATATTTTATTTAGATATGTCCTGGTGTTTGCTTTCTCCTTCTGTGCCAGAGAAAAATATTAATAATTACTAGTCTTAAATTTCTTGTAATGCTAGTTTGAAAGAAAGAGAAGGAAGAGCTGGTATAGTATGATAGCAAATACTGATGGAGTTCTGTGTTTGCTTTTTGTAGGAGACAATCTGGTAGTAATGATAAAATAATTTACCTGACACAGTCCTCTCCCCTGCTACTAGTGTATCATTTGGAGCACAATATTTACTTTTAAGTATTAGCTGCAAACGTTGTATACTACAAGTTTGAAATCGCTTATGAACTTTCTCTGATATCCATTTAATTGCAAAGCCTCAGAATATTTTTAAATAAAAGACTTCCTAAAACCAGTATAGCTAAAGCTGCACATCTTACATGTTTTGTTAAACAGTGTGTTTTAGCAAAGATGATGTAAAACCAAAGTGAAAGGCTAACCTCAGGGTGGTGGATTAGAGAAACTGGGCTCATTTTGGGCCCTCGGTTAAAAGGCAGCGTTCACTTTCTTTGTGACTAGCATTCCTGGTGGTGGTGTTGGCTCCAAAACTTTAATCTTCTTTCTTAGCCTTAACAAGATGCCCATCAAGGCCAAGATTTTCATCACATGTTATCCTTTAAGGTTGAAGCATCTGTGATTCTTTTCAGCATGAAGAAAACACTCTGCAAGGCTACTTTAAATTTTTTTCTCATTGCAAATTAATCTGAACAGAGGCTAACCTAGTTTCTAGGATGCCAAATGCCACACAGCTTGCTATATGGGTTTGATTCCTTTTGTGTCTGAGGAAACGGTTTTCCAAGAATCAAAGGGGAAATCTGTTCTAGAGACAACTTTAGAGTGTCTTCTTTGCCTGTTCTGCCTTACTTTCTGAGATGATCACACATATATTTAAAGTCTGTTTTCAAATGCAGTTGTCCACATGACCACCTGGGCATGGCAATGAATGTGGACTTGATTCTTTGTTTGCCCTGTAGAATCCGTAAGGAACATGGTTCCGCATGCTCAGTAAGATCCCCACTGAGATCATGGTTTAACTCTTGTCCCAAGATGTGTTTGATGTGGCTTTTCTCTGCCTCAGTGCCCAGACTTTACAAAGAGTCTCTGTGCAGTAAATATAGACAGAATTAAGTAAAACCCTTGCACTTTAAACTCCTCAAGGCTGGTTTTAGACTTGAGGCTCTCTTTGCCAATGTGTGGATCAGCCCTGTTTTATGGTTGCAGCATGTCTTATGAAGACTAAATTCCATGGTCATTCTCACTGCTTCATCCATTATTAAACACCCAGCATGTGCACTGCACCATGCTGCACAATGCATGATAGATGTTCTCAGCTTAATCTCAGTTTGTCAGATGTTTGCCTTTTACCTTGTGGACTTTCTGTCCACAGGTGTTTCTCATGGCTTCTGCCCCAGCCTCGTTCAGCCAAGTCTTCTTCCTTGTTGGCCTTGCCTCAGGAAATGTTTTGTGTAACTGAAATCCTGCATGATGCTGTAAAAAATACAAATTAGGCTAGGGTTTCATTTTGGAATTTATCTTAACTTTCAGTCTTTTGGTGTGCAAAGAAAGAAGAATAAAGTAAAAGTCACCTCTCCTTGAACATAGAACTGAAATTTGTCTGAGAACATTCGAGGTTATTTGAGCTGTCCTGTCACTAATTTTTCTTTCCCAATGTTTAATAAAAGTTTTACTGATTTTTTTGGTCCTGTCTTAGATAGTGGAGTGCAGATACCAACTGACCCTTCTTCCTTAGAGAAGGGCCAGTGGGGAGGAGACAAAAACATAATGACTGACAAGAGTATAGAGCCTTCAAGTTTACAAACTGTTTTCATATTTCACCTCCTCGGCCCTGAAAAGCAGCTTTGTGAGATACATGATTATTATTCTCCTTTTACAATGAGACTCAACAGTGTTTATTGAGGTGCTGGTGTCTGATGACAGATGACGTGGTCTTTCCACACTAATTGCTGCTGTTCAGAGCTGGGCTCGGCCCAGCCCAGGAGCAGGACTCCCCTGTACCCACCTGCCTTCATCAGTGTACTTATCTGGTGGGAGAACAGTTTGCCTCCCCAGAAGTGATAAGCTGGAACAGGAGCAGCAGCTGCTTTTCTGACTGCTACCCCCTCAAACCCTTTAGAACAATGCAGTGGGGCAGGAGTGGGTGTAGATGAAGACAGCAGAGAGAAGGATGGAGGCTGGGAAGTGATACTAGAACAGCCTTAGTTTGGACAGCATCCAGTGCTGAGGTGCCGCAGTTACCATTGCAGGCTATATGTGGGGTGACTGAATGGTGAAGCTGTGCATCATTGTAATGTGGGCTTTTCAACGGCATCTGGCTTAATGGGGTCCCAGTGCTTTGCATGGACCCATCCTAAGTGCCCTACTCAAACCCCATTTTACAGATGAGGAAACTGAGGCATAGAGAGGTTAAGGGACTTGTCTAAGGTCTTCAGGTATAAGAGATGGTCTGCTTCCAAAGCCCACACACCTAGCCCAAGCTCTGCTGTTACATTTTCAATGAGTTTCTGATACCCAGACAAGCCTCATTCAGTCAGGGCTCCAGGTCCCTAGTAATTGCAGACATTGAATCTCATGACAAGTACTAATCGGAATTCCCAACTTCTAGGACAAACGTAAGCCCCAAAACAAGACTCTTCCCGCTTCCAAATACTGCTGTATGAAGGGATGGTTTGCTTGAACACTGGATAATACTGTTTTTTTGTATGGTTTATAAAGCATGTCCATAGACATTATGCTGTTTGATTTTGATTTGATGCCAGCTGTCTTTTCACTCCCACCCTCAAAAATGAAAAAGGCGGAGTATATGTAACAAGGGAACTGTTGCCCAAGTGAGGAATAGGTTTTTTTGCCTCTTGGACACTCAGACCATTATGTAGGTAAGCATGTATTCCTGGTTCCTGCCTCTCAGAAAAGGTATGTGCAGTCTGGAGAGAATAGACTTTGTACTAAATCCTGATTGGATTCTGACATTTTCAAAAGCAAGAATATCCTAAAACTTTGAGACTTAGACTGCAGATGAAGGAAGTAAGGAAACTAATACATACCCAGTAATGATCACAGCTGCCTGTCATTAGTCTCATTTCACAGGTGGGGAAACTGAGGCACAGGATGCTTAAGTCCATTGCCCAGGTAGTAGAGAGGATTTCTTCAGTCTGTTTTGTGGTTATTTCGCTGAAGAGGGAAAAGGAGCAGAGTTGGCCATAGTGTGGATTTACCTCAGGATGTTTGTGCCAAAGGGAAGTAAAAGCCACACTGTGTTTAGAGTGTATTTTCATTAAAACACAGTGAATTCGAGGATCTTTAAGTATTTGGATTGTGTCTATCATCAAATACTTCCTCCCTGAATGAGATAAGTCAATTGAGCAAATACTAATGTGTTAACCCCTCATATACACACTTGCTCACTTAGGAAAGCGTTTAGGAAGAAATAAGTCAGTGAGAGAAAAGTCACAACAACTGATGGTGACAGTTTGGGGGTGAGGGAACAGCTGGGGAGGTGAGGAGGTACTTGGAGGGTATGAGTCTCTGTCAGGTCAGGGTAGGGCTGCTGGTACAGACACATTCTTATTCATGGGTTTGCTTTGAAACTCAGTTGGTTCTGATGACCCCTTCTATGAACTAAGCAAGGAATGCGATGCTCTAGCTGCTGCTATTCTGTAGTCCAAGAGGGTCTGTATGAAGGGGGTGGGATGGAGGAGATGGTTCTGCCTGGGTCCCAGATAGGGTAGAAGGTTGAATGGTGTCTCTTCTCTCTTTTTCCTTTTTGTGCATGACATTAAAACAAACAAAAAAAGGGTTCTTTCCTTTGTGTTGATCTCTGTAGTGTAAGAGGGTAGCTTTAGGTGCATTATCCCCTAGTTTCTCAAGCACTAGGAAAGCTGGTCTGCCGCAGTGGCTGGGCCAGGCTGTGAGCCCAGATCCTCAGACTCTTCAACATAAAAGGATGCTTGATAGATGGGTTTATTCTGAGAATTAAGTTGTTCTTAGTGGGTGAAGGGGACTAAAAGGTTTTGTTTGTTTGTTTGTTTGTTTGAAGTTGTTCTGGTATTATTTTGTGACTTGTGTATACACGTTTTACAAGAAATTTAGAGGGAAAGAGATACTGTTGATGTTACATAAATATATACTTTCTAAGTTCACTTTGTTTTTAAAAACGGTAATTCCCAGTGCTTACAAAGGCTGTAGTAGTTGTGTCAAGGAAGAAGCACTGATAAGAATGTACCTTATTCCATCTACAGGAACTCTCTTTTACTGTGGCTCAGCCACTTCTCTACAATATGCAAAGTGCAGAGCTGGCCCCTTTCAAAATTGGAGTTAGATTTTATAACCGACAATTAAGATGTGTTTGCAAGGAAAGTGTAATCCTAAACAGCCCCTTTCTCGTCACTACTCTTTAATTACACGTAGGTGGAAAAAACACATTTAGTTGTTTCAAAGATTATTATTTTTTTAGTAAATGTATAGTAAATGGGGAAGATAAAAAAGAGCTATTTTTCTCAGTTTGCGGTTTCTAATTACATCAGTTACAGCTTAGCCTTTCTCTTAACTAAAGTGCAGGCATGAACTGGAAAAGAATGAGCTAATCCATGATAGATCAGGTTGAATAAAGATCTCCATTCATATCTTTACCTTTTATCCCTTGTTCTGAGTGCCAAGAATTAATGCTGTTTGAAAGTACAAACTGAATCTGCCAAGCTTCGGATGGCTAAGATAATCCTAATTATTTTAAATGTTAGTGAGAAGGGCAGCAGTTCCACTCTGGAAAAGAGTTCTATTGTGAAACATTAAATATCTGCTAAGTGGTATTGATTGGACGTTATTTTATTTCCAAACACTATGGTTATCATGAAGCGGAAGAATTTGTTTAAGAAATTTTCATCAGCTTTTCATCAGACTCTTAGGCTTGTAAATTCTAGGAAACCAAGGAGGCCAGCATTTTTTTTCCTGTCAGCATCTAGGTGAAGAGTTGCTAACAACTGAAGAATGCCACTTGCATTTTTATTTTAAATGGTTTCTTAGAGTTTAATAATATTTAACATATAGAGGAAATTTTTTTTTTCCTCAAGTATGAATATCCTGTCTTCTCACATCACTGGAAAAGAATATTCGTTCCAGTCCATTGACTTCCAACAAATCATTCAAGTTAAAAGTCAGGGGTCTTTGCAATGTCAAAAGATTTAGCAGTTAAAGTGGTTTTTGTTTTGCTTTTTCAGAGAGGTGGGTTTTTTTTTTTTTGGCAGTATATAATATTTTACAAAAAGAATATGAAGGTTTAGATGGTATCACTAGAATCATCTTAAGTTTTTTTTTCCCCCAGCTTTGGTGAGACTGATTATGTGTAAGGTTTTTTTGTTTTTAATGAAAAAGACCCTTTAGCTTCTTAGACAAATAGGCTAATTGAGAGAAAACAGATACTGGGCTTGCTGGTTCAAACAAGCGTCAGCTTCAGAGGTTTACCCACCTTTCATTGTAACATAAAAAAGATTAGTAAGTTTTCTTTTTATTCCCCTTTTTCTTACTTTTCAGTCTCAACTTGGTCTCCAGAAGCCATTCATTCCATTTCTATAAATCCTGGGAGCCTATCATGATTACAGGATATCATAATCCTGAATTGTTTATTGCCTGTGAATGCTTCCTGTCCTTCAACCCTAAGGCAGCTCCCCTCACCCTATCCCCCCAGCACCAGAGCAAAGCACTAACAATCTTCACTGATGCAAATAGTGGTGTGTTGAGCATCTCCGGGCCAATTATTCTTTCTTTCTTTGGACTTATTCCCCAGAGTAGAATTACCAGGTCAGAGGGTATGAACAGTTTTATGGTTCTTATTACATGCCACTAGATTGCTGTCCAGAAAGAATGAACCAGTTTCTAGTGCTACCACCAGCATATCTTTCCTTGCAGTCTCACTGGCACTAGGCATTAGCATTTTTACAAAATAATTAAGAGGCACCTTTTGAGTTGAAATTAGCCATGTGTAGGGCTCCTTACACTTAACTTAAAAAGCAAAAAGGATAATTTTGACTTTTGAAATTTTAATTTGTGTAAAATGATTTACCGTGATTATTATCCCCTTCCCCTGCTCCCCCCCCCCCCACACACAAAGTTTAATGAAGCTGCATTCATATGGAGAAGAGTACCTTTAAAGAGACTAGATTTGGGACATTATTCACTAAGATAAACACCTACAAAACATTTAATTCACTTGGAATTACTTTTATGAGGTGCTTCACAAAGTGAGTTCAACAGATACTATCCCTAACTTCAACAGCCCATTATTCAAAACTGCTAAGCCTTGAGCAAAAGTAAAAATAACATGGATTTAAATTTTGAGTGGAGAAATTCTTTTAAAGGTACAGGTATTTTTCAAAACAGGTTGAGTTCATTTATTCGCTGCTTCTCTGTAGTGCAATCATGCATTAAGTATGCTTGAAGCCTCCCTAGTCTATGCAGGTGACACACTCTGCATGTTTCTTTATAGCCACAAGTCACAGGAATACTTTCCGAGAAAATTCCCACAAGACAAGTGAGTGCAAAAGGGGTCTAGCTCCAAATTCCTTTCTTTTGCAGAATTCCTTTCCCTCCCTTTTCAATCACAAGCCAGCATTATGGGGAGTGGGAGATGTGTGGCTGGGGTGAGGGATCATCTCTGAGGTTAGCTGCTAACTGAAGGCAGGCCCAGAGCTCAGAACCTGTCAGGAGAACACTTAACCCATTCCTTTATAGCCTCTGCATTTGTCTAATAAGAGTCAGCTATTTTGCCTTCTTACACTCACACAGAGATTAGGAAGGTTCATTGACTACATGTGGCACCCAAGGGTGGGATGTTACAGGACTGAGAGCAAGCCAGGGGGCTGGGCTGACCAGTGACACACTGTCTTTGGCTGCTTTCACAGGGTCCCTTATGTTAAGTGGAGAGAATAATTCTCCGTGAATGGTTTGAGGATTAAATATCTATTAAAGTATGTGGCATACAGGAGGTAAATATTTATTTCCTTTCCATCACTTCTGTAAAGAACTTTTGTCACTGGTTTGAGGTAAGGATGGAGGTGGGCAGATTAACTTCATAGACTCTCTGGTTGGCTTTCCAGATCTCTGTATAGTAACAAGATATCAGAGCAAAATCCATCTTTGGAAAGCATTTCTGTGTATATACAACATCCTTGTGCATGTAACACAATTCACAATTCATCTTAGATTTGTAGGGAATTTTAAATTTCAAATAGAGTAAAAAGTTTATGAACTGCAATAAAATGAGAGTTTCAGATTTCATAGGTTCCCAGTTTTTTTTTTTTTTTTGGTTGGTATTACATATTTATGTACATGCACCCTTTTTGGCATTTATAAAGTACTATTTAATGGCTCTTTTCTTTTTTAAAACAGCTTATAAACTATTACCCTTGCTTTTTATTTAAGTTATACTAACCAAATGCTATCAATAGCAAAATAATTGCTTATCAGGAAATTGCTTAATGTTGAGGTAGCTGTACAAAACCGTCCATCTGTTTGTCCATCCATATGTCACATTAGAAGAAAAGGGCTTTCTGAAATAATTTGGTTCAGTGGAGTGGTTAAAGGTCTGCTTCTTAAATCCCAGCTCTGTTCTTTTATTTCTGTGTGATGTCACTAGCTGCAGCAAACCTTTTCCAAACCATAACGAGCGTAAATGGTGTTCTCTTGTAAAAAGGTCTCTTTTCAGCATGGTAATATACCTTATTAAATTCCAAACATAATAAGTATTGATGGCAAACACATCAGGACCCAGTACAGCTTCTACTATGATTTAGTTCTCTACAAATGACTTCAACTCTCAGCTCCCAGTGCATTTTGCTAATTACATCATAGATTTCCCTATTGATGAACACAAGCTGAATTAACACAAGAGCACTAATGTACCCTTTCACCATTATTGTTGTACAAGAAGCCGTGGCAGATGCTGGCAGTTAGTTACACAAACATTAGTATTAACGATTGGCCATTTGGAATTGGTGACAAACTACTGCCCGGCAGAATCCTGAGGCTGAAACCAATCAGGAAGTTAATGAGGAGAGAAATTACCACTGCAGCTTCCCCTTAATTACATTCACATCAGGCAGGAAGGGAGTTCTGGGAGTGGATCCGAACTCAGTTAAGGTTAAGAAGGTCAGAGACCCTTTTGCTTAAATTTTGTATCTACTCTGGCTTTTAAGGTTGCAAAAATTGTTCAGCACTTTATGACTTTTGCATCCTTCATATTTAATTCAGTTTCCTAGTGGAGTTTTATATTCACAGGTTTGCTTTTAAAATCTTTAGCCGAGTTCTATTTTAGTGTGGTATTATTCAATTTTTTTTTGTTTGTTTAAAAAAGTTTTCCGCCCATTTACTGCTTTTACTTTTTAAATGCATTCTGACTACCCGCCCTCCCCCCCCCCAAGTGTTTGCTCTATATCTAAGAGAAATAACAGGAAAGGTGACAAGCTGTCACCTTCACATGCCATTTATTGAAAAACTAGAGTTACTTGTCAGATGGTGGAAATACATGGGTGGAGTCTTGCTTGGGGTAATTTGTCAGATGGATCATTTGACAAGACAAGGCCTATTAGCATCCTTTACATAAAGGAGGGGCTCCTTGAAGGGTGGAAATAGTTTCCCCAAATAGAGTGAGCAGACTTTTCTTTTTAATGAACATAAACTGAAACTCTGCTAGCTTACTTTCCCCTACAGTTAGATAATACTGTGCAGAAATATTATTTTTTATTCTAAAGAAGTACTGGGGATTTTAACGAGTCTGTAAAAACACTTTCAACTCAGACTAGAAATTCGAGTTTCTTTCTTCGTTGGAACCTAACTTTCGGACTGAATGTTGAAAGACTAGCCACTTTTAACACACTCTTCTCCCTCTGTCTCTCCCCACTTCCTAGTATTCTCGCCACCCAGCAGTCAAGATTCTGGCTTGGTTTCCCTCTCCAGCAGCTCTCCTATTAGTAACGAGAGCACAAAGGGAGTGCTTGAATGTGAGTCGGCCTCGGAGCCCAGCAGCTTCACGGTCACTCCCGTCATCGAGGAGGATGAGTAAGCGGTGACCGATGCCTTTGGTGGTTCACTTGGAATAGCAGGCTTATTCCATTTATACACAGGGTTTGTTGTTAATATTTGCCTTGACTCATGCCTACTTAACTGTTAAGAACACGTTTGGTTTATACTCTTTAGAGTTTAATTTAGCCCAGAGGCTAAAACACACTTGGAATAGTTTAGGATTGGTGACTGCCATCCATAAGAATTAAGTGTTTTGCTTATGGAGTTAAATATTAAATAGTAGTGTCCCTCATTTTTTTAAGACACTGGTTTACATGTAGTTTTCAAGAAATACAGTAATTCAAGTAAAGCAATACATTTGCATCTAAATGTGTCAGATATTACTTTTTAGTTTTAAAATGAAATCTTAGGTGCTTTAGATGTTTTTGAATTTTAGTATTTTAATATAACTTTATAAATTTAGCCTAGTACCTGACCGGTGAGGGGGGAAAAAAGCAAAGTTAGTGATTGTTTTAGAAATCTGCAAAAGGTCAGAGTAAATACTATGTGTTTGTGTTACTATTGGAAAAGCCTAGCCCCACCCATACCCCTAAAACATGTATCCTTTCCAAAACATGACTGAAATATAGTCAGAGGAAAAAAATTATTGCCTTTAGAAATTAATACTACCTTTTCTGTAAAGGGTAATTTGAAAACAGTACAATTTAAAGTAACCCCAATAAGGCAGAGTTCCTGAGTGTTGTTTCTAGAATAATATAAGAGTTTATCATACACATTCTTTCTACTTCAGGGAAAAAATGGATGCAATCTAGACTATTTTGTAACCTTAGGTTGTAATCTGATTTGAAA